>ML782956.1:230462-265988 GCA_009831015.1 Picea engelmannii | reverse complement strand
CCCCCCCCCCCCCCCCTCAGTTAAAGGTAGATCGATCGGGGGGGTCCGGAAAGACCTGTCCACCGTAGATCTCAGCGCGATCATCTGGACCTTTGATACATGAACGGAGCATAAGTGAGGGCGCGAAAATATACATGCGCCCAGGAAACTTAGGATAAGTGCTTTTCACGGGTTTTCTCCAAGACTTTTCATGTCTACACCACCAAGGGGTTAGTCGAACAACATTTTAGGTAACCGAATCATGGTGCAACATTGATCATCAAACTGGTTCTTATTGAAATGAAGCAACAAAGCAACTAGCCTATATTCTAACCTAGCTTCCTATGACAATTAACCCAGATTAGACTGTCGGGTTAAGAAATTACTCTACCTTGGGGCTATCTGACCAAGATTAGACAATCTGGCCAGATTTATTCACTAATCTAACCTAGATACTTTTGCTAAGATTAAACTATTTAGCCAAACTCATTCACTACCCTATCAACATCAATTTAAAAAGAACTTGGCCATGCTTTAAAGGTATGGACCAAGTTACTATTATTGCATGGGGCTTTTATTGAAATTCTTTTATGCCCTCTTTTCTTTTCTTTTTTCTTTTCTTTTTTTCTTTTTCTTTTTCTTTTTCCTTTTCTTTTCTTTTTCAAATTATTTGCAGAATGAAAAATCATTTGTCAACAAAAAACACTAGACAGATAATATCCCAGTCACCAGTTGATCCTATAACTTATAGGGTGATAACAGATTGGTGTGAACTTTAGCCTTGCATGGACCACACTAGGTGTCCAATGGTTAGACGATGACAATTGAGAGAGTTTTTTAGGGCACTTATGTTGGATGGGCCCAAATGTTCCTGGATTTCATGAGGTGACCATTCATTGCATGCAGGTGAGTGAATAGTGGTGATTTCTCTTTCGAGACTTTCATATGTGCCTTATTCTTGTAAAGGATCGTGAATCTATGGCCACACTATGTGATTCAAGATGTAGGACCATGAGAGCCTTGCATGAGATGATGGGTTAAACTCATGAGGAGAGGGGGAGGCAGTGCAATGGGTGGTTTCTTTTAGTTTCTTTTCTTTATACATTAGCATAAACTCCTTGTACATACTAAGGATTGTAGGTATGGACTACAAGGGATACCTAGAGTTCCCCCCACCCTCCAGGCCATGCATGGGGACCAGAGGGTAAGTGAAATACATGATTTACTATTTTTTTTTAATCTGTGTTTATGTAATAACATAGATGGTTTTATATTTTTATATGATACATGTGACTAAAAATCCTCTTTTATAATGTATGTAGATGTGGCATCGGCGAGACTAATAAGACAACATTAACAATGAGGACAAGTTGAGGGGATTAATGTGGTGCCACTATCTCAATGACGTAGAGAGGACATAGGTGCAGACAGATGATGAGTCTTGGATTATATACAGGGATAAATTGACCAAATATTGGTAGGAGTGACTAAGCAGTGATGGAAACATCTAGATGATGCATGCATTGATTGAGGATTTCCTTAGGTACCATCCGCATGGTGCTTTATTATGAAGAGTATAGATATGGTAGGTCAAGGGATAAGGGAATTAGTTAGAGGATCCATACCCCTAATAGCACGAGATCCTCCTTCTCGGGATGAAACTAATGAGGATGATTATGAGGACTTGGCAGTTAATGAGATAGGCTAGCTACACCCATGCTATATATTTGTGTAGTTTTGGACATGTATTATATTTGTAATAGATCTTGGACTATGATGTAAATATTTTGTTATTTTTTGATGATACATATAGATTATTTTTATGGTTTTGATTGATGATCAATATGTATCATTGCAATGATGAGATGCATATGGATATTTGCATGTAATTATGGTTCTGATGATGATTATGCATAAACATGTGTATTGTTTTCTTTTATTTTTAGTCGATCTAGAATCTAATTGGTGATACAATGTACAAATACATTGAGACTCCTAGGAATATGAATGAATGTAATGGATTCACACTCTCTAACCAATTGTCTAACTCATAGATACTTTTTAAGTAGGCAAGGATCATGAACTCGGTAGTAGTTATTCAACTGTGTGATAAGTAATTGAGAATCAAGATCAACATGAAGGTAACAAATGTGTAATTTGAGGGAATTGGTAAGAAAACCAATCACATCATTGTATTATGATTGATTATTAGTGGTAACACAACACATATTCCATTGAGAAGGAAGAATGAATGCGAAGGGGATAGATGGCTCAAGCTACCAACGTGAGATTCTAAGTGTAATGGCTTGTGCCATTAACAAACCAATGTATCAGAGAGGTTGATGATTCATCTGAAAAAGACCATCAAAGAAAACCATAACGATCTCAATAAAAAATAGGGAAATGAAAAAATTAAATATATACATGAATATAAAACAATACTAAGGGTAAAATAGCCTGCAAGGGTGTAGACTGATTGGAAAGTGTTGTCTAAATAGAAGGAAATTTGTAAAAATGAGGTCTCAAGTTCGATTCTCACCCTGATTTACTTGTGCTCCATTATTGTGGGCTACGTGGATGCACCTGGGGTTATAGTGGTAGCCCACGGGGATCAACCCCGTGTCACGCGAATATGAGAACCGCGCGTGAGTTCTTGAGTCATTCACCATCGGGACCAACAACTAAGAATTCCCTCTTTTGCAAACAAGGTTTAATGTCGTAAAAGCCCTGCCATAAGGATTTGAACTTCCCTTTACCAAGGGTATTGTGAGCTTGATCATAACAAGGACTAGATCACTCTCATGAAATGAGCTAGGATGGACATGACAATTGTAATGAGCTTTATAGCGCTTCTTAGCAGCCTCAGTATGTTGCAAGGTTGTGCGACAATCTACATCATCCTATTTCAATGCTCTTAGTCATTGTTCTAAGGTATAAGTGTCTGGAAAATTTTCAATGGCCAAATGGAGGGAGGGGATTTCATACTTGATAAGAAAAAATGCCTCGACACCATGAGCAAGATGAAAAGGTATAAATATGGTGAAAATATTCATCAAATTCCAATAGACCCATGAAGTGATAAAAATCNGAAAATTTTCAATGGCCAAATGGAGGGAGGGGATTTCATACTTGATAAGAAAAAATGCCTCGACACCATGAGCAAGATGAAAAGGTATAAATATGGTGAAAATATTCATCAAATTCCAATAGACCCATGAAGTGATAAAAATCATATGATGCTAGTTATATTTGTGCTTGTCAACCATTTGTTGGAGCATGGGTTTGAGAATTATACAAACAAACTTAACTTGGACATTGTTAAGGTTTAAGATATTATTAGGTTTCTTTTCAATTTACTAGATAACCATGGCATAGATAGGATCATTGAGAGAAACACAATCACAAGATACACAGCATTTATCCTAGGAAACCCTCATGGGGGAGAAAACCCAGCAAAAAATTCCTTAATATAGATAGCCAATACAATGCCAAGACAATAAACCAAACACTAGAGAATATCCTCTATTGAGAAATGTGCCTCTCTCTTCCTTCTTCTCCCAACTGTATCTACTTGACTTGCGCACTGAGTGATCAAATGAGGCGTTGGATTCCTTTATTTATACAAACTGGAAGGAGTTGGAAAGGGTGCTCTTCACTGGGCATGGTCGACTTGTCTTCTTAGTGGTTAAAACCACTTTAATTATCTTGGGGGCCAACTTCTCAATTTGCATAATATATTTAGGATTTGACCAATGCACAAAAGGGGATTTGGTCAATTACAAAGCTCGACATGATCAATCCACAAAAGGGGATTGATCTAATGAATAATAACTCAATAATAAATAGAATACTCTTTGCAGTTACAATATTTCAACACTCCCCCTTAAAACGAAGGGTATTCTACAACATCATCAAGAGAGAGAGAGAAAGGGCATCAACATCAACAGCATCTGGAACATTGACTGGCATATCTATAAATCATCAGAAGTTTTTCTCATCATCAATATAATCATCCATAGCAGGGAGATGGAATGGAATCATCATCATTTGCATCAACATGGATTAGTATAACACTAATACATCATCATCATCAATAACAGCACAAGGTTGATACAACAGCAGCATCATGGCACGAAGGATAGAGCATCATCAAAAACAACAACATAAAAGCATGAAGGTTGGAGCATCATCAACAACAATAGCATCAAAACACGAAGAATGGAGCATCATCAACATCAACATTATGTTGGAAATATTCAGCACAAAGTTGGCATCTCAACAACATCAGCACAAAACTGGAAATATTTAGCACCAGGCTGGCATCTCAACAACATTAGCATGAAGTTGGAAATCTTTAGCATGAGGCTATGATCTCAACAACATCGGCATGAAGCTGGAAGTCTTTAGCACTAGTTTGGAATCACAACAACATCAACACAAAGCTGGAAATATTTAGCACTAGGCTGGCATCACAACAACATCAGCATGAAGCTGGAAATCTTTAGCACTAGGCTGGCATCACAACAACATCGGCACGAAGCTGGAAATATTTAGCACTAGGCTGGCATCAACACTACTCCCCCTTTCGAGGGAGGTTGTTTCACACTACTCCAAGCTTATCTCGAAAGTGCTCAAACTTTACACGAGATAGAGGCTTGGTCAACACATTTGCAACCTGTTCATCCATACTAACATACTGGAGCTTTATGGCTCCTCTCTGCACCATATCACAGATGTAATGATATTGGATCTCTATGTGTTTTGAATTGTCATGGAACACAGGGTTCTATGTCATCTTTATGCAACTCTAGTTATCACATAGAATCACAGTTGCTTCCATCTTCAGATCGAATAGACCTTTCAACAACTTCTAAATCCATATGGCTTCACAACTAAGGGAACATGCAGCAATGTATTCTGCTTCTGTCGTGCTAATAGAAATGCTTGATTGCTTCCTACTCTGCCATGAGATCATGGCTAACCCCAGACTGAAACAACATCCTGGAGTACTCTTTTTGTTTGAGACACTTCCAGCCCAATCTGAATCGGTATAACCACTCAATATAAATTCATGATCTCCATTATAACTGAGACCACAATCTAATGTACCCTTAAGGTATCTCATCACATGTTTTGCAGCAAACAGGTGAACATTTATGTGGTCTACCAGAAATTGACTCAAGGTGTTCACAGCAAAACATATATCTGGCCTGGTGTTTGTCAGATACATCAATGATCCAATGATTTGTCTGTACAGCATAGCATCAATCAATTCTGACAAAGTGTCAACTAGGAGCTTCAACTTTGTTTCCATGGGTGTATTCATGGATTTTCACTCCAACATATCAAATCTGTTCAATATTTCAACTGCATACTTCCCTTGGTTAAGGAAGATATTCTCTAGGCTCTGCCAGACCTCGAGACCTAAGAAAGAGTGCATTAGGCCAAGCTCTTTCATCTCAAATTCTGCAGCAAGCTTATTTTTACAATTATTGATGAGATTTTATTCTCCAGTTAAGAATAAGTCATCCACATACATCAAAAATATAACAAGCTCATCATTCATAACCTTGAAGTAAAGGTTAGAATCATCTTTACTCTTGGTAAAGCCCAAGCTCGTCAGGAAACTGCCAATACTTCCATACCAAGCTCTAAGAGCTTGCTTCAATCCATACAGAGCCTTCTTCAACTTGCAGACATGAGTCTTCTCGTCTTCAAATTCAAACCCTTGAGGTTGTTCTATATACACTTCTTCTTCAATGACACCATTCAAGAAGGTTGTTTTCACGTCCATCTGGTGTAACTTCCACTTCATCTTAGCTACAAGAGCTATGATAGTTCTGAGTGAAGTGTATCTGGATACAGGAGAAAATGTCTCTTCATAGTTAATTCCTTGCTTTTGAGAAAATCCAGGAGCAACAAACCTTTCTTTATATTTCTCAATACTTCCATCAGCAGCATGTTTTATTTTCAAAATCCATTTGGAAGATACCACATCCTTGCTCTTCGGTCTAGGAACTATTTCCCATACATAATTCTTTATAATGGATTGGTATTTTTCTGTCATGGAATCTTCCCATTATTTATTTTGAATATCTTCTTCAAATAAAGTAGGCTCCTTCTCTAAGAGATCACACAACAAAGCCATATAACTGGAGAATGGCTTGGGTTTCTTGACTTGTCTCATGGTTCCTTTGGAGGCACCATACCTCTCTCCATATTGAATAAGTTCCCTAGCCTGGGTTGGTTTTCTCTTGTGGAAGATCGTCATCTGGGGAGGTTCTTGGGATTCTATTATATCATGATCTTCAAGAATATCCTCATCAGGGGAAGTTATTACTTCCCTCACTGGTTCTACAACTCTAGGAGCCACAGGTTCTTCTTCATATACTTATTCAAGCTGGCATCTTCTTGATTTCTTGAGTTTTTCATCTTCATCAAAGGTTACATCCATGTTGATCTCAATATGATGGTAACCTGGTATATAATCTCTAAAGGCCTTGGAGACCTCACAGTATCCAACAAATATTCCCTTCTTTCTTGAAGGGTCCAGTTTGGTTCTCTTCTCTTTCAGAATGTGTACAAATACTGGACAACCAAATATTTTGAGATGGCTTACTTATGGCTTCTTTCCGGAGAACATATATTAAGGGGTCTTGAACCCAAGTGCACTATGGGACACTATGTTTTGTACACACATTGTTGTTCTTGTTGCTTGTTCCCATAAGTACATTGGAAGATCTTGATCATGGATCATGGTCTTCACTGCTTCCATTATAGTTTTGTTTTTTCTTTCTGCTACACCATTATGTTGAGGATTGTAGGAAGTGGTGAGCTCCATCTTGATCCTGGCATCTCTGCAAAAGTTTGAAAACTCTTTTGAGGTGTATTCTCCTCCATTATTTGACCTGAGTATCTTGATATTTCCTTCAGAGAGATTATCTACCAAGGCTTTGAATTCCTTGAATTTACTAAACATTTCATCTTTTGATTTCAAAAAGTAAACCCATGTTTTGTGAGAATACTCATCAATAAAAGACACATAGTATACATACCCATTGATGGAGGTTGATGGCATTGGGCCACATACATTTGAGTGAATGAGCTCTAGGACTCCTTCTGCTTTATTGTCTCTCTTCGAGAAAGGGTTCTTGATGTTCTTTCCTTGTGCACATATGTTGCACACACCTTCATGGTCAACCTTGAATTCGGGTAGACCTGTGACTGCATTTATTACATATGGTAATGCCTTGTGGTTGATGTGAGATAGTCTTCTACGCCAAAGTTCACATGCATTCTCAATGGAATAGGTCAAGGTTGCTTCTGAGTGACCCTTTAGCTTATACAAGCCACCTTCTTATTTTCCAATAACAATTGTGTCTTCCATGGTTTTTCCTTTGCGCCACATAAGAAATTCTCCATCTATGAAGGAAACTCTGAAGTCGTTCTTCTCTAAAGCTAAGATAGAAAGTAAGTTCTTTGTCAAACCTGGTACATATAGTACATCCTTCATCTTCATTGGGGTCCCTGAATCAAGTTTGTAATTTGATTCCCCTACTCCTTTGATAGGGTATTGATAATCATCTCCAAGTGTAACTTTCTGGGGAAACTTATTTTCTCTAAGGTAAGAGAGAATGTCTCTTTGACATGTCATGTGCTTGGAAGCACCATTGTCTATGAGCCAAGTGTCCTCACCATGTGACATTGATCCTAAGAGGGCAGAGATTAAGACATAGTGTTCAATATGTTCTTTTATCATCTTTGTGGGTGGCTCTTCATCTTCAATTGTATGGGCATGGTGCCTCTTATTTCTCTTCTTGTATTCTTCTCTTCTAGTTGGACAATTCTTAGCAATATGTCCCATCTTGTCATAATGGTAACATTGTTACGATGAAAAATCTTTTTCTCTTCTTTGACCTTTTTGAAACTTCTAGAATCTCCTTGGAGGGTGATATTCTTTATGTATGAATTTTTTTGGGGGGTGAGACTCCTTATGAGTTTCTTTCTGAAAGTAAGACCTCTTTCTTCCTCCTTTAGTGTGAGTAGCTAGGGATTGATATTCATCTCTTGATAGTAATGCTTCTCGGTTAGCTACTCTTGCTTCTTCTTGAACACATTCTTCTCAAAGACTTTCAAAGTTTAATTTATCCTTTCTGGCACAAATAGTTTGGATGAATGCATCCCAAGGTCTTGTGAGACCATTAAGGGTTGTCATTATAAGTTCTTCTTCATCTATAGTATCACCAATTGCTTCTATTTGTTCTTTGAATTGTGATATTCTAAAGAATTATTTCTGAATTGTTTCTCCTTTATGCATCCTTGTATTTTTTAGTTGAGTTCTTAGATTCATCTTTTGATTAATGTTCTTTCCTTCATACAATCTGGTTAGAGAATCAAACATTTATTTTTGAGTCTTATTTGAAGCCACTTGAGGAATCAAGTGATCTTTAATAGAATCTACAATTATTCTCTTGGCCCTAGCTTTGTCCTTTTGGTGTTTTGCTTTAGCTGCAGCATTGGCAGGTTTTGGTACATCTTCTTTAATGAATCTTGTTAGGGCATTCTCTTCAAGAATGAGTGCAATCCTATACTTCCAAGCATAAAAAAATTCCACACCTTCTATCTTGTCAGCAAGCTTATTTCTTGCATACATCTTTACCCGGAGCTAGAAAAATGACCAAAAATTGAAAATGCTCATAATTTAATTTTGAACTTACCAGGAGGTGCGCTTGGTTGAGGCAAGTATCTTGGTGCAGATAGATTTCAAAAAATCCAAATTGTTCCCCTTCAAACTTGACCAATGGTATTTTGGACTGGTACTTCTGGTACTCGTTCTGGTTTCATGGTTTTCTGGTACTTCTGGTTTTCTGGTACTTCTGGTTTTCTGGTACTTCTAGTTTTCTGGTACTTCTGGTACTCATTTTGGTTTCATGGTTTTCTGGTACTTCTGGTTTTCTGGTACTTCTAGTTTTCTGGTACTTCTTGTTTTATTGTTTTCTGGTACCATTGAAAACTACAGTTTCACTTTTCAGGAGTTCTATCCACTGAAAAAGTGTGTTGAAGGTGCCAAAGAGTTCCCTAAGCTAGGGTGCACTTTTCTAGATGATTTTTAGGCTTAAATTCCTCTTCAATAAAATTCCCTAATTTTATTGTATGGCAACAGTGACGTTTTTCTTTATCCAGTGAAAGATGTTCTCTTCAAGTTAGCTCTGAAACCATGTTAAGGTTTAAGCTATTATTAGGTTTTTTTTCAATTTACTAGATAACCGTAGCATAGATAGGATCACTGAGAGAAACACAATCACAATATACACAACATTTATCCTAGGAAAGGCTCATGGGGGAGAAAACCCAGAAAAACTTCCTTAATATAGATAGCCAATACAATGCCAAGACAATAAACCAAACACTAGAGAAAATCCTCTAATGAGCGATGTGTCTCTCTCTTCCTTCTTCTCCCAACTACAGCTACCAAACTTGCGCACTGAGTGAGCGAATGAGTGAGTGATCAAATGAGGCGTTGGGTTCCTTTATTTATACAAACTGGAAGGAGATGGAAAGGTGTATATTCACTGGGCAAGGTCGACTTGTCTTCTTGGTGGTTAAAACCACATTAATTAGCCTGGGGGTCGACTTCTCAATTTGCATAATATATTTAGGGTTTGACCAATCCACAAAAGGGGATTTGGTCATTTACAATGCTCGACATGATCAATCCACAAAAGGGGATTGATATAATGAATAATAATTCAATAATAAATAGAATACTCTTTGTAGTTACAATATTTCAAAAACCATCCCCCCCATAGATAACAAAGTGACGAAAAATAGTGCTCAAATAGTAAATGCATAGTGAGTTTGTGCCAAATTGCATCCTCAAATTATGCACCATGATAAGAGATGAATTGTTTTGGGACACCAAACTGAGTGATAATGTGATTGAAGAAAAAGAAAGTATTTTTCACTACAATGCTATTAAAAATCGACATGGCTTCCACCAACACTTGGTAAATTAATTAATGGCCACAAAAATTTACTTATGACCATTGGATGGCATTGGTTTACACTCCATAAAATCACTCCCCTACTTGCAAAAGGGACCGACCAAAATTAGACGGTGAAGATGGGTTGGTGGTGCCCTTTCCTAAGGGACAAACATTTTACATTGATGGCATCACTTATTTGTTTGAACATAGTGAGAAAAAAAGTTAGGATAGAAATAACTAGCTCTAATGATATTTTGGGGGGTAGCCATTTTAGAAAGGTGACAACCACAAGCACTATTATGACAATCATCTGAGACCTTCTCAACCTTGTCAAGAGTGTGGAAATGACACAAAATGGTGACAACTCCTTGCCTATATAGTACATTTCCGATGAGGAGATATTGAAGAACTTGATGATAAATGTGATGTTGAACATTAAGAACGAGTGAGGATTGAATTTCTAAGAGCATGAGTAAATGAGAATGTCACCATACCAAGGATAGTTTGATGAAATAGTGAACAAGTGTTCATCAGGAAGATCATCATTGAGGGATGGATTAACTACACATGTAAGTAGGTCAAAGATAAATTATGCTAGGGGAAAGGATTTCTTACTCTTGGGAGTATAAAACTCCTAGAGGATCATGATCCAATGGGCGACTTTTCCATTAATAACTAACCTACTCAAGAGGTATAACATGTGATTGAAATTCACAATGACTTTAGTCTTCCTTGTCATGATATAGGGATACAACTTCTAGCCTAAAAATATGATGACTAAGGCAAGTTTTTCATCATGATTATAGGATAACATCTAACCTTGGAGCTTTTTCTAATGTAATAAATTGTGTTCTTGGAATGATCCTCCCCTTCTCGTACTAACATAATAGACACAACAAAAGGTGACACAACAATGTTGAGGATGTAATATTTTTCAAAGTTGGGATGACTTATTAAAGGAGTAGATGTGGGTTTAATGCATCAAAGGATTTTTTAGCTTAGTCATCCTAGCAAAAGGGTATGTCAAGATGCAAAAAATGAAAAACCCCATGTGCACATCTCGCATAGTTAGGAACAAAAGAATGCAATAAATTTTCCTTACCTTGAAGGCTTTGCAATTGGAACAAATTTTAGGGTGGAGGTAGTTCAATAATGGATTGAACCTTCAACGGGTAGACATTGATATGCTACTTAGATATGATGTTTTCATTTAATGTTTCATATTTGTCATAATCTTTTAGATTTCTATGCATGCTTTAGTCTTTTAGGGTATAAAATAGGTCACATCAACTACAATATGGGGCCTTGAAATCCTACCATCTAGTGGCCCATCATCACCCCACAACTTGGAGGTTTTTCACATCCTTGTGCAACCAAAAATGCCCCCCCAACCCCCGTACAATTTTCCTTTTAACTTTGCCTTCTCTACTTGTCCATCATGTCATTCTTTGCATGTTTGTCTAAAATCATAAACTACAAATTTTGTGATGGCACCCCTGCCATGATATCCTGTTGTCTACTCCACATCTTGCCAACTCTTCTTTTCCTTCAACTCATTCATTTCCTCTGTAGGTGTAGGGTGTAAAAGGAGAGGAGGATTGAACTTAATTCCAATCCATTTGAGATTTAAATTTCTCAAGGTTTCCTTACACAACTGTGCCCTAAACAAAGAACCATGTACATTTTGGGGGGACGAAGCTCCACTCTTTGGAGGTCAGTGGGAAGCCCATTCCATCTACTTTAGAAGGCATAGAGTGCCTTTTTTCTTTTAAATCCATGGTATTGGCCTCATAGTGGGAAATTTCCCCCTCTATTTTTCATCTAGTATAGGCATCAAATTTGTGTCTTATGTCAAGGTCGCGTGGCTATTGATTATGTCCTTTGGCCTTATTGCTTTATCCCTAATCCATATATGGATTCTTGTTTCCTCTTCCTTATACTTTTGTAATTTAGAAACCTTCATCTCCTCGAGGTGAATCCAAGAGAATATCACTTTGAGCTATACCTCTCCTACATAGGGGTTTGGTGACCACCTATTGGAGTGAGGTAGCACATAACTGTGCAGGTAGAACTCACTCAGTTGGTATCTTTCATCCTTATCACCATATTATCATGTTTCTATGAATTCATTGGGTGTATTGACTTAGTAAGGGAATTGTCTAACTATTCTACCCAATTGAAATTTGTGCCACTATTATTTAAGAAAAAAATAGTATATACTTGTTGATGCTTGAATTTGTTAGGACCAAAACGAAAACATCATGGGGATACACATCCCCCTACATTTTTATAGAGGTGGCACTCCTCTTTGTTTCAAGATTTTCTTGGAATTCTATATTTTAAAAATAACATAGGACTTTGAGAAAGTTTGTCGTGATATTCAAAAAAATATAAAGATTGCAGTAAAATAAAAAGTTTTGTTTTTAAAGAGAGTTCCTGAGAGATGACCAGGAACTTCACACATCACATATTTGAAAAAGATAAACAAAATTTCCTCACATCCATCATAGTTAAACTAAATATTTCTAATCACATAAAATAAAAGAAGATGGTATGCATGCATAAGAGAACTTTAATAGAGTAAACATGTGGGGAACTCAAATAAAGATAATTATAAATCAATCTCAAATATTTTATACTCAAAACTTAGAGTTATAAATACAGTTGAAGGGATTTTTGAAAAAAATATAAAGTATGTTACAAAGCCTTTAAATTTAAATGTGTTTGTTCTTGAGACTAGAATTGGGGCTTCTGCGGACCATAAAGAAAATATAAACAAGAAGTAACTTGTGGAAAGAAGATGGTGGGTGATGACAGAGTAGCAAGACCTGGAAAGAAAACAGGAAGAAGTTATTAGATTTCGGTTAAACCTTTCTAGTCAAAGAAGCAGAGTAACTAGATGAAAAAATTGATAAAGAAAGCGAGATGTGATTAGCATGACCTCACTATGATGGTCTCCCTCCTTCATTCACTTTCTTGTTGTTGTCCTTTTATTGTCCTCATTGACGGTTATAGGAACTGTCTCAATTGTTGCTTCTTGGCCTTATTTAGTTAGTTTGTCAATTTCCTTTTTAAACCAATCTTTGATGTAATTTTTTCATTGGCGCAACATTTATTTCATGTCTGATTTTAATATTGAATAATTCTCCTTCCAAGTCTCTTAAGTCATGAGAAATTCCATGTATTGCCTCTTCGATATCTTGATTTTTTGCAGAATAATCAACCAACCAATTTTCTAACTCTTATTCATTATATTCAACTATGCCATACAAAATTTTAGTTGGTAACCCCTTAAATATCTCAACTTGTTCTTCAAATTGTTGCTTTGTTAGAAACATTGAATTGAGAATTAACTTAGGGTCTTGTACCTCATCAGTGTTTCCTGCCAGATCTATCTCTGTGAGTCTTTTGAACAATTATTCTCTTTTTAGTATGCCTTTGTTGCATGCTTGGACAATGTTATTCAAATTCTTGATCTTTTCCTTCCAACAAACATTTAGTTGTTTAATTCGACTTGGAGAAGGCAGATCATCTTCTCTTCTTTTCAATTCTATCATGTTTGAGACTTTAATTCCAAATAGCATGACAACATCAGCGTAGAAACCTTCTTCATTCTTTAAATCAACTTGAAAATACTCATAAAAATCATGTGCCCTTGAGCCGAAAGAAACAATATTTTTTGATACCTCCCATGCTTATGTTATTAGTGACATTCTTTTTTTAATGTTTTTCTCTACATAACGTTGGACTGCTATGAGTAAACTTGAATATCCTTTTAACTTAATGGCGGGTGTAGTTGGTTTAACCATTGACAAAGGACTCGCCAGGATTGGAAGAGGCATTAAGGCATTTTCCAATTCTTTGATCCTTTCTTTTAACTTAGAATTTTCAGCCTCCAGACCATCAATAGAATCGTCAAGAGCATCCCCGGTTTCCCTGTGGATTTTATAAATTTGGTAGGGTCACATGTCCTTCAGGTCGACCTCTAAGTGAGACTTTCCCTTTTTACTTTTCTGGTCACCTCTTTCTACAATCAACTTTTTAGACTCCTTATCAAAAACAACACTTTGAAAAGTGAACGATTTGTCTTCACTAAAGGTCTCATTTGCAACGACTTCCAATAAACAATTTTGTTGAGTCATATTTTCTAGTTGTTCAATTGTGGGAAATATTTTCTCAATATCTACCTCTACCTCCATGTCATCTAGGGAAAAGCTTTGGATGTCATTTTCTATAAGATTATCCTCTCCATCTTGCACCAAATTCTTCCTTTTCTTTCTCACAGGGAGCTTATGTGAACTCTCAATTTTCCCAAGGGGAGATTTTTTTTATCCCCCTCCACTTGAACTATTGTTGACAACCTTTCTAACTGGGTGAGCCATTAGAGCATTGCTACGGGATGTGGTATTTTTGGGAGTAACAACTAGAGACTATGTGCTCCTTTCACTGGGACCCTTTCCCTTTTGCTTATAAAAATCATTAGTATTTAGTATTGTTTCTAGGTCACAAGCATCGTGTATAGGAGTACTTTGGTTGTTACCTTGTTCTTCATTCAATATAGTTTGGATGAACAAATTATTGAATCCCACCGAAAGCATATGTTCTACAAATATTTTATTAGGATCAAAGCCCTTTATCTTTCCGACATACTTTAAATTCACATTGTTGAAATGATTTGCAAACTCGTCAATTTTATTTATGTTTCTGAACATGAAATCTCCAATCTTCCATGGCAAGGGGATAAATTGATTTTTTTCATTTTTCATGGAAAAAATGTAGCCATAAGTTGTATTGCCTTGCCACCTCTGTGATGAATAATTTGTCAGATACATGATACGGGAAAAAAGAATGGTTTTCTATGGAACAAAATATCTTTATGACACTATGATTCTCCATTTGTTCTATCGTTCCCTTTTTCTCTAAGTATCTGTTAGTCTGGTTAGATATCCTTGAAGTATTTTCTCCCAACAACAACCTTTTGAAGACTGAGACAAAATAATTATAGAATTCATAAAAATACAGAGGGGTATTATGTCTCCATAGTGCCCGATACCAGAAGGTAACTAGATCTATTTCATGATTCACATGCTTACTTTCGGTCAAGTTTGGAAATTGGCAACAATACACAGTAGATAGGAAGCCAAAAATAATTTTTTGTCCTTTTTATAGTATGATAATTGGGATGATATTTCGATAGAAATCAATTTTCCCCAATCAAAGATGGCATGTTCTTTCACTATAAAATATACAATATATAAAATCATGCAAGAGATAGTAGCAGTGCTTTCCTGACCTGTCAACCTAGTAAACAACCACGCAATTTCTCGATAGGTTTTTTTGAAAGACTCAACCTGGATCCTGGCTATGTCTTCTGGAATAGACGCAGGTTTCTCCAAATATTCAGGCAAGAGGTCAAGCCCATTGTTATGTTTCTTCAAAAAATCTATGCCATCTTCTCCTTTGAAGGTAAGTGTCGGCTCTGGGAGCTTCGACATCTTGCGAAAAACTTGTGGTTAAAGGGAAATCGAAGAATGATCTTGGAGTTGTATAATTCTCTGGCTTGGCACGTACTTCTCAACACACCATGCAAGAATTTATTTACAATCAAAAACCTCATAAACGCACCCAGCGCGAGCGATTCCAGGCGCCCAAATTACATAATTTTGTGCAGGAGGAGAGGAATAATATGAATATGCTCTAGACCAATGAAAGTGTTGGTCTTCACGACCAAATATATTTTAATTAACACCACAAAATTGTTGTCTAGGTGTTGCTTCCATAGGTTGACGGGAGTATTTCTTCAGCTGGATAATAACTTGAAATAAATCTTTTTGGAGAGATGACGATAATATAATCCCTTGGAAAATGGAGAATTAATGCAATTTAATGAGTAATTCCTTGAACCTTTCACCATTAATGATAATCTTTTTGGAGCATGCACAACATTTTTTAGCATTAAATAACACTTAATGCATATTGGGAAAAGCAAGAAAATGGCGGGGACTGACGAGAGTAATTTTGAATATGAATATTTTCATGGACCCGCCAACCCTAGAACCCACAAACCTGTGTTTATGGCTGACCAAAAATATATTAAGTGTAGAAAGGCGATCGGTCGAACTTGCATGCAGGAGAAATAAAATACTTAGGTGCTCAGCACCCGTGACAAATTTGATGGTCACAATGTAGATCATGGAACTTTGGGTGCAAAGTGGAGATCACGAAACTTGAAGGATGAGGGATTGAACTCGCAAACCCGCGAAATTGAAAAAATGGCTTAGTGTAGCAGTGGACTTATAATGTGGGAAAGTGGATGGATATGAAGATCTGTAAACCCGTTGATTACTAAAATGTGACAAAGTAAGGAAACTAGAAAGGGATAAAAGAAAGAGGGAAACAAGGGGATGTGTAGAAGAGGGAAAAGAAATGGAAAAAAGAAGTTGGGAAAATAGAACGGGGAAGGAAAAATCTGGAAATGATAAATGATCTCAACAACTGGATCCAATTGTGGGATGATAACCCCCTTGTGGGTTGTCAAGAATCCAGAATATTCATGACTAGGTGCTTCCATCCATTGGGATATGGGATCAAAAGGTAAGGATATACAAACTAAGCAAAATAAAAATTATGTACAAGGAAATGAGAAAATTTCAAGTGAAGAAACCTTTCAAATGTTTCCCGTTAACAGGCAGCATTAACATTTTACCCTTCATATCTTTGAGCATACAAGAATTAAATCCCATGATTGTTTCAATGATGTATGGCACAATATAGAGTGCTTCGAATTTTGTGTGCATCGATGGCTTCTCCTTAGCTTCGTTCCATAGTAACACTAGTTCTCCCTTCTGAAAATTCTTTATGGTTGCATTCTAGTCAAAATATCTTTTGATACTTTGTTGTCTTTGAGAGGTTATATTCAGGGCTTTATTTCGTTCTTCCTCCAATTTCAATAATTGGTTGACCCTCTTTTGCATAGGTGAATTATATTTTTCATCCTCTGTATTAACTACAAAATTCAAGGCATTTAGCTCAAGGAGAATTGGCATTTTTTCTTCTTTCCCATAAACCAATGTATATGGAGACATCCCAGTGCTATCTTTCGAAGTCATTCTTCTCGCCCACAATGCATCGATCAAATTTAAATGCTAATTATTTTGGTTCTTGTCAACATTTTTCTTCAATATTTGAATAAGTGTCTTACTAGTGGATTCTGCAAGACCATTCCCTTGAGGATCATAATTTTATGACTACCCCATAACAATCCCATATTCTCCACAGAATTCTGTAAATTTTGAGCTAATGAAAATCGAGCCATTATTAGTGATGAATTTTTCTAGGACACCGAACCTTCACAAAATATTATCTTTGAGAAATTTAATCAACTCTTCATAATCATCCTTTTTTATGCCACTGCTTCTAGCCACTTTGTAAAATAATCTCTAACGGTGAGGATATATATATTTCCTTTGCTTGATTTTGGATTTATCGGTCCAATGACATCGAGTCCCCGTTAGAAAAATGCTTGTTCTACAAATATAGGTTGAATGGCATTGCATATTTTTTCATTCTCACTGAAAATTGTTGACAAGATACACACTTCCTTATGGTAGCATATGAGTCTTTAAAAATTCATGGCCAATAAAACCCAGCTCTTATTATATTATGTGCAAAGTGGCGGTAGGCACAAAATGTCTACCACATGTTCCTTCATGGAATTCTTTCTTCAATTCTTGAGATTTCATTTCATCAACACACCTCAACAGTATACCATCATAGTTCCTCATGAATAGTATATTAGCAATCAACACATATTGACTCGACTTCATCTTCAATTTCCTTCGCTCTTTAGGGTTCATGGTAACTAGAAATTGTCGAGACCTCAAGTAAATACAATATCTCTATACCACTCTGAACCTACCATGCGTTCTCCTACTGAGATTGAAATCATTCCATCCAAAGAATCAGTATTTTCAATGAGCTTACATAAATCTTGTCCTCATTATTGGTACATGCAAATTCAAGTCTGATAGCATGTGGATGCACAATCTTTCTTGGGTTTACAAGGACAATTCCAACTCCACTCCCGAAACTTGAGTAAGCTCCATCAAATGACATCCTCCAATAACCTTCAAAATGATGCTTTTGATTCTCCATATCTTGAACTTGCTCCATGTCTTCAATCTGCTCCATGTCTAGGATAGCATAGTTTCCAATTCCAGCGTCTATATAATCTTCCATTAGTTCATTATCCTAATTTTTGAAAGAGAAGGGTCTCATGGGTTCACGAGGGACCTTAATCATTGCTCCTTCTTTATCTGGAAACATAATGCATCTTCCATCGTTCATTATGTATCCTTCGATCATAGATGACCAATCTCTTCCTAAAACAACTCCATCTGCAGGAGGAAGTTCTACCACAAAAATATTGAAAATTGTAATAATATGGGGAGTCGTTGTGATCCAATCATAAAAATATTTGATTTCACCATAAGCTGGCACTTGTCTGGAATCAATTACATATATACTTTCACCGGTCTCATAATATTTTGTGCACCTCGTGCCCAATGCCTCCATGACTGCCAGTGGCATGATATTATTGGTTGTGCTAGTGTCTACTTAAAAATTATGAAGTGAAACATCATGATTTTCAATTGAAATATAAAAAGGTGGGATTGTACCTCTCAACTAGACAGTGGGTGTGTTTTGGATTTGTTTCGAACTTATAACAACAGCCTCCATTTTTCCAAATGGATCATCCAACAATATCAAAATATTTTCCCTTTGTCAAGGGATATTTACCACTTATGTGAAAGGAAGAGTTATCCTTAGCTTACTCAAGTCCTCTACAACATTGTATTTCATCTGGGTAGGGTTTGACATCAGGTGTTTCTTCTTGCTTCTAGCGCTATCTGTCACATTTTCATTTGCCTTTTTCTCATGAACCTTTTCTTTATCTTTTTCCTTTTCCTTTTCAGAATCATTTTTGTTCTTGGATTCATTTACAAACGCTCGTGTCTAGGCAACATTCTCCCGTGAGTCAAGGTCATTGTTGCCTTCTTCAAATATATACATGGACGTCTCGCATCCGTCCTTTGGTAAATTTTCAGAACTTTCATTAGGTAAATAATTGTTCCATTTCTCAACCATTTGTTCATCATATACATCATCCATAAAAGCTACATTTGGGATTGGTTGCCTGGGAACCCTTTGTCTTTGTGGATTATCCATGTTTTCAAACCTTGCTCTGTTTTCTTGGGGAGGGTTCCTTCTTTGCTCTTGGATCGACATTCTCATATTTTTTACATAATTATGCCCCCTTCTTAATCTGGTTATCTCATTTTTCATTTTCCTAATGGTTATATTCATTTGTGCAATTTCAATTCTTTGCTTGGTTTCTTATGTTGCAATTGTGTCTACCTTTACATCTAGTATGGTTCCCTTGAAAAATCCTCCTCCAATTGTTTGATTTTGGATCGGTCGTGGCTTCTGCTCTTAGTTCTTTCTTGAGCTAGAGGCTCCTTGATCATCAATACTTAGGCCTCCCAACTGCCTCTGTACTTTTCCTAGGATAATATCGGGGTAAGCACCTATCTCAATCATAATTTCTTCCATCTCAGTGGCCTTAATCATTGCTTCCTCCAAGGTATCCATCTGGGATGTTCTGATAGCATATTTTACATTTGGGGGCATTGCATTCTTATAACAATCGAGTATCACTGGGTCATTGGGTCTTTTATCTTCTGGAATATTACTCAAGGTTTTGTTGAACTGAGGTTAAAATATTGTATTCTCTCATTCTTCCTCAAACCAATCTAGGTAAAATTAGTGAGAAGTGTATGATATGCAACTGGAGGAGCGAACATAGTGAGGAACATGGCTTCGAGGTCATTAAATGAGCCAATTGACCTATTGGGTAATGTTGTATACCATTCATAGGCTCGTCCTGATAAGGTTTGAAGAAATAACCTAACTATCACAAACATCAAGAAATAAATTAAGGTGTCTTTTGGCATCAATTGTTCTATCCCCGGAAAATTCTTTCAAGGTTCCCTTAGGGAGAATATGGAGGTCATGTTGCTCACCCTGAATATTTAAGGGGGAATCTATTACTCTTCTTTGGTTTCCAAATATTAGGTCTTCTTGATTTCTTCCACCACCTCCTCTACCTCCTTGTTTTTCTTCATGAGGTTCTCTTGGTGGTTCTTCTCATGGTTGTTCATTTCTTCCTACCATGTCCAGAGATATTTCAGGAATATGTTTTTCACTTCTTAGAATATAGAGTTGCTTTCTTTTAATTCTGGTAATGGGTCCCTTGTATTCATCCAGCTTCAATCCCAACCTTGTTCTTGTGCTACTCAAGCTAGTCTTTCGTTTATTTGGTCTTGTCGCTCGTCTCTCCTCTATCTACAGAGGATTTATCTTTCTTCTTTGTGGACCAATGTCTTCCAATATCTTTCCAATTCTTCTCTAGTCTCGGTTGTCATTATTACCAGATTATATAGTTGATGTAGGATCCATTGTTGATTATTTAATCGAATCTCCAGGTGGGGTTGATCATCCTGGGGAAAGGTCATGTATCTTTCAAAAGATATTAAACCAGATTTCAAATTTTCAGTCATCCTCAGTATGGTCGCCAAAAATGTTGGCGCTTGAATATTTTAGGACCAAAACGTCAACCTCACGGGTATACAAATCCCCTTGCATTTTTATAGAGTTGGTATTCCTCTTTGTTTTAAGATTTTCTTTGAATTCTATATTTTTAAAATAATATAGGACTTTGAGAAAGTCCACCGCAATATTCAAACAAATATAAAGATTGCAGTAAAATAAAAAGTTTTGTTTTTAAAGAGAGTTCCTGGGAGATGACCAGGAACCTCACACATCACATATTTGAGAAAGATAAACAAAATTTCCTCACATCCATCATAATTAAACTAAAGATTTTTTATCACATAAAATAAAAGAAGATGGTCTGCACGTATAAGAGAAATTTAATAGAGTAAATACATGGGGAGCTCAAATAAAGATAATGATAGATCAATCTCAAATATTTTATACTCAAAACTCAGAGTTATAAAATATAGTCGAAATTGATCCTGAAATAGTTCTCTTGGGATTTCTAAAAAAATATAGAGTCTGTTACAAAGCCTTGAAATTTAAATGTGTTTGTCCTTAGGACTGAGATTGGGGCTCCCATAGACCATAAAGAAAATATAAACAAGAAGTAATTTGTGGAAATAATATGGTGGGTGATGACAGAGTAGCAAGGTCTGAAAAGAAGATAGGAAGAAGCTATCAGATTTCAGTTAAACCTTTCTAGTCAAAGAAGTGGAGTAATTGGATGAAAAAACTGATAAAGAAAGAAAGATGTGATCAGCATGAACTCACTATGATGGTCTCCCTCCTTCATTCACTAAATTGTTACTGTCCTTTTATTGTCCTCATTGATGGTTATAGAAATTGTCTCAATTGTTGCTTATTGGCCTTCTTTAGTTAGTTTGTCAATTGCCTTTGTAAACCAATCTTCGATGTAGTTTTTCATTGGTGCAACATTTATTTCATGCCTGATTTTAATATTGAATAATTTGCCTTCCAAGTCTCTTAAGTCATGAGAAATTCCATGTATTGCCTCTTCAATATCTTGATTTTTTGCAGAATAATCAACCAACCAATTGTCTCTCTTGTTCATTATATTCAACTATGCCATAAAAATGTTCAGCTGATAACCCTTTAAATATCTCAACTTGTTCATCAAATTGTTGTTTTGTTAGAAACATTGGTATTGTACCTCATCAATGTTTCCTGCCAAATCTATCTCCGTGAGTCTTTTGAACAATTCTTCTCTTTTTAGTAAGGCTTCGCTACATGCTTGGACAATGTTATTCAAATTCTTGATCTTTTCCTTCCAACAAGCATTTAGTTGTTTAATTTGACTTGGAGAAGGGAGATCCTCTTCTCTTCTTTTCAAATATGTCATGTTTGAGACTTTAATTCCAAATGGAAATACAACATCAGCATAGAATCCTTATTCATTCTTTAAATCATCTTGCAAATACTCATGAAAAGCCTGCTCCCTTGAGCCGAAAGAAACAATATTTTTTTTATACCTCCCATGCTTCTGTTATTAGTGACATTCTCTTTTTAATGTTTTCTCTACATAACTTCGGACTTATGTGAGTAAAATTCAAGATCCTTTTAACGTAATGGCGGGTGTAATTGGTTTAACCATTGACAAAGGACTCGTCGGGCTTGGAAGAGGCATTAAGGCATTTCCAATTCTTTGATCCTTTCTTTTAACTTAGCATTTTCAGCTTCCATAACATCAATAAAATCATCAAGATCATCCTCGGCTTCCCCGTGGATTTTAGAAATTTTGGAGGGTCGCGTGTCCTTCAGGTCAACCTCTGAGTGAGACTTTCCCTTTTTACTTTTCTGGTCACCTCTTTCTACAATCAACTTTTTAGACTCCTTATCAAAAACAACGCTTTGAAAAGTGAAGGATTCCTCTTCACTAAAGGTCTCATTTGCAACGACTTCCAATAAAGAATTTTGTTGAGCTATATTTTTCTGTTGTTCTATTGCAAGAAATATTTTCTCAATATCTACCTCTAGCTCCTTGTCATCCAGGGAAAAGCTTTGGATGTTGTTTTCTATAATATTATCCTCTTCCTCTTGCACCAAATTCTTCATTTTCTTTCTCACAGGGAGCTTATGTGAACTCTTGATTTTCCCAGGGGGAGGATTCTTTTCTCCCCCTCCACTTGAACTATTGTTGACAACCTTTCTAATTGGGTGAGTCTTTGGAGGATTGCTCCGAGATGTGGTATTTTTGGGAGTAACAACTGGAGACTGGGTGCTCCTTTCACTATGACCCTTTCCCTTTTGCTTATAAAAATCATTAATATTGAGTATTGTTTCTGGGTCACCAACATCTTGTATAGGAGTACTTTGGTTGTTGCCTTCTTCTTCTTGATTCAAGATAGTCTGGATGAACAAATTATTGAATCCCACTAAAACCATATGTTCTACAAAGATTTTTTTAAGATCAAAGCCCTTTATCTTTCCAACATACTTCAAATTCACATTGTTGAAATGATTTGCAAACTCGTCAATTTTATTTATGTTTCTGAACATGAAATCTCCAATCTTCCATGGCAAGCTGGTAAATTGTTTTTTCCCTTTTTCATGAAAAAAATGTAGCTAGAAGTTGTATTTCCTTGCCACCTCTGTAATGAATAATTTGTGAGATACATGATACGGGAGAAAAGAAGGATTGTCTTTGGAACAAAATATCCTTATGACACTGTGATTCTCCATTTGTTCTATCGTTCCCTTTTTCACTAAGAATCTGTTAGCCTGGTCAGATATCCTTGAAGTATTTTTACCCAACAACATCCTTTTGAAGACTCAAACAAAACCATTATAAACTTCATCAAAATACAGAGGGGTCTTATGTCTCCATAGTGCCTGATACTAGAAGGTAATTGGATCTATTTCACAATTCAACCTCTCACTTACAGCCAAGTTTGGAAATTGACAACAATAGACAATAGCATATACCAAATAGGAAGCCGTAAATAATTTTTTGTCCTTTTTATAGTGTGATAACTAGGACGAGATTTCGATAGAAATCAATTTTCCCCAGTCAAAGATGGCTTGTTCTTTCATTGTAAAATATAAAATCATGTGAGAGATAGTAGCAGTGCTTTCCTGACCTGTCAACCTGGTAAACAACCACGCAATTTCTCGATAGGGGTTTTTGAAAGACTTAACCTAGATCCTGGTTATGCCTTCTGGAATAGACGCAGGATTCTCCAAATATTTAGGCAAGAGGTTAATCCCATTGTTATGTTTCTTCAAAAAATCTCTGCAGTCTTCTCCTTTGAAGGTAAGCGTCGACTCTGGGAGCTTCAACATCTTGCGAAAAACTTGTGGTGAAAGGGAAATCAGAGAATTATCTTGGAGTTTCATAATTATTTGGCTTGGCACATACTTCTCAAAACACCATGCAACAAGTTCTTTACAATAAAAAACGTCAGGAACGCACTCGAAGAAAATGATTACAAACACCCAAATTATGTATTTCTGTGCAGGAGGGGAGGAATAATATGAATATGCTCTGGACCACTGAAAGTTCTAGTTTTCACGACCAATATCACCATGAAATTGTTGTCTAGTTGTTGTTGCCATAGCTTGACGGGAGTATTTCTTCAGCTGGATAATAACTTGAAATAAATATTTTCAGAGAGATGACGATAATATAATCCCTTGGCAAATGGAGAATTAATGCAATTTAATGAGTAATTCCTCGAACCTTTCTCCATTAATGACGATCTTTTCGGAGCCTTCACAATAGTTTTTAGCATTAAACAACGCTTAATGCATATTGGGAAAAGTAAGAAAATGGCGGGGACAAACAAGAGCAATTTTGAATATGGGGCTTTTCATGAACCCGTGAACCCATGGTTATGGATGATCAAAAATATGTTAAGTGTAGAAATGCGGTCGATCGAACTTGCATGCAGGAGAAATAAAATACTTAGGGGCTTGAAACTTGTGACAAATCTAATGGTCACAATGTAGATCATAGAACTTTAGGTGAAAAGTGGAGATCACGAAACTTGGAGGATGAGGGATTGAATCCGCGAACCCGTGAAGTTGAAAAAATGGCTAGTATAGTGTAGTAGCGGACTTATAACATGGGAAAGTTGATGGAGATGAAGATCCACCAACCCGCT
Source organism: Picea engelmannii (assembly GCA_009831015.1). Lineage (NCBI taxonomy): Eukaryota > Viridiplantae > Streptophyta > Pinopsida > Pinales > Pinaceae > Picea > Picea engelmannii. The sequence goes on along the minus strand of ML782956.1, from coordinate 241,285 downwards.
AACCTGTCGATTATTGAAATGTGACTAAGTATGGTAACTAGAAGGGGATATAAGAAGGGATAAAAGAAAGAGGGAAACAAAGGGAGGTGTAGAAGAGGGAAAAGAAATGGAAAAAATAAGTTGGGAAAATAGAACGGTGAAGGAAAAATATGGAAACGGGAAATGATATCAACAATACCTTAGTTGGAGTCATGCATCTCAACATATCTACTAATAATTTTGCCCTCTTTGAAATGGTGACTTCCAAGATGTGAATTCTTTCACTTTTGCTGACCAATTCTTATTGCATACTAGGCTTTTTCTATCCATAGTAAAGAGCACTAGAGGTGTTATCCCTAAAGTCTGCACCAAACTGTTATGGCACAAAGCTAGGGAACTTTAGTTATTGCAATGGTTGATTGGTTTGGATTGTGGATCAAGTAGTTTGGATAAGTTGGATGGGTATGGGTCTGGTCATAATATTTCAAGGGTGGTCAAGGGTAGGGTTGCATGAACTCACGATTCGCGAGATCGCGATGTGATCGTGACCGTTGGATCCAAGACACGAGAGAACCGTTGGATCAGAACTTTCGTGGTTATCGCCTATCAAGGGCTCGAAACTTGAGGGAGTTTCTTTTCGATTGTAGAAGTCGTGAAGTGCCGAGCGTCGAGGGCTCGTGCAAACACGTGACCCATCCGTAAGTGGGGACCGCGTGGTTGACAGGTGGCGTAACAACAAGTGCCTAGAGAAAGGTGGGAACGGGTGACAGGTGATGGACACATGTCACTTGGGAAGGAGTCAACCCATTGTTGACTTATCGTATCTCGGGAACTCGCGAAAGAGGAGGATGAGGGCTCAACACTCCAACTCGCGAAGTCGCGAGATGCGAGTAGCGCTAGTATTTAGCCTAGGAAGCGGGTGACCGGTGGTGGACACGTGTCACACTGGGAAAGAGTCAACCCATTGTTGACTTATCGTGGCTCGGGGTTTCGCAGGATGAAGAAGTTGCACCTTGATCGCTAAGGCCGCGAAACGTCGAGAGTCGAGGTCTTGTGCGATGGGCGGCGACGACACAGTTCATAAGTAGAGTATAGCGGGGTTGACAAGTGGCGTGTGTGCGTTGTTTTGGCAGAGTCCACACAACATTGACCTCTCGCGTCTCAGGGATTCGTGAAGGAGGAGCACGAGAGCTCAACACCTCAACTAGCAAAGTTGCGAGTGGTGCTAGTGTTTGGCCTAGCCTACGGTTACATGTAGCAGGCGCTAGTGAGGAGGGAGCCATACCCGTATAGTATCTCGAGTATCAGTGTTTGGAGAAAAGGGAGTCAAGAGTCTAAATTCTCGACTCGCGAGTTGCGAAAGGCGCTTGCGCTAAGGCCAGCTTGTGGTCGTTTGGAGGAGGATAAGGGAAGCGAGGGTCTTCACTAGGCCCCATAAAAGTCTCGAGGATTTTGTTCCTCAAAGAAAAAGATGAAAAATTTAAGTTGTTGTAGTGGGTGTGTGACAATTGATGATTTTTAGAATTGGACAGATATTCACAAGAGTGTACATGTGGCCCAGGCATAGTAAGGACATAAGACTCAAGGTGTTGTTGTTTCTCCAAGAGGAAGCATTGGGCGTCATTCTCCCAGAATTGGTAGTTTAACTAGTGGAGAACGACAGATTCACTTACAGGAGTTTAATTGTAGTGAAATTCACTCACAAGAGTATATTTGTGGAGGTGAGTGGCCCGGGCGTAGTTTTTCAAGGTAGAAGACTCGAGGTGCTAGTATTCCTCCAATGTGTGGTTGCATCAAGCATCATTATCCCAGGTTTGGAAGTTTAACCAGTGGAGAATGACATATTCACTTACAAGGATTTACCTATAAGTGACACTCAATCACAAGGGTGTACTTGTGGTGGTGAGTGGCCCAGGTAAGCATCGATCATATCTTCTCCCATATATGGCCTATGGAGAAGGATACATTTATTTCCAAGGTAAATGGGCCTAGGCATAGTCCTTACTTACATGAGTTTACCTATGGACTCGAGGTGCTTGAAGTGCTTCCATGTGTCAGATAGCATTGAACGTCATTCTCCCAGGATTGGTAGTTTAACCAACGGAGAATGGCATATTCACTCTCAGGGGTTTACCTGTGGTGACATTCACTCACGAGGGTGTACTTATGGAGGTTAATGGTATAGGTGTGGTCTTGTTTACCAAAATTTGGTCATCTATATTTTTCTTCTCTTGGATTCATAAAAGCCTTGTATCAAAAAAAGATATTTTTTTAACTTTTATAAGTTCACTCTAGAGCCCTCAGTTTCAGCTTCGCCACAGATTTTTCGGATTGGAAATCCGAGTTTGTATGTCCAAAATATCCAGGTTTGAAGTTTTAAAGTGGAAAATAACGCTTCTTCCATGTGGAAAAGCTAATTTTCTTGGAAATACGAATTCATGGAACCATGATAATTTTCATAGAACCCTACCACATCTTGGAACCATGTCCATCTTTCAGGACCATAATGGAGCCTTTCATTTCTTGGAACTTGGGATTATCTTGGATCATCTTTTCTTTTGAATCCACACTTAGAAAATTTTCTAAGTGTTACCTTCTCCTACTACCTCTCCCATATGCCCAACTAGTCTCAACACTTAGTATTTTTTGGACTCCTCCCTCATCTCCCCATCAGGTTCACGGGTTGGTGGACTCATACATCCCCTCACCTCCTTACACTCCCTCATCCGCCAACCCGTAGTCTACACATCACCCTTAGCCCTCCGCCACCTACAAATTAATCCCACCCCTCTCTCCACTCCTAGCCTTCTCCTTATCTCTCCACCCTCTCCACTCCCTTATCCATTATCCTCCCATGCTTAGAAATATTTCAATCTATGGCGAGGGCGGACGTCCACCACACTCATTTACCCTTTCCCCTCACCTTCCTCACCTTCCTCACCCCCGCTCCCGTTACCTAAATTTCTCCTCCCTCACTTCCGTCGTCTACATTTCTCCCCTTCCCCCCTAAATACTCACAATCCTCGTTGGGCTTGCAAACACTAACCACCCTCACTTCCCAACCCGCCAACTCGCTCCCATAGACTACAAACTCACCTGCTTAATTTCCGCCACCTACATATCTCCCTTTCCCCTCATCGAACATCTCATATAACTTCCCATTAACCTCTTTTTGAAAATTTCACCTTTAAAATGTGAATTGATAATGATTTTCCACATGGCACATTACTATTTGGTGGGCTATGGAGGAATGACACATGGCATCCAATAAGAGCATTACACATGGCAACATACAAAGAGGGACATATGACGCGATCTGATTGAATGATATGACAACCAATCAATTTATGACATGTGGTAACATCTTATTGGATGACTCATCATGGTGACTGGGCGTGAGGTGGACGACGACAGGATTCAAAAATTATTATTTATTCAACAATTTTCTAAGGAGGTCGAACCCCTTATGCTCCATAAACGTCTTCTCGTGTTTCTTGCTAAGTGTATGAAATAATTAGTATTATATAACATGAAGAAGATAATATCCCAATGGCATGTGGGATAGACTTTTAAACCAAAAAGTCAAATTTTATGAAGGGAAGCACAAAATTCATCCAAGGGTTCACATTTGCCCATCAATTTTGATCGACGGTGGCTGAGTGTTGATCTTGCGGAGGCCATAACTTGAGCTCCGGGTGTCGGAATCGCGCAAAATTCATACCGTTGGAAATATATTTCGACGTAGAAGATGGTGGTATAGGTTTCAAGTGCTGAAATTTGATACATTTTTTCTCATAAATTAAAATATCAGGCAGCTGCATTTTTAATGGGCCTACATGACAACTCAACTTCACGAGCTCATATCTTGAGATCCGAGCGATGGATTTGCACAAAATTTATATCGTTGGAAAGATGTGATGATCAAGAGAACATAGGAATTGGTTCACATGGCTAAAAATTTGGTTTTCACTTCCAGAAAATTAAATTTCAGTCATCCTCGTTTAATGGAAAATTAATTAAATTTTAAAAAATAAAAGTTTAATTAAAACTTTTATTTAAAAAGGAGAGGGACGTATTTTCAATATAATTATGTTAAGGATGTGATTTGATTAATGAGAAATTAATGAGAAATTAATTAAATGAAATGTTTCAAGAAGAAACTTGTACAAGAATTTATAGAAGGGAGAAACCCTAACTACTCAAGTAGTTAGAAAATCTCTTCTTAAAAAGAGAAGAGAGGCTTCATCAATGGGCCCAAGAATCAATATTGTGAGAGGGGCAAGGAAGAAGAAGATACAACCATGGATACACAATCAAGCTTCTGATCAAAAGAAATAAATCTCCATCTTCTCCATTCTTTCTATTCTTTTACACCACTTCTCATAGCTTTATGCTTGAATCTCAGAGTTGGGCACAAGGCTGAGTTGTTGAGTGTTTTTCTTATATTCTTCTAAGATATTTTCTTATATGATCATGGAGTATTTGCAGTCACATACATGGTTGTCAAAGATTTTGTGATGAAGAACATATTTCATGAATAAAACTCCACAAAGAATTGCTTCGGGGTTGATCTTAATTGTATCTTGTAACTTTGAGTTTTAAGTATGAGATATTTGAGGCTGACCTATCAAATTCTCTTTTGATCTTGATAGCAATACTCTTTTAAAATGATTTGAGATGATCAAATTATTCTCTCTTATTTTTTATGAAGAAGACATGGATGTATTTATATATGATCAGGAAGATTGTGTGTGATGTTGATCACAATTTAATTATGATGTTGAAGCACTCCTTCAATATTTTATTATTGTAAAAAGATTTTTGTTATACATAAAGATCATATTGGGTTATTGAAGAACCATTTTCATTTAAATCCAAGCAATACAGACTTGGGGTTTGTTGTCTAACACTCTCCCTACTCCAAAATATTTAAAGATATATCTTTTAGCCAAAGAGGAGAACCACCTCTCTAAAAATGAAGGGGGACTAATGTCCTCATAAGGTTGTCGTTTCGGTCATGATGGATTCAAGTGTCAAGATTTTTGGCGACCATACTGGAGAACGATTTATTTTCAAGATATTTGAGGAACTATAAATCTCCATGGCTCAAAGTTTCGAGAAGAAGATTCAAGAAAATTGTTGCTTATTTTAGGCATGGCTCACCTTTTTTGTAATTTCAAAAAGAAACGAGACACACCAAAGATTCGGGAGAATGAACTCCCTGGCGACTTCATTGAAAAAATTCAAAATGAAGTGTTTCATTCATGTCATAATGATTCTTTATATTCTTCATCAAGCCCATCAATGGCTTTGCAAGACTCGGAAAAACGGGAGAAATACTCAAAGAAGGAGGCGATTTCATAATACCCCTTTAAATCTACCAGAAATAGACTTTCAAATGCCCAACATTCCTATTGATTTATTTTTTTACATTCTTTGGGGATGCTTCAGAATATGCAGAGCAACACTTGATTAATTTTAAAGGTACATGATATGATTTCAACCTCACTGAAGACAATGTTACATTTAGATTATTCCTACAAACTCTACGAGAGGATGCTTTTGAATGGTATAGTTCATTAATGCCTAACTCCATTACTAGTTGGGATGCGTTAGAAGATTCATTTGTAGAAAAGTTCATCCCAAAGGTGCATTCATATGTTTTTGTTGATGTTTTAAATGTTGTTTCCCACCCACCCTCTCCCACATGGACACAAAAAGATGAAATGAATGATTCAGGAGAAGAATATCACGAAACACTGCAAGACGTTTCTGAATCAAATCTTGTTGCTGAGAATGAAGGCAACAATTCCAAAGACCAAGAAAAGGATATCAACATCTCATATACTCCATATGAGGAAGAAACTAAAGAGTCTCCACCAAATATGTGAGAAGAATTCAACCAAAATAAAGAAGAATGGGTGGAAGAAAACAATTTTGAGAACAAAGAAGATAACCATTGCATAGAAGAAGAACATTGCTAAGACATCGCCAATGAAACAATAATCTTAAATGTGGAAAAAAAAAATCAAGAAAGAAATTTCTCATTTGATTGAAGATAGCAGCACTATGGGGCAGCCAAGAGTAGATTATATTGAATATTGGTTCTGTTAATGCTCTGTAAATTTCCTAGAGGTTGTCAGAAAAGAAGAAATCTACGGGAGGTAACTTTATCCAACCACTTCGAAGCTGGGATCTAGCCCTACCAGCTTCAGAGAGGGATCTCTCTGTATGATTTAGATATGTTTCAAATTTAAAATATTAGGCTAGGTGAATAAAATATGTTTGTTTTGTTTGTTGTTGTTTTCGTTGGGTTGGTTGAGAGAGCTTTACACATCCATTGGGCTATGGGGTCTGTATCCTGAAATAAAATCTAAACCAGAAAACGAAGAAACCTTTCACAGGGTGAGATAATGCAATCGTTGGATTCTTTTAGCAGCGAAAATGAGGAATAGCAGAAAAGACGAGAATGTCAATTACAACAAAGAAGCAGTTAAGAATTTCTTTATCGTAAAATCAGAAGATGAAACACTAAAATCTTTGAAGTCAGAAACATGGTATACAAAGATAAATCCTGCAACGTTCGTTACTTTCAAAGATTAGATTTAGAAAAAAGTCCGATAACTAAGCGAGAATAACATTTAACTTAGAAAGGAAAACATCACCATTGAGTACACGCAAGAATCCTGTGGAAATGCCTCTTTGTATTAATGGAAGATCTCTTGAAAAAATATTACAGTCTGGTAGCTCGCAGGGCGTAAAGATCAACCCTCAATACTTCGAAAAGTGAAGTATTTATAACCAAAATTACAAACGATCATGTCATTAAAGATTAGGACGTGGTAAATCTATTTTTAGCTTAACTAACTTAACAAACTACAAAAATCTAGGAAACTGTTTGATGATGTGTTGAAGTTTCATGTTGTTTTCTAGGTGAACCGTTGGTGAGGCCTCTGCACGACCTCGTCTGACTGGATAGCTGACTGGGCTTGGACAGCTCATCGACTACTCGATCAGATTGCAAAGCTCTTCCCATCGAAGATGACTGGGAACGACGACTTTGAGTAACCTTCGGTAAACTTCATCCATCTCTGTGTACTTAGCAAAAGTTGGCTTGATGATGAAGATGTATCGAATCTCATGCTATATGATGATGTCCAACTGTAGAGCATCTAGGAATTCCTTGCCAGTGATACTACCTTGTATTCCTGAAAATTTCGAACTATCCTTAGCCACAGTGGCTAGTCTCTTTTTGTAATCGGGGAGCGTCATCAATTTGTCATTTATCACTCTCAAACCAGGAAGACCCTTCTTTTGTAGAGCCTCGATCTTGCTGAAAAACCTTTGCACCCCTAGGTCCATAGCCTGAACCTTTTCTTCTAGCTGTAGCATCAGTCCTCTCTTGGTCAGGACTCTGTTGACCTCAAGGATGGTCTTTGTTCTATCTTCAATTCTCAAATCTTCCAGCTCCTCTCTGGTTTTAGAATTTAGGAATTTGATGATTTCATTAGCCTTGGTGGGCATCTCTCCCAGTTCTACTCTAATTTTCTCGATGGCTTGTTTACTTCTTTGTACAAATTCATTTTGCTCAAACATAATTTGTATCATTGGCCATATTTCATGCATAGACTTGGTGATGTCTGTCCAGACACTTTATTTGACTTCGGCCAGTGTTTTGCCTGCCACTGTTTGCTTTCGAAGTTGTTGTAACTCTTGTTTGAGTTGGTCTGACACTTGTTTTTCCTTAGAGTAGCTAGTTTGGTAAGAAGATTTGAGTTCCTGGAGGTTCTCAATCTCCTTTTTAAGCCTGCTAATCTCTGTTTCTTATAGATTCATCTCTTCCATAGATTTAGCCAATTCAATAGTCTTTTCCAGAGATGTCAATGGATTCGCCGATGGAATTTCTGCTAGTGACGTTGTGCTCACTCCTGAGAGTGGAACTGCACTCAATGGAATGACTTCCATGGGTTTTGACTACTCTTTCTCTTTCACTAGTTTCTCCATTTCAGCTTCCATTTCCTTTAATTGTGCATTATGCTCCATGATCAACTTAAGCATCTCATGTTTTTCTCCTTCTGTCTCTGCCATTTCCTTTGCCTGAGAGTCTACTATTGGTGGCATCTTCAATTGTTTCCTTAGAGACGCTATGTCGGCATTTTTCTTCTTGATCATCTCCTCGACTACTTTCACATTCGAGGGATCATATCCAATCTTGAGGACCAGTTCCTCCAACGTCTTAATCCTATTATCCTTGGAAAAGGATGATATTTTTTCCAACTTCAACTACATCTGGACATTATTCAGAGACACCTGTAACTTGGAGGCAGCAGTGGAAGCATGTGCCAACGTGGAGAAAACCATTTCTCCAGTTTGCCTGTGCAGATCCATTTGGTCAGCTGGATGCACATCCTTAGTCTGGAATTCAAAAGTTGCCCTTTTGTAATCGGTGATTACCTTTGGGTCTAGCACCTGTGCTTGGAGAAATGCCATGTGCATTCTTCCCTTCTCAGTGTCGAATGTTGATAGCAGTTTGTGTTGTGCAGTCGACGTTTGCTTCCAGAACTGAGCATATGTGTTGCTGGTCAACGTCTGATTATGTTTCTTGATCAAATCGTATTTCTCAAAGATACTCAGCTTCGGTCCTGTTTTGCCTAGCTGGTTGACTGGTGGAGTATCCATAGGCTTCTTTGGCAATACTGAGGTTATGATCTGCTTGCTACTTATACTAAGGAGTGATCGATCCACCTCCGTCATTGTAGTGGATGGAATTGCCTTTTTTCCAGCCGTGTCAGGAGCTTGAGTGGTTTTCGGCCTCTTTGTGTGCATTCGGAACTCCTCAGATGATACTTCAGTGACAGAAGGCGAAGTGTCCTTCCTGGGCCTTTTCTCCTTTGGAGCCTGTGATGTAGTCATCTGTGAACAGCGACCGAAGGGTCCTGTTGTTCTGCCTCAACCAGTGTGTTTGGCTCCCATTCTGTCTGGTTTGCAAACTTCTCTACCTCAGGCCTAGATATGTGAACATACAGGATATTCTTATTTTTTATTCTCATCTCGAAAATTATCCCGCACAGATCATAGTGCCACATGAAACTGACAAAAAACTTCATTTCTTTTAGCAGTCTCTCTGTTTCTTCCCCGGCACCTCGACTATTGCAGATGAAAGACCCAATCTGCCCTTTGATTCTGAGTTGTTGCTTCTTCTTCAAAGACAGAAAATGTATGTCGTCTGAGTTTATCATCTGCCTTATGTATTCCAGGGCGAAAATTCTAACTAGTAAGTACTTGGGTAGTTTATATGGGGCCAACTCGCACCCATAGACTCTGATCTCTGTATGATTTTGGTACATGTACCAATCACCAGTCTTTGTAAGGTCCGAGAGATGTAGAATCCTCTGAATTTCCTCATTAATTCTGGGTTCGGATCTGCCGCTGAGCATACTCACCACTGGGTGGTAGAACTGCTCGATGAACTGCTTGAAACTGAATTCTGTGGAGTTATGTCTAAGCAGAGAAGTCCATGTTGTTACTGCTTGTGGTCTACCATCCTCGTCCATCTTCCGCATAGAAAAAGAAAATTTGTCCACTTGGAAGAAAATGAACAGGTATGCCAGTATTGCAGAATACCTAAACATACCTTTTATGCTGAAATTTATGAATTGTTCGTGAATGTTGTCCACTAAGAACGTGCTGTAGTCGAACTGTGTAGTGGGTTTCTCGTCGGTGGAGAAAATAGACAGAAATCCCAAAATGGGTTCATCTACCCATTGATCTAAAAAATAACCAAGCAAGGCACATAATGACATGATGACCTGGTTTCCTTTTATTAAGAACAGGGAGGAAGGATAAGGGGGGTTTGTAGTGGGGAGCTGAGCGGATTGTGGAAGAAAAAGCTCAAAAATCTGAGCTCTTTGAGGAAATGACAGCTTCTGGTAGAGCTCTGTGATGATTTCGAGGTTAAAAGGTGAGGCAGAGTCGGCTCGGGATATCTGCATCATTTGGTCGATGGTTTTTGGTGTGATGAGGAAAAGAATTTCCCCGGACGAGGACACAATGGCTCTTTGTTCGGGGATATAATGGGCTTGGCACTTGAGGGCGAATTATGGGAAGTGGTGAATCTGGGGGAAAAGATACAAGGGTAGGTTGGACTCCCGGAGCCCAATTTTGTCACTCTGGTCTAAGAAAACTTCTTTAAGCCATGACTATAGGTCTGCGAAGTCGAAATCACATCTTGTGTATGTGATTAAGTAGACTTTGTCGGCCAGAGGAATCCTGTCGAGGTCGACATGAGGCGGGAGAAAAGGATTCTCCTCACCTTCTGTTCTCTTTGACTTTGGTGCCATCACTATAACATTACCTGCAAATAAAACAAAGGTTAGCGGGGACGACTGTAGATGTGGGCGACTGACTATAACGGAGAGGAAAACGGGGAAAATTCTCTGGAGCGACGACTAGGTAAATGGTGAGGGAATGAAGGGTGAGGGTAGTTTTGAGTGAACGGATATCCGTTGGGCACGGGAGACAGGTCAGCTGGTTAACGGATAAGTTAGCCAGTAATAAATGGCCAACGGGTCATTTGGAGCGTGAGATGGCAGGTGACAACGACTGAAGCATACAGTTGAGTGACATGGCGAGTATTGATTGGGGGAAAAGACCATGGTGAAGGGACTTGCCACGAGTGAACGAGGGAGAAAGACTGGTAGAGTTATGGGAGGTGATTCTTACGGAAAAAGGTGGATAATGACGTCATGAGGTGATGAGGTATGTCAGACAGTAATAGGCGGTGGGATTCGGGACCAATGGATTCATGCCACGTATAGATAGAGGGCCCGCCAGAGGAAAACTCC
>ML782956.1:211563-230294 GCA_009831015.1 Picea engelmannii | reverse complement strand
CCCATCGTTAAAGGTAGAACGGTTGGGGGGGTCTGAAAAGACTTGTCCACTGTAGATCTGGGCGTGAACATCTGAGCCGTTCATACATGAGCTGTGCATAATTGTGAGCGCGAAGGCATATGCGCCCAGAAAAACTTAGGATAAGTGCATATCGTGGGTTTTCCCAAGCTTTTCCATGTTTCTATCACCAAGGGGTTATACATCAAACCTTTTAAACCTCAAAGACATGGTTCAACATTGATCATCGAGCTGGTTTTATTGAAATAAAGCAAACTACCCTATGTTATAACCTAATTACCTATGACAATTAGCCCAGATTAAACTGTTGGACTAAGAAATTACTCTATCATGGGGCTATCTAACCAAGATTAGGCAGTCTGGTCAGATTTATTCACTAACTAACCTAGATCACTTGGCTAAGATTAAACAGTTTAGCCAAGCTTATTCACTACTCCTATCAACATCAATTTAAAAGAACTTGGCCCTGCTTGAAAGGTATGGACCAAGTCATTGTTATTGCATGGGGCTCTATTGAATTTCTTTTATGCCCTCTTTTATTATTTTTCTTTTTTCTTTTTCTTTTTCTTTTTCTTTTTTCTTTTCTTTTTCTTTTTCTTTTTTTCTTTTCTTTTTCTTTTTCTTTCTTTTTCCTCAAATTATTTGCAGAATGAAAAATCATTTGACAAACAAAAACACTAAAGAGATAACATTTCAGTCACCAGTTGATCCTATAAATTATAGGGTTATAACAGGTTCAAAAGTATTGTCATCCCACCAATGCAAATAAGTCTTATGCACACATTGTTCGATCCCATAGTGGTACGTTTTGGGCATGCTCCTGATTTTCATGCTCTTGATTTATTGGTAGCAACCCCAATATTTTTCTTACTCCTAGAGCCCATTTCACAAGTCAATTGGATGCTTGAATGGCTCCATTGGAAATCTACCTATACCTAAGGTTCCCCTTTCTTTCGAGTAAGTTAGGGTAGGTAGATCATGTATGTATATATTTTGTTTCTTCGGTTCAATTTTGCATAATAAAGCAGTGTTTGTATTGAAGTTTGAAGATAACTCCATGAAAGAAGAAGAATTGTAAGAATTCATTTTGAAGATGACTCCATAGCCCAATGGAGAAGGCAACTGGTCTTGAGATTCTGTTGGTCTCAGTAACCCACAGGGGGTCATTGTCCCGTAATTGGAGCTAGTTGTTGACCAAAATTTGGTCATCTATATTTTTATTCTCTTGGATTCATAAAAGCCTTGTATCAAAAGAAGACATTTTTTGAACTTTTATAAGTTCACTCTGCAACCCTCAGTCTTAGCTTCGCCACACATTTTTTGGATCGGAAATCCGAGTTCGTATGTTCAAGATATCCAGGTTTGAAGTTTTGAAGTGGAAAATAACGCTTCTTCAATGTGGAAAAGCTAATTTTCTTGGAAATAAGAATTTGTGGAACCATGATCATTTTCATAGAACCATACCACATCTTGGAACCATGTCCATCTTTCAAAACCATAATGGAACCTTTCATTTCTTGGAACTTGGGATTATCTTGGATCATCTTTTCTTTTGAACCCACACTTGGAAAATTTTCTAAGTGTTACCTTCTCCTATTACCTCTCCCATACTCCCAACTAGTCTCAACACTTAGTGTTTTTGGGACTCCTCCCTCATCTCCCCATCGGGTTCATGGTTTGGCGGACTCATACATCCCCTCACCTCCTTACACTCCCTCATCCACCAACCCGATGTCTACACATCACCCTTAGCCCTCCACCACCTACAAATTACTCCCACCCCTTTCTCCACTCCTATCCTTCTCCTTATCTCTCCACCTTCTCCGCTCCCTTATCCTCCCATACTTAGCCATATTTCAATCTATGGCAGGGGCAGACACCCACCACACTCCTTTACCCTTCCCCCTCACCTTCCTCACCCCCGCTTCGGCTACCTAAATTTATCCTCCCTCACTTTCATCATATACATTTCTCCCCTTCCCCCCTAAATATTCACAATCCTCGTCGGGTTCGCGGACACTAACCACCCTTACTCCCTTATTCACCTCACTCCCCAACCCGCCAACCCACTCCTGCAGACTACAAACTCACCTGCTTAATTTCCGCCACCTACATATCTCTCTTCCCCTCATCGAACATCTCATATAACTTCCCATACTTAACCTCTTTTTGAAGTTTTCACCTTTAAAATGTGAACCGATAATGATTTTCCACATGGCACATTACTATTTGGCGGGCTATGGAGGAATGACACATGGCATCCAATAAGCACATTACACATGGCAACATATAGAGATGGACATATGACGCGATTTAATTGAATGATGTAACAACCGATCAATTTTCGACATGTGGTGACATCTTATTAGATTACTCGTCATGGTGACTGGGCATGAGGTGGACGACGACAAGATTCAAAAATTCTTATTTTATTCAACAATTTTCTACGAAGGTCGAACCCCTTATGCTCCATAATTATCTTCTCATGTTTCTTGCTAAGTGTATGAAATACTTAGTATTATATATCATGAAGAATATAATATGCCAATGCATGTGGGATAGACTTTTAAACCAAAAAGTCGAATTTTATGAAGGGAAGCACGAAAAATATCCAAGGGCTCACATTTGCGCATCAATTTTTATCGACGGTGGTTGAGTGTTGATCTTGCGGAGGCCATAACTTGAGCTTCGGGTGTCGGAATCCTACAAAATTTATACCGTTGGAAATGTATTTCGACGTAGAAGATGGTGGTACAGATTTCAAGTGCTGAAAGCCAATACATTTTTCTCAGAAATTAAAATATTAGTGAACTACATTTTTAATGGGCCTGCATAACAACTCAACTTCACGAGCTCATATCTTGAGATCCGGGGGATGGATTTGCACAAAATTTATATCGTTGGAAAGATGAGATGATGAAGATAACATAGGAAGTGGTTTACATGGCTAAAAATTTTGTTTTCACTTCCAAAAAATTAAATTACAGTCGTCCTCTTTTAATGGAAAATTAATTAAATTTTAAAAAATATAAGTTTAATTAAAACTTTTATTATAAAAGGAGAGGGACCCATTTTCAAAATACTTATATTAATGATGTGAGTTCATTAATGAGGAATTAATGAGGCATTAATTAAAGGAAATGTTTCAAGAAGAAACTTGTACGTGAATTTATAGAAGGGAGAAACCCTAACTACTCAAGTAATTAGAAAATCTCTTCTTAAAAAGAGAAGAGAGGCTTCATCAATGGGCCCAAGAATCAATATTGTGAGAGGGGTAGGGCAGAAAATCAGAGGAAGAAGAAGGTACAACCATGGATACACAATCAATCTTATGATCAAAATAAATAAATCTCCATCTTCTCCATTCTTTCTATTCTTCTACACCACTTCTCATAGCTTTATGCTTGAATCTAAGAGTTGGGCACAAGGCTGAGTTGTTGAGTGTTTTTCTTATATTCTTCTAAGATATTTTCTTATATGATCATGGAGTATTTGCAGCCACATACATGGATGTCAAATCTTTTGTAATGAAGAACATCTTTCATGAATAAAACTCCATAAAGAATTGCTTTGGGGTTGATCTTGACTATATCTTGTAACTTTGAGTTTTAAGTATGAGATATCTGAGGTTGACCCATCAAATTCTCTTTTGATCTTGATAGAAGTACTCTTTTAAAATTCTTTTAGCTGATCAAATTATTATCTCTTATTTTTCATGAAGAAGACTTGGATGTGTTTATATATGATTAAGAAGATTGTGTGTGATGTTGATCACAATTTAATTTTGATGTTGAAGCCCTCCTTCAATATTTTATTATTGTAAAAAGACTTTTGCTACACATAAAGATCATATTGGGTTATTGGAGAACCATTTTCATTTAAATCCAAGCAATAAAGATTTGGGGTTTGTTGTCTAGCACTCTCTCTACTCCAAGATATTCAAAGATATATCTTTTAGCCAAAGAGGAGAACCACCTCTCTAAAAACGAAGGGGGACTAATGTCCTCATGAGGTTGTTGTTTTGGTCTTGACGGATTCAAGCGTCAACGGGTCTTCATTGAGACCCGAGGTGCTAGACATAGTTATGTGGAGATGGATCATCAACATGGCTCATGAAGATACTTTTCTATGACATAAGAAATCCAAGTATGGAGAATGTCTCCCTCGTTGAGAGGGAGTGTTGAAGTTTTGCAACATTGGGCAGTCATTCTCCATAAGAAAATACAAAGAAAACCATTGAAGAAGAATCCATAAAGCACAAGAAGATCAAGTTGACTCCATTGAAGCATTGAAGAAACACTTGTAAAAACAACAAAAGAAATAAAATAAAGTTAAAGGATAAAAATGGCAAGGTTGCCCTGCCAGTAAAATAAGGTGACTTGACTAGTATAAATAAAAGCAAGTTCATTTCATTATTACACATTCACTCAGCTCCTCAGCCAGTGCACAAGTTTAATAGCAATTGCAGTAGCAGTTCCAATGAATTCTTCAAGGAGCAACAAAGTGGTGCACTATCTTTGTCTAGTGATGCGCCATGCTTGAGGGTTCTTCCTCACATTAGGGAACAACTTTCTATGTGCTTGGATTCTTCATTTGTCTGATGATGTATTTGTGAACTTGGATTAAATTTCTTCTAGAGAATAGTTTGTTGGGTTTTTCTCCCGAGTTCGGGTTTTCCAAGGATAAATCTTGTGTCTATGGTGCATGGCATCTCTTTGCGATTATGTTATTTCCACTGCAATTTTATTTTAGTTGAAATTTTAAGTGTGTAATTATTCTATGATAATAGTGGCATTGAAATCAGTTTGAAATCATAAGATAATAATTATCAGATCTAGAAATTAGAAAAATCAACAGATAGAAATTCATTCAATCATGGGATGGGTTGGTAATACTCCTTGCCATTGATGACAATATTCCCCATGTTTTTTATGGTGGCTTAATTGGCAAAACAATCCACAATAGAATTGTTTTATCATAGAACATGATAAAAATCCACCTTTGCAATCGACCTTTTAACTTGTTGAATCCTCTCTATCACTGATACCGGTCATGAATCTAGAGGATTGGTGTCCAGAATCATATGCCTAATGACATTTTTGGAATATCCTACCACTATTAAGCTCGATATACAAAGACTACTGGCAAGATTCAAACCTCGAATAAGTGCATAGACTTCAACCTGGTTGTTAGTAGATATATCAAGGCTCTAGGCGAAATAATGTTCTATTGTTCCTCTGAGGTTGATGATAACCCCTCTCGCTCTCGCCACACCCCAAAAATAAAGACTTGAACTCAAGAATTCTTATTTAATACAATAACTTTCAACCAAATAAACTAATATTAAATATATCAAATCCAAAATTATAATTTTGATGAAGATTATATTGTCAAATTTTAAAAATGGAAAATTGAAAAAGACAAAATTACAATTTCAACAAATATTACATAATAGAATTTTAAAAATTACAAATAAAAAAAAGCCCAAAACATAAAATGTTCAAGTCTCTTCAAAACCTAACCATAAATACAACCTGAGTGGGCCTAATGGTTAAGAGTGTGTGTTTCCTCCTTGGAGGTCACAGGTTCAAATCCAGAGGTGGGTAGGGTATGCATACCTCTGTAGACTTTAACAATCAAATCGTGGGTAGGGTATATATACCTCTGTATACTTTAGCAATCAAATGCTTGCATGGAGGGGGTCCCTTGTCGCACAAACAAGGGAGTCTCATACACTAATTTGGTATCTGGCTTAACCGTAACCTTAAAAATAAATTATTACGTCGAAGGCATTCTTTTAAGGGAAGGCCTCTCTACACAGCTTCGTCATCTGTCCACCTCCAATGTCACCATGCCATCTATCATGCCATTTGTCCATTTTCCGGTTGTGAATCCGTCAACATCTTCCCGTGTTTCCCATACATTTCATGTGAATTGAGGTCCTTTATATCCTCGAGACACTCCATGTTTCCCAGACATTTCACGTGAATTGAGGTCCATTCTGTCCTCACGATACTCTTCTGCAATTGTAAGCCACACTAGAGATCTGAAGTTCAAGAAATGTAATCTTTCGTCTGAAGATTTGTTCACAGAGTTGAATTTGGGATTCGGTTGTTGTGTCAGATTTATGGAATTGCAATTACTATGTTTCCATGTTCTAATCTCCTAGACTGCTAATTTTCCTACCTAATTCCATCACGCCATCGTGTGATGTTATGAAAATGACGTGGGTAGAGACGGAAGACTCGATCCCCAAACCTCCAAGGAGGGAAAGCATGCGAAGACTGGAGATTCTATCCACGGACCTCCGATAAAAGGAAGAAGAGGGGATTTTGCAAAGGAGATGGACATTCATACAAATCTCATGAGAGAATAAATTGGTGTAGCTTCTGGATTTATTTATAAATCTTATCGTGTGTTGACATGAGAATGTTCATATGGGCATCATATTTTCGGCTGCCATAAATACCAAGTTGGCCATGGCATCAAGTTTTCACGAATGCCTTTGAAACCGTTCAGATTCGATTGTTATTGATTTTTAAAATATAAAATAACGGAATTTTAAAGTTAGAAAAATAATATATAAGAATATAATATGGACAAGGATAAAAGAGTCACCCACTCTTCAAGTCCAGTTTTCTCTATGCACCGGTTTTGTGTGTTCTCTAATTCCCTAGTTTATATTTTCAATCCCCAAAGCTTCAAAATAGCAATGGTTGTTGTAAAAGGGCGTAGAAACATGCGTGAATGTCCAACATCATGTTGCTATGTGCCAAATGAAGATGTATCAGGGAATGATTAAAGTTAAATGGGTGTCTTGCAAGGATTTTGTGTTGAGTAATAAGCTGGGGAGGAATTTATGGAGCATCAAAATCGAAGTGGGTAATCATTTTTATAGCCATGGCAACTTAATTGTACATAAGAAATGTCTGGGTATTGGATCAACTCAGAGCATGCCAGCAGTTCAGACTGCAATTTCGATCTCAATTCAGTCAAATTAGTATCGAGTCCTTGGCCTCTGATTTTAAGTTTGTTTATTAGATCTAACAATTGGGTAGATATTAGTTTGAGTTTTCTCTTATTATTTTTATTTATAATTTCATGGGATTGTCTATTCCATGCATTTACCCCTTCCACTAGGTGGTGGGTTACTTCCAAATTTAGAGTTTGGTGCAAGAAGTGTGCTAATTGATGCATTTTTAATGTCCTTATACATTGCCCACTCACCCCAAATATATATGTCATGGACAATAGATGGTTGTAATAAGTTTGTTCTATGATCTAGGATTTTCTTACATTAAAAATTTGTAGCACTTTGCCATTAATTTAAGGATCTTTATGATACATCTATAATACAATAACAAAGATTTATAGATGTAAATTTGGTTTAAAGACATAAAAATAAGATAAATCCATTTTGTAGAGGTAAGTTTCATAGGGTTTATTTATTTAGATATCTAATTTTAAAATTACAATTGTTATTTGATTTAATTTTTTTTCATTTTAAGTTATATAATTGATCTTATACTTTGAATGATATTGTATCCATTTTTTTTCATTTACCATACAACACAAAAACAAGTGTTGCATGACAACGTAGTCCCTGCCAGGTTGGGATGGGAGTAAATGCGACCTAGTACAAACACGTGGCTAGAAAGTTGAAATACATGTGGTTTGCATGCAGAACATAGTATTCCCGAATTAGTTCTTCCTAAAAAATATAAAAAATTATCAACATTTGAAAGGTTGTTGGACACAAGAAATTTAGCATTACCAAAGTAGTTATCTTTAAAACAAGGGCTCCTGGACAAAAAAGAAACTGAAATTTATGAAATTATAGGTTCCTGGATAGCATAAACTATACATACCAAAAATGTAATTTATAAAGTAGATACAGAAATTGGGCCTCCTATGTTCTCTGCGATCCAGAAATCGAGGAGTGGAGTTGCGGACTATAGAAATTCATTAGAAATAAATAAATTATACGTACGAAATATGTACTTGTATAAAGTAGATATTTAGTTTTATAGATACGAAATTTGTACTTTTATAAAGTATGGGGATGAGATTTTATAGAGCATGCACGGAGCCCTCATTGCATACGTAGCCAGTTTTTGGATCGCAAGTTCTCGGGCTGGCGGGCTCAAAATTGGGCCTCTGATGTTTCGTGCCCTACAAATAGCACTAACAATTCCGCGATATACAAAATGATAGGTGGAGTTGCGAACTATAGAAATTTACCATAAATTAAAAATGTATGTTATATAATAGAATAGTAATAACATTTGTTACACCAAATTAGTTTGCTTTAAAACTAAGGCTTTTTTTCACAAAAAAGATATAGCATTGCCAAATTAGTTTTCTTTGCACACGTTTTATAGAGCATGCACGGAGTGCTCATTCCATACCTAGCAAGTTTTTGGATCGCGGGTTCTCGGGTTGGCGGTTTCAAAAATGGGCTTCTATTGTTCCGTGCCCTACAAATAGCATCGAGAGTTCCGTGATATGCAAATTGACAAGTGGGCTTGCAAACTATACAAACTTATTATAAAATAAGTAATGTCTGTTACATATCTCTGGAAATTACATCAACATCGTTGAAGACCAAAAAATTAGCATACAATAGGAGATAAGAAATGTAGTATATCCGAATTAGTTTTCTTTGGAACAAACAAGAAGGTTCCTGGAAACCCAAAATTTAGTATACAATAAGGGCATTGTCGAATCAGTTTTCTTTGGAATTTATCAAAAATTAATAATGTTTGTTACATGTTTCTGGAAATTTAAATGTGTTTGTCATATAGACTGGGATTGGGGCTCCCGCGGACCCTAAAAAGAGATAAGTACAAGAATTAGGAACGTCGAAAGAAGAAGTGTGCGACGGTAGAGAGGAAGACCTGAAAAGAAGAAATTGGAAGTTATGAGTCTTTGGTTATAGTTTTCTATTTAAAGAGGACATAAGTGGATTGATAAAGAAAAGAAGATGACAGCATAGACTTAAACTGGATTGATAAACAAAACAAGATGGTAGTATAGACTTACTATGAAGCTGATGCGTTTTTGTTGCTGTCATCGATGGGCAATGTAGAACTGTTGACCGGTTGTTGCCCTTCCTGGATGAGGCTGTCCATTCTCTGTTGGAACCATTCTTCGATATAGCTTCTCATGGGGGTTGTGTTGATTTCATCCTGGATTTCTATGTCGTAAAGGTCATTTTCTAATTTCCTTAGATCCATTGAAATACTATGCAGACTCTGTTCAATTTCTTCATTGTGTGAGGCATAGTCCAGTACCCAATGCTCGTGCTCGTCTAGACGATGTTCAAGTATGCCGTAAAACTTTTCTAAAGACAACCCCTTTAAAATATCAAATTGTTCCTGGAAGGCTTCTTTGGTGACTGACAAGGATTTGAGAATTAAGTTAGGATCTTGAACCTCGTTGGTGGTTCCAGCTAAGTCCATCTGGAGCAGGCTTGTGAATAAATCTTCCTTTTCTGATATGACTTGTTTACATGATTTGACAATGAGCTGCAGGTTGTGAACTTTATTTTGCCCGCATGCTTTTACTTTTTTGGTGCGCTTTGGGGAGGGGAGTTTCTCCTGTCTTCTTTTCAGTTCCAATGTGTTGATGACATAGTTGGAAAAAGGGTCTAGTACCTAATCACAGAAAAGCTGTTCATTTTTTAAATTCTCCTCCAATTGTTCCAACAAATCATTGGCCTTCTTTTCGAAGGAAACTAAATTTTGCGATGTTTCCCAGGCTTCAGTAACTAGGTGCATTCTTTTGTTGATGTTATTCTCTACAAGGGCTCTAGAGCATGCAAGGGGGGTAGAGTATACTTTCATCTTTGCTATAGTGGTAGAAGGCACGATTTTTGCCAAAGGACTGGCAAATTCTGGTGTTGCAATGAAAGCCTGCTCAAATTCGTCGAGGCGGTGTTTCAGATTGGCATGATCTGTCTCCATTCCTCCAATGGAATCATGAAGAATGTCAACAGTTACCTGGTGAAATGAGCAGATTTGGGACGACAACATTTCGCTAAAGTCAATCTCTGTGCGAGATTTGTCTTTCCTGTTTGTTACATCTCTCTTTTCAATGACCATACTTTTAGATTGGCTGTAAAAAATAACGCTCTAGATTACGAAGGATTCATCTATGTCAAAAAAGTTAGTCTCAGATATTTCCACCGCGGACGACCCAATTTTCTGCACGTGCTCAGCTTCAATTTCAAGTTGCAGTTTTCCACTTTCAATTTCGGGTTCCTCCGCCTACGCTACATTGTTTTTTCTCTTCTTCGTCGGTGGAATTTTGTGAGAACTATCAATATTTATGCGAGGAGGGTTCTTCTCTCCTCCTCCGTTAGCAAATTTCTAGGTTCCTTTCTTACTGGGGTGGACAGTCGAAGCGATGCTCCATGATGTCGTGCTCTTGGGAGTGCTGGCGGGGGACTGGGTACTCTTCTCACTAGATACTTTTCCATGTTGTCTGTACAATTTATTTGCGTTTTGCAATGTCTCTGCATCGCAATCAACAGAAGGAGGATTGTTGTCGACATTGTCCCTGTCTTGGGTCATGTGTCTATGGATAAAAGAGGTGTTAAAGCCAACACCTAGTAAATGTTCTCGAAAAATGCCATTAGGGTCGAACCCTTTTAGCCTTTCAACGTACGTTAGGTTCAATTTCTTGAAATGGGCAGAAAACTCATCAATCTTGTTGATGTTTCTGCACACGAAGTCTCCGACTTTCCAGGGCAGAGGAATGAATTGTTTTTTTTTCTTGTCATGGAAAAAATGCAACCAATGGTTGTATTGCCTTGCTATTTCTGCAACAAACATCTTATCTGTGATGTGGCATGGAAGGAAGGCAGGATTTTACTTATAGCCAAAGACCATGAGGACACTGTAAATCCACAGAGCATCCTTGCCTAACAATAAATCTTTGAAAACTGAGACAAAGCCATTAAAAACTTCATAAAAAACAATGGGAGGCCTTGTGTCTCCACAGGGCCTTGTGCCAAAATGTTACTGGGTCGAATCCACAATTTATTTTATTGGAAAGAGAAAGTTTTGGAAACGGGCAGCAATACACAATTGTGAAAATCAAGTAGGATGACATAAAAAATTTATTCGATTCTTTGAATCGTGACAACTGGGAACAGAGCTCAATGGAAATTAGCTTCCCGCAATCGAAAATGTATTGTTCCTTGACTGTGAAATACAAAATATAAATAATTATATGGGAAATGCTTGTTGTGGATGCCTGTCCCGTTATTGTTGTAAACAGCCAAGCAATTTCCCATAATGGATTTCTAAAGGAACTTACTTGCAGCCTCGTGATATCTTCAGGAACTATTGTCGAGTCTTTGAGGAAGTTGGCTAAGATGTCCAACCCATTATGATGTTTTTTCTAGAAACTACTTGCAGTCTTGTCCTTTGAACATCAATGTTGGTTTCGACAATTTTAACATCTCACGTAAGACCTGAGGTGACAAAGAAACAGGAGAATGGTCGCGCAGTGGAATAATTCTTTAGCCTGGAATATATTTTTCGACGCAACAAGAGACCATTTCTTTACAGTCAAAAACCTTAGGGATGCAACCTACACGAGCGATTCCAGAGGTCCAAATCACTTCGTTTTGGGCGAAACAGGATGAATAGTAAAAGTGCCCTGGACCACTGGAACCTCTGGTCCTCTTGTGCGAACATATTTACTGTATCTCCACAAAACTGTTGTCGACCTACTGCCATAAGTCTACAAGAACGTTTATTTTTTCCAGACGATGAATGAAATGAAAAGTTGGAAGGGATAATATAATCCTGCGCAAATTTTGGTCGAAAGCGTGTGAATGGGAGATGTCCTCGAGACTTTCGTTGATTAATGACAATTTGGACGGCTGTTGCATGATGCGTTGTTAACATTAAACACTACTAATTGCATACATAGAAATGCGAACATGGTGGATATTGCAATGAGCAATTAAGCATTGTAGATTTCTTGAGTGGCCCAACACAAATCGTGTTTGAAATGAACAATTAGAAGGGACCAAATAACTCTCCGCACATCTTCGTTTAATGCATAATAATGGGATATCTGCTCGATTTTTTTGCCCATTAATGACAATGTTGACAGTTCCTGCATGGTCAATTGTTAGCATGAAAGGTTTTTAATTGCATAGTAAGAAAGTACGGAGGTCGCAGGAGGGGAAAAAAACCGCTACAAAATAGGGTTGCAAGGTACAACTGTTGAAGGTGAGGCCACGAGGGTCAAATTGTATGTCTCAGAACTTTTTGAGTGCAAATACGCGTAACAGCGAAGAGGGTATGGTAGGAAAACTGGAAGGATAGGAAGTTAGTGGGGATGGAAGGCAACGAGAGATACTTTGAAACATTTGTGAGCAGTGGTAGAGTGAAGCTTGTGAGTTCGACGAGCCCACGCTGGAATTGTAGATCACGGAAGTTTTGAGTGCAAGATGTACATGACGCAACAAGAAGCAGAGTTCGAAACCGCGAACCCGCCAACCGTGGCCATAAAATTGGCCAAGTATGGAGAGAAATAGCGGTCGGTCGGATTCGTCGTGTGATTATATAGATGGAGATAAAGATATATCAACCCGTCAAGGCTGGAACCCACGTTTATAGAAAGGTGACCAAGTATTTAACCACAAAGCGATAATACAAGGGAAGAAGAAAAGGGAAAAAGGACCAACGACTCCACGGTGGAATTGTAAATCACAAAAATTTTGAGTGCAATATGTATATCAGGGAACAAGAAGCAACAGAGTTCGAATGCGCCGACCTGAAACACTGACTAAGAATTGGAGATTTCGTGAACCGGTGAACAGGAGGATCCAAAATAGGGTCAGAAGGTCTGCCCAGAACATGTGAGGTCCCGATGGTCAAATTGTATCGTTCGAAACATTTGAATGCACAATCTGTAACATGGAAGAGGGGACGATCTCGGAACCCGATAGTCAATTCTATATTGCGAAGAGTTGGATGCGAACTGTTTCGTATTGTTGTGTGCAACCGTCACTTGTAAGAGTCATTAGTAAGAGCATAACCAATGTATATTAGGAAGCACATTTGTGAACCATGGTATAGTGAAGCTTGCGAGTTCGAGGAGCCGGTTGTAGAATTGTAGATTGCCAACGCAGCAACCGCGGCCATAAAATTGGCCAAGTATGGAAAGCAATAAAGGTCAGTCGGATTCCTGGTGTGATTATATAGATGGAGATAAAGAAGTTAGCCCGCCAATGCTGGAACATGTGATCATAAAAAGACGACCAAGTATATAACCAGAGAGCCATAATATAGGGGAAGAAGAAAAGGGAAAAATGACAAAGGAGTTGGCGGTGGAATTGTAGATCACGGAAATTTTGAGTACAAGATGTGAACCCGGTAGTCAATTTGTATATTGCGGACGACCGGATGCCAACTGAGGTAGTGACGGATACTTTGAAACATTTGTGAACCGTGGTACAACAAAGGTTGATGCCAACCCGAAACAGTATCCAAGAGTTGCACAGTTAGTGAACCCGGCAACAGGAGGATCCAAAACAGGTTGAGAACGTGTCTGCATAAGACGTAAGTCCTCGATGTTCAACTTGTATTGTTCTGAACATTTGAATGCATAATTTGTAACATGGAAGAGCGGACGATGTCGGAATCCAGTAGTCAATTTGTATATTGCGCAAGGTGCGATGCCACCTGTTTCGTACCTCTGTGTCCAGTCGTCACTACTAAGAGCTAATTTAGTATTGAAAATAATTTTTTAGATTCTATTAAATACTTCATAGGGATTAACATCCGTAAACAATGGCAATCTCCACCCCGCCAACACTGCATTCTGTGTGTGAATTTGTATATCATGGAACTGGAAGCGCTATTTGGAGGACACGGAACAATAGAAGTGCAATGTTGAGTCATCCAGTCCGTAGGTCCGCTTGTCAATTTGTATATCGCGGAACTCTGGGTGCTATTTGTAACACACGCAACAGTGGAGGCGCAATTTTGAGCCCGCCTGCCCGAGAACCCACGATGAAAAATGTTGCTAGGTATGGAATGCAGAATTCGTACATGCTCTATAAGATATCATGTCCATACTTTATAGTCCCATAATACACGGGAAGAAAAAAAGGGAAAAAGGACCGAGCAGTTAGCAGTGGAATTGTAGAGCACGAAAATTTAGAGTGGAAGATGTATATAACAGAACAAAAAGGAACAGAGTTCAATTGCACCAACTCGACAACTGTGGGCATAAAATTCACTAAGTATGAAAAGGAACAGCTAGCGGTCTAATTCGCCATGCGACGATATAGATGGAGATGAAATTGGTCCCAACCCGACAACCGTGGACATAAAATTGGCCAAGTATCGAAAGCAACAACGGTCGGTCGGATTCGTTGTCTGATTATATAGATGGAGATAAAGATATGTCAACCCGCCAATGCTGGAGTTGCATATTTCGTGAACCCGACAACAGGAGGATCCAAAACAGGCTGACAAGGTGTCTGTAGAGGAGGTGAGTCCCGGACGTTCTAATTGTATCGCTCCGAACATTTGAATGCATAATCTGTAACACGGAAGAGCGGACGATGTCCTGTAGTCAATTTGTATATTGCGGAGAGTGCAATCCCAACTATTTCATACCTCTATGTCCAGTTGACACTACTAAGAGCTAATTTAGTATTCAAAATAATTTTTTAGATACTGTTAGATACTTCACAAGGATTAGCATCTGTAAACAATGGCAATCTCCACCCCATTAGTTCTACATTTCGTGTGTCAATTTATATATCGCAGAACTGGGACCGTTGTTTGGAGGACACAAAATAATAGAAGTGCAATGTTGAGTCAGCCAGTCCGCAGGTTCGCTTGTCAATTTGTATATCGCGGAACTCTGGGTGCTATTTGTAGGTCACAGAACAATGGAGGCCAAATTTTGAGCTCGCCCACCCGAGAACCCGTGATCCAAAATGTCGCTAGGTATGGAATGCAGAACTTGTACATGCTCTATAAAATATCATGTCCATATTTTATAGTCCCATAATACACGGAAATAAAATATGGGAAAAAGGACGTAGGTGTTCGCAGTGGAATTGTAGATAATACACGAGAAGAAGAGAAGGGAAAAAAAACTAAGTATCTCGCAGAAGAACATCTAGTGTTTGATTATTAATGCAAATGCTTGCTAATCCCTGCTGAGTTCTGACCAGGTAAGGCATAAATTGCAGATCACAGAAGTATCTTTCGTACCACTATGTCGACTTGTCACTAGTAAGAGCATTGTTGATGTATATCAGGAAGGACACAAAGTTGTTGGGGATGGAAAGCAACAATAGATACTTTGAACAAACTTAATGTATACAAGGAACTTGCGGTGGAATTGTAGATCACAGATGTTTTGAGTGCAAGATGTATATAGCGGAACGATAAGCACTTGGGTTCGCAAGCGTCGGCCCTGCAACGACGAGCATAAAATTGGCTAAGTATGGAAAGGGACAACGGTCGGTCGGATCCGTTGTGCGAGGATATAGATGGAGATGTTAAAGCATGAATTGCAGATCACGAAAGTATCTTTCGTACCACTGTGTCCACTTGTCACTAGTAAGAGGATTGTTCATGTATATCAGGAAGGACACGAAGTTGCTAGGGATGGAAAGAAACAACAGATACTTTGAACAAAGTTAATGTATACGAGGAACCCGCAATGGAATTGTAGATCACGGTTCTTTTGAATGCAAGATGTATATAGCGGAACGATAAGAAGCTAGGTTCGCAAGCGTCGACCCCGCAGTGGCGGGCCTAAAATTGGCTAGGTATGGAAAGGAACAGCGGTCGGTCGGATCTGTGGTGCGAGGATATAGATGGAGATGAAGACATGTCAACCCACCAACTCTGGAACTAGATACCATAGAAAGGGAAGTGAGTATATATCCAGAAAGCGATAACGAGCGGGAAGAAGAAAAGGCCAGTTCCTATGCGTCGATCCGGCAACCGCGGCCATAAAATTGCCTAGGTATGGAAAGGTACAACGATCAGTCAGATTCGTCATGTGAAGATACAGATCGAGATGAAGATATGTCAGCCCGCGAACCCTGCAACCGCCCATTATAGAAAGACGACTAAGTATAAAACCATAAAGCCATAATGGACGGGAAAAACAAAAGGTGAAAAGAGATAAGTATCTGAGTGTCGAAAAAACCTCTTTTTTTTTTTTCGTTTATTAATGGCAATGTTTTTGAACCTCTGTTGGGTTATCACTAGTAAAATCATTAAGTGCAGATCACTGAAGTTCTTTGGCTGCAACATGTATATGACGAAACAGGGGACATAGGTGCTAGGTACCGCGAACCCGGGGCCTGGTGCCCAGATAACTGGATAAGTATTGGCCAAGACAAAATTTTGATATCTATTTCAATATTTTCCATACTAGTATCTATCAATGGAGAAAGTTTTCATATTTATCTTAATAGTATTCATACTAATATATATTAATGGATTGGTTCTGTTTCAAATGCAAATGATCTCCCAATTTGCAAGATGCTCTTCGGCTCGCAAATTTCGTTGAAACCATGAAATTTTTTGACTGCAAGATGTACATAGCACAACAAGAAACATGAATTTGCATTGTGATCTCAGCGAGATAAACTCCTTATCATCTATTCATCTTGTATTCGTTGCAATGACATCAACAAACGTCGGCTCTCCATAAACATCAATATCTAAATTAAATTAAATGCAATCAAAATTTGGTGTGACTTTAAGTAATTAAAGCATGAATTGCAGACTACGGAAGTTCTTAGGCTGCAATATGTATATGACGGAACACTGGACATAGTTGTTTAATACCGCAAACCCAAACATAATTGCCTAAGCTTTGCCGAAGAGGATTTTTTTTGTATTTATTCCAATAGTACTGATATTAGTATATATGCACGGATATTATCAAATAGAAGAAGCTGGAATATATCCAACATACTTCACATGAACATTGTGTCAACAGTTTAGCCGCCTTGTTGTAACTCATTAATTGATTCTATTTACGGAACCCGGAGAATGGGAGCAGGACGGTTTCTCCAATTTCTTTCTTTAAATACAGGGTTGCCGCCACATAAGTATGGCCTATGAAAAATTATTCTTAAATGTAAAATGTAAACACAGAACATACCAGGTTTTATTTAGATTGAAGTAGTCAGTAGCAGAAACAAAAACTTGTCCTTCATGTTTAACGACACAGGGGAAGAAGGTACAAAATACAATTAAAACAAATACGAGAAATTGGATAATACTATTAAAAAATAAACCGAAATTATTGATGGGCTACAAAATACAACTGAGGCTATTTGCGACAACGATTGGGATTTCGCCTGCCATCGACCAATAAAAAATATGTACATTGATGAAGCTTCTTGACAATTTTCTTGACGTTCAAACTCTTCATTTGTAAAAAACGAGCTGAATATCAATTTTGGGTTTTGTACTTAATCGATGCTGCCAAGTACATCTATCCCAGTTTTTTGAATACCTTCTCTCTTCCAGACATGGCTTGCATGCAATGGCTGCTTATTCAACATTCCATTCTTTGTCAAGTATTAATTTCCCTCTGTCGTCGAAAAGTTGGGGTTTAAGGTGCTTTCCTTGCAATGTTCTTGACCTTTGACATCCGAGACAACTTAGAAATGCGATTCAGGTCGATTTCAAAGTGGACGGAGTGGTTTTATGTCACAACAGCTAAGGCAGGGGAAAAAAATTCAAGTACGTAGTGACTGGTATTCTCCCTGTATTCGATTGTCTGGTTGGTTGAGAAGACTGTTTGAGGATTTGTATGTGGAACTTCTTTGCTTTATTATAGTAAATTGGAAGAAACGTCCAACCCAGATGCAAAATGCAACTCTGTTGAGGTACATAACTTCTTCGGGCAACGGAGGTGTGGCAAGTGCATCAAATGCTGCAGAATTCACTGGCACAGGTCTGGCAAGTGTATCAAATGTTGCAGATGGCATCAGAATATATCTTTCCCTCATAGCGGTGGAGGTATGGTGGCCCACAGAAAGGTCTGGAATGTTCTGAGGTGACGCCAAATATGTGGAGTCTGCAACTACATCCAGAGGAAACCGAACAAACTTTGACAAAGAACATAACTTTCTGTCAAGTCGGCTACCAGACCCACATGCAGGTCATCAAACTATGAAATAGAAACTTTTGTAGTGATAATATGTCGTTTTATCCATCCATACAGTTTCTGTTACCCGCTTGCGAGGTAGACAAATACATGTGCAGTCTCTACAATTCGATACACTTTCCAAATATGTGTTGTTGGAAGAAGTTATATACTTAAACCAAGAACTATTTTGCACGTGACCTCAAAATCCATTACAATTGCCAGCAAGAAAACAAAGAAGTTCAACCAACAAATCTCTAAGCAGCCTTTTCAACCAACCAAAGCATTGAACACAGGGAGAACACCAACCAGAACATACTTGGTTTTTTTTTTCCATCCTCTCTAAGTTTCTCTTATATAACAGAGTTTTTTTTTTACTCAAAGCTCACGTCACATAAAACCAGTCTCTTGTTGATTAAGGTTGGTTGTCATTGATGTCAACCCTTCAAGAAAGACCCGTAGCACAAAGGTTTGGGTAATGGACCCAATAGTGTTTGATGTAAATATGACTCATTATTTTTTTGTCATGGTTGATAAGAAGTAAATATGGA
>ML782956.1:197199-209910 GCA_009831015.1 Picea engelmannii | reverse complement strand
TATCTCACAGTGATAGTGTGACAGTGGTTCCATCATTCTACTTCTACTTCAGGGTGGCAGGACGGGGCAAGGACAGGTGGTTGTAGCCACCTTCCGGTTGTAGCCGAAGAACATTGGGGGTTGTAGCCTCCTTCTGGTTGTAGGCAGAGATTTGGGGAGTTGGAGCTTCCCTCCGGTTGTAGCCTGAGAAACTAGGGGGTTGGAGCCTCCTTCCAGTTGCAGTTGGAAAACAAAGGAAGTTGGTGCTTCCAATGAATGTAATTCTTCAAGACATATAAGAAAAAACATTCAATGGTTTTCTCCCGATTTGAGTTTCCACGTAAAACACTGGTGTACTGTGTATGTGTGTGATTCTTTATTTATTACTGCTCATTATTGGATAATAATTCTACATTGATATAACATTTGAAGAAAAATGATTATAATTACGTTATTACTGATTCACCCCCCCTCTCAGTAATCCAACATCTCTCTTCTTTCATCTACTCCTCAATCGCATCTCTAAGTTGTCCTACATGTCCATGACCGGGAACATTAGAATAAAGGCACCCTAAAGCGCAACTCTTTGATGATAGAGAGAAATGGAAATAAGTATTTAGAAGCAATGTTGGATGGTCTTCCGTAGATTTTGTGTTGATTCGTTTTAATGACATATGTTCTCGATATTTTCACTTATTAATGCCAATCTTTTTGAATATGTACGCTCAATAGTGACTAGCAACACGTATTAAAATTCCCATATCCGAGCAGATTCTTAAATCTGACATCTAAGATATGAACAATATTAAAGAAGGACATGACGTTAAGGCCTTTGTGGGTGACACGTTCGTGAACTATGCTAAAGCTTTTAAGAAAACTAAAATTGCACAAGCAAAAAAATAAAATAAAAAGTATTTCGCAAATTCAAAATGTAGGCAAAAAGAAATTACCAGATCCCATAATATCCACCTGTCTATTCATTTTAATGGGAGATGTCCTCGAGCTTTCCAATTATTAAAGCCCATCATTTCGAAATGCACAATATTAAAGATGGACATGACGTCAAGGCCTCTATCAGTGACACGTTCGTGAACTATGCTGAAGCTTTTAAGAAAACTAAAACTGCACAAGCAAAAAAAATAAAATAAAATTATGTTCGCAAATTCAGAATGCAGGTAAAAAGAAATTATCGGATCCCATAATATTCACATGTCTATTCATTTTAATGGGGGATGTCCTGGAGCTTTCCAGTTATTAAAGCCCATCTTTTCGAACTTGTCTGGTCGGTTCTAACTTTTGAAAGCATATTTAATGTGTATTGGGAAGCGTTGAAGGTAGCGGGGAGGGAGCCCTATGTAACAGACGTTACTACTATTTTTCTGTTTTTGTTGACGAGTGTATGTAAAACGTACATAAAGAAAAGTAATTCAAGAATGCTAGTTTTTTTGCACGAGCCCTTGAAATTCAAATAGTCCGCAAGTCCGATTGTCAATTTGTATATCGCGGAACTCTCTGTGTTGTTTGTAGGACACGGAACAACAGAGACCGAACTTAGAGCCTGCCACCCCGAGAACCTCGCGATCCAAAAAATGCTTACTATTTTTTATTTTTTATTTTATTTTTGTCCACCAGGGTATGTAAAACGTACGTAAAGTAAACTATTCCGAGAATGCTAAGTTTTTTGGACATGATGCCCTTCAAATTCAAATAGTCCGCAAGTCTGATTGTCAATTTGTATATCGCAAAACTCTCCGATTGTCAATTTTCAGCCACCTACCTCGAGAACCCGCAATGCAAAAACTGGCTAAGTATGGGATGAGGGCTTCGTGCATGCTTTATATATCTACTTTATAAAAATACATATTTCCTATGTTCAATTTATGTTGTCCAAGAAACCTATAATTTGATAAATTTCAATGTCTTATGTCCAGGAGCCCTTCTTTTAAAGAAAATTAATTCGGAAATGCTAATGTATACACCATAGTTCGATACAACCTATCCGCGAAGCCGCGCCCATAAAACTGGCTAAGTATGGAACCGAATTGCGGTTGGTCGGAATGATCGCGAAACTCTCCATGCTATTTGCAAGGCATGGAACAACATAAGCCCAATTTTCAGCCCATCACCCCGAGAACCCGCGATCATTAACTTATGTTGTCCAGGAAACCTATAGTTTCATAAATTGCATTCTCTTCTGTCCAGGAGGCCTTCTATTAAAGAAAATTAATTCGGGAAAGCTAATGTATACACCGAACACGACCTGTCATAGTTCGATAGAACCTATTCGCGAAGCCGTGTCCATAAAACCGGCTAAGTATGCAACCGAACGACGGTCGCTCGGAATGACCACAGAAACGCGAGAAACTAGAGTCAAACGTAGTTTACAACAGGAAAGTAAAAGGGAGAGAACAACTATATCTCCCACATAGCAAAAGGCAATCTCATAACTATGAAACCATAGTAACACAGAATCCATGGAAAAGGCATCGACAACTATGAAATATATTTTGAGGCCGACAAACTCTGCTTCAACGTGTAACAGTTGCAATTTACATCGCCTGCAATTCTTTAGTCTGTTATTTTATCTTAATAAGCCCAATTTCCAGTCCGCCACCCTGAGAACCCACTATCATTAACTTATGTTGTCCAGGAAACCTATAATTTCATAAATTGCATTCTCTTCTGTCCAGGAGGCGTTCTTTTAAAGAAAATTAATTCGGGAAAGCTAATGTATACACCGAACACGACCTGTCATAGTTCAATAGAACCTATTCGCGAAGCCGCGTCCATAAAACTGGCTAAGTATGCAACTGAACGTCGGTCGCTCGAAATGACCACAGAAACATGATAAACTAGACTCAAACGCAGTTTACAACAGGAAAGTAAAAGGGAGAGAACATTTATATCTCCCACACAACAAAAGGCATTCTCATAACTATGAAACTATAGCAACACAAAATCCATGGAAAAAGCATCGACATCTATGAAATATATTTTGAGGCCGACAAACTCTGCTTCAACGCGTAACAGATGCAATTTACATCGTCTGCAATTCTTTAATCTGTTATTTTATCTTAATAGTATTCTATGCAAACTGCAGTGCAAAAAAATGTAATCAGAAATCCAACTGCAGATGCAACATCCCAACATTGCAAACCCCGGGCAAACAAGAACAAACACCAAATAAGAACCCAGCTAAGAAGCACCAAAAGGCCCAAGTGCAGGCTCAGGACCATAACCCTGCAAAGTTGAATCAAGCAACAATAAACAACATACAACGAAGAAAGAAGCAAGCATCAACCACTCCCCCAGGAACGATGTTGTTCCGATCGCGATTGTAGAAACCCAAACGTGCAAACTGCAACAACACGAACAACCAAGCAAGAACAACGACAACATGCAAATAAGAAATGAGTGGCATGCAAAAAACAAGCATGGACCAATGAACCAACAATGCCGCTGGAGCATATAAATTTTAAAAATGGAAGAAAATGTCTTGTAACAAGCCTGTTAAGTAACCATTCAACACTACCAATCCTGTTAGGTAAACATTTAAGTCTGTCAGAAATGCACTGTAAACATTTAAGAAAAAAATTCAATGTGGCAGGTTTCTGGCGTATCCCAAAAAATAATTATATTTTTTGTAACAATAGTTCGAACACCAGAGAATGTATTGGAAGGCCAAACTTTGGATATGCCACCATATCAAACATTGCCATATATTTACCTAGCATAAAATGCTAAACCAAACATTCGAATTAATGCTAGCATTAATCCACCTTCGACGAATGCATAACAAAATATATGATTCAAAAATACCATATACGATCAAATACTTTGGATATGCCAACATATATAACATTGGGAATAGTGAAGCCGACAATAAGACCTCCAATCCCTTGTCCAATCATATCATGACAAATATGGTACTTTTTTTATTATTATATAAAAATCGATGTTTTCAGTTCCTTGGTTCCAACAATAGATAATATGGAAATATTTGTGGTCAAAGGACAGACTAATATGAAGTCAACGATTTATCGATCACTATAGTCCCTCTACGCCTACGGCAGGGACTAATAAGAATGCATCTTCATCTCAAAATGCATTTAAATCTCCAAAATTGAAATATTGTATATATGAACCTTTAGTGTTGAGGTATTCAACTACTTTTATTAGATTTTTTTTATATTAAAAATTATGTAAATTGATTGCAAGTTTTGACTGAAAAAATGAGAATGGTGAAGTTGACTTCAATGCTTTTACACATTAAAGTACAACATTATTATTATATAATAATAATAATAAAATTAATATTAATTCAATCATGTTTCATTTTAGGTTTAATGTAAATTTTGTTAATTTTTTATCATATACAATTTAATTTTATAAAAATATATTAAATATCTATATTTCAAGTGAGACAAATTTCTACAATAAGAATCCTTTATTGCTGCAAAGATCTTACTTAGTGCCTCTATGAACAATTGAGTCAATAGTCATAAAGACGGTTCGACTATCTTGGTTAGGTTTGGCTTATTTGATTTAAAAAACAAAATCCAGAGAGAACTCACAACTTGCACTGAGGAGGGACATAATTATCTAGGCCATGTCACGATCAATAGTGAAACCCACAAATAAGGAACCCACAAACACACTAGATTGTCGATTCAACCAACAATTCTGCACTCGAACTAAAATGACTGAAATGGAGTTGAACTGTATTTGTGTCACTTGTAGCTATGCATTTCATGGTTCGAGATAGTTTGTGGCTTGAGGAGTAGACTTCATGTTTTGAGGAGTTGACCTATAACTAATGACTGAATTACCCTAGTCAAATTGCAAGTTTGCAACTTCAACATGAATGATAGAGATTTGTGTCAACTCAAATAATAGAGATTAGGGCCGACAGGGTCTGGTCATGGGCCAGAATAAATGGGGATGAGACTCAAATGAAAGTAGGTTGATCAGATTTAGAGCATATGACCTTGACAAAGGTAGAATGATGAGACACATAGTAGACATGAAAAATTGAATACTCAAAGTTAACCTACATGAATCAAAGCAAAGATAGAGAGAACACACAACCTACATTGGGGAGGGACATACTTATTCATGCCATGGTGCGAGTAGTAATGAAATTTGCAAACGAGGAACCCACAAACACTCAGGATTGTTGATCCAACCATTAATTCTGCACTCGAACTGAGATGGAGCTGAACTATACTTGTGTGACCTGTAGCTAAGCATTTTGTAGTTTGAGGTAGTTTGTGGCTTGAGGAGTAGAGTTCATGTTTTGGGGAGCTAACCTATAGCTAAGGGTAGACCCACATGGAAACAACATAGACATCACAAATTTGGTAAACACCAATATTCATTGATGTTCTTAACAAAGTATCATCGCTGCCTCTTTATTCTTAAGTCAACAATCCATTGCTATGTCTCCTCAAACTAAAGGAATGTAGAAAAAATAGATGGAAACTTGGTGAAGGTTGCTCAATTTTTTTTGTACTTGATCATACATCTTAGATTTCATGTAATCCAATGACAATCAAGGCATCATTATTCTCTTAGAAAATTACCTTTTAATAAAAGATCATCATGTGTAATCTCCTTTATAATCATATGTACATTTGAAAGACCCACATCAAGCTCTCATCCATTATACATTATTCATGAACCCTCTATTAATTTTCATTAAACCATCTAACACACTTCTTTTATCTTCAAACAAGATATCATCATCCATATTCATCCCCCTTTCCCCACTTTGGGGCCATGCTAGTTATTATTATTTCCCCGCTTCGGGGCTATGCTAGTTATTAGTCCCTGCCAAAGGCCTGAGACTATAGCAATCAGTTCATGGTTGACCAAGTATTAGTTTAGTTTGACTTTTAAATTTTCCAAAGTTTAACATAATAGTTTATATTTTTTCAATTAAATAATAAAATTAATATTATTTCTCTGTATTGCTATTGGATATAAAATTGAGAGTCTTATTGCACAATTGCACAACTGACGGCGGAGGTCTATCAACATTTACATTTGATAATAGTTTTCCATAGTTGATGTGGATTTTAACTTTGTGTCAGTGTCCGACATCAACTAGTAAGTATTAGCTTACCACGTATCCCATGTCAGCGTCGTTGATTTGATTTCATCCAGGCGATGCCAGCCGTCCCCTAAGGCAAATTGAAGAGGTCTTCTTTGGCGGCGTAGGCGAAGGGCAGGTGGGGAAAGGTAGCGAGCGGACCGAGATTCGAACCATCGCTGCTAGGAAGCACGACGATGTCCTGCGCGAGTTCAATTATGCCTAAATTGGGCGTTCAATAAATCTACGCTAACATCGCCGGAGCGACAACAACGCCAAACTGTAATACAAGTGGCGGTCAACACAGTCAA
Source organism: Picea engelmannii (assembly GCA_009831015.1). Classification (NCBI taxonomy): domain Eukaryota; kingdom Viridiplantae; phylum Streptophyta; class Pinopsida; order Pinales; family Pinaceae; genus Picea; species Picea engelmannii. Next base: position 203,529 of record ML782956.1, on the reverse strand, counting down.
CCTCTGTTATTCGCTCACTGCTCGAAACGCACGCAAGTCGGGTGTGAAAGTTCAATGCGAGATGATGGAGCTTCAGGTTGACTGTTGCAATGACGAATAAGGCTTTAAAATAAAGCTATTCGGGGAGTAATTGCTCAGACAAACCAACTGACAAGAACTCTGTGCAGTGAAAGGCTGGCAGGTTGCATTCAAAAATCTGGCGATTACTCAGGGAATTGAGAGGATATTGGGCAGTTCGTTGACCGTTAGAGGTCGGAGCTCTCTGCAGTACCCACCTCGATCTCTCGCAGTGCAGAGGCAATCAACAATGGTTGTTGCTCTATTTCAAAAATAGAGAAAAATTCAGAAATATATTCGTAGTACTGAGAACAAGAAGAGCTTTCAGAGGGTTTGGTTTTTTTGTCAAGATCGCAAGAATTTTGAGCTAGTGATATTGGGATGGATGGAATTTGAGGTAAAAGTTATAAACAAGGTAGTGGGGAGGATTTGATCCCTGGCTTGACGTAAGGTATAAGGCTGCCAACATTGACTTCAAACGATGCTATGCCTCTCGAAAAATATTAAACAAATAAATCACTATTTTGTTGACGCGAAGTTCATTTCCGTTAAAGAAACCTTGCAAGAAGTTTTGATCTGGCTTAGAGGAACCAACAAATGAAGTTTTGCTTTGGCTTGAAAGACGCAACAAATACAACTATACGGTTTGATACTTACTATATACATATTCATCTTATCTCCATCACTAGTGTTACATGTCAGCTTAGTTCAATAATAGATAGGGATTAAGTTACCATGCAACTCTTGTTATTATATGAACCTCATGGCAGCTTAGTGCAATAATGGGCAGGGATTACGCTGCCATGAAACTCTTGTTATTATTATATGAACCTCATTACAATTTAATCGCTAGAGGGGCAGGTTGAACTTAGGCGGGACCATTACGGGACGTGGAAAGGTTTCTAAAATCCGATGTTTAAAAGCCTCGATCGTGGTGGGAATGTTTGAGCTGGATCTCGAACCCTCAAATCAATCCTTTATAAAATATTTACTTCCTTAGCGATTTTCTAGGTCAAATAGGATTGAATGCACAACCGGCACGTGTCAACTCCCTTTGCCTTTCAACCTGCAATCGCCGGCGCCTCCCCCATATCTCGTTTCTTTATTGCCGCCAAGTCTTAATCTAACCTTAAGAGGCCACATGGAGAACACTCCCATGTGACCGTAAGTCACCTGGACGAAGGTGGTAGATAGCACTCTGGCCCAGCTTATGTTCATGTGTCCACCCGCTTCGAAACATTTTGTTTCTTCATTAGTGTTTTAAACCAGCCCCGCCCTTATACTGGATCCTTACATTTTCTCTGCAAACAGTTTCTTGCCCGGCGAACAGAAGCCTACAGAGGAAATAAAGCGAACGATTCTACAGTCGAGGTTTCCTGTTGTCAGTCATGGCGGTAAGTTCCCACGCCCCCTTGCTTACATTCAAGCTGATCTTCTGAGTTTAACAGCATCCCTTTTGATCCCCATTCTGCAGTCTCTGGACTTGCATCAGCGACAGGGGTTCACAATTAAGGGTTAGGGTTTATAGTTTGTTTTGTGCTTTGATGCAGACTGAAAGGTTATTTAAAGACGATGCCAGGGATGAGAAGGGTGAACGTGCCAGGATGGTAAGTATTTCCTCTGATTGATGCTTTTTGTTCTTATTTCGGGTGATGACAAGCTCGACGCCCATGGAGTCCATTTCAGGATGCCTAAGAAGTTCTTTTTGTATGATATAAGTATGTGGTTCTTATTGTTGACCTTGAAATTAAAAATGGGCATTCCCCACTATAACTTCCGAAGGCCATTGATGGGAAGAATGCCTCAGATTGATAAGTAACTATGTGATGCTTGCTGATGCAGGCTTCGTTTGTTGGTGGTATGGCAATAGCCGACCTTGTAAAGACCACTTTAGGACCTAAAGGGATGGTAATGTTTTATAATTTTCCTTTTTCCAATGTTGCATCTTCGGATGTTTTAAAAACGCAATCTCCATACCATGAAAGCTAGAGGTGCAACCGAGATTTATGTGAAAGACATTACTGTAAATAGAAGATGCCACATGCTTAAGCATTTCTGCTGCACAATAACATTTTGGATTATTGTTTTAAATATAGCAGTTGTAGGGTGCGTGGAATGATATTTGATTCTTTTTCTATGTTCTTACGAGCCGTGCAGGACAAAATTTTGCAATCCACAGGCAGGGGGCATAGCGTCACCGTTACAAATGATGGTGCTACTATATTGAAATCTCTTCATATAGATAATCCCGCTGCCAAAGTAATGGTCGGTATCCTTGTCTTAGAAGTCCCAAGATTTAGAATTCAATGATAGATAATGTCCATCATTATAACTTTTCTTTTAGTATACTTAACCTTATTATCGACAAGACATCTCGAAAGTCCAAGATGATGAGGTAGGGGATGGAACCACTTCAGTTGTTGTTTTGGCTGGCGAGCTCTTGCGGGAGGCAGAAAAGTTAGTAGCAATGAAGATTCACCCTATGACAATTATCTCTGGTAAGTTGTGGGATTCCAGGTATTGCAGTGCATCGCGGTGATAACTTTCTGCCGATTTTATTTTTAGGTCAGACGATCAGTGCATGCCATTTGATTGATTAGGCTCGTTTGACTTAGGGTACGGATATACCAAAGTAAATAAAATATATCTAACATAAACAACTAATTGAATAGAACTGCATCCATCTTTCTGGTAATGCTAGAGGTGGATGCACCAGAATTAAATGTTTCTATGCTTATAGCCAATTCCTAGTCGCAAGATGTCAGATAAGTTTATACAAGGAATATTGACACTATGCCTTATTTAGTTATACTTTACATTTTAAGAACTTTGGAAACATTATGATAGATTTTTTCAGTGAATGACAACTTTTTAGTACAACTAATTGTTATAGCAGCATATATTTTCAATCAATTGATTTACGAATTGGCTGCAGGTTATAGAATGGCTGCTGAGTGTGCTCGCAATGCTTTAGAGCAGCGGGTCTGGGACAACAAGGCAAATGCAGGTAATGGAACATGACTATAATTTGCATGTTTAGAATTCAAACTACCTTGAATACGTTTGAATCTAAACTGAATGATTCTTGTAGTTCGAATAAACACATTCAATGTTAATTTAGTAAGAAGAAAGAACTCATTTTAAAGTTGTGCAAATGAGTGCGTTATTTGTTAGTGATTGATAATGTCTATAATGGGCCTTATATGATTTGGCTATAACTTCTTTTGCTTGATTGGCTAAATTATTTGAGCAATTTTGGCCAATACAGAATCCTTCCGGTCTGACTTGATGAATATTGCAATGACCACACTCAGTTCCAAAATCCTTGCACAAGACAAGGAACATTTTGCATCTTTGGCTGTTGATGCAGTGATGCGGCTTAAGGTAATTACAAGTTTGAGGATCTCTTCTTTCGTTGGGGGTGCACTTTGGAATGGAAATGCCAATTTTGCTTGCAGGGGCGATTGGCAACAATAGGCGTAGTTGTCAGTGTTGTTCTGTAGTGGCTAGTATCTTTTCTATATCTTGGGATGCTAGCAGCTGGGTTTCTACATGTCTTAATTATATCATTGTTAGAATCCTTAGTCACTTGGGCCCATGCTGATCCCGTTCCTGTTTGTGTTGTTTAGCTGCGGAAAATTTAGACTCTATCTAGGCAATTTGATCTAGTTTACGTAATTCAGTAGTTTGTGCTGGGCATCTCTTGCACAAAATGATACATTTCTTTTCATTTTTCTCCAGGGAAGTACAAACTTGGAATCAATACAAATCATCAAAAAAGCAGGAGGGTCTTTAAAGGACTCATTTCTGGATGAAGGGTAATGTGATTCATTGCTTTCTTTTGTCTGAATTCATTAAGATGCTACGAGATGATTAAATAGTACTTGCATGTTGTATATTATTGCATGCTGCTAGTCTTGTAAAATGTACTGCATGGCAGAAACTTGAAGGCCTAATTATGCAAGACAGGGAAACTGTTAAGATGTCTCCTATTATTCTTTAAGTGCCACATATCAACACCACGATTAGTGGAAAGTCGACAACTGTAGGGGCTAGGATCTCTATCCATCACCACGACTGGCCTTGATGATCCACCTCAATGAAGATGCTAAACTTCTCACTTTGCTTGGTGGGGAATTGAACCCTGGTGGGGGATTGCTTGTGATTATCATGGATCACCATCCCTGCTTTACCATCCAGTCAAGCCCCTGGTGACAAGAGGGTGCATTTGCATTTAGGTTGTGTAAATATTTGACGTGTGCTCACTTCTTAGACTTCATCTTCTCATGGTACACATTGGCATTTTAGTCTGTTTGGATTAGTGAGATGTTTTTTGATTTCTTGTCACATCTTTAGTAAAGTTTGTTGATTTTTGGCTTCTCTTTTAGTAAAAGAAGGGTTATGTATGCTGTTATAATAAAATTTAGTTCAACATTTTTCATAACTTGTATTCCACTAGAGTTTTAGGTTCATAGAAATTGCTCCATTTTAACCGAGAAAAATACATACAACAGAATACGATTCTGTCAATGGAGATTAGTTTTCCATGGGGATGCGTCCTCTACATCCCATGTCCCAAGGATGGGCTGGGGATATTCTTTGTTGTTCTTGAAATGCAAACGAGTGATCGTGGACATCCTTGACAAGGGAAGACCAAGTACTTCCCTAGCCAATCTCCCTTTTTCACTCGCTTCATGGGAGGGCTGGATCTTTATTTATTTATTGACCTAACTTTTCTAGACACGGATTCTAATTAGATAATGGACAAATCAGAGCTTGTTTTCTTGCTGTAGATGGATTTCATCTTGTCGGTTATCAAGAATCTTGTGCATTTGATGATGCAGGTTTATTTTGGACAAGAAAATTGGTGTTGGCCAGCCAAAGCGCATCGAGAATGCAAAAATTTTGGTGGCAAATACTGCTATGGATACTGATAAGATCAAAATTTATGGAGCTCGTGTACGGGTAGATTCGATGGCGAAAGTAGCAGAGATTGAGACAGCAGAGAAAGAGAAAATGAGGAAAAAGGTGCAGAGGATTATTGGACATGGAATTAATTGTTTTGTAAACAGACAATTGATTTATAATTTTCCAGAAGAGCTTTTTGCTGATGCTGGAATACTTGCCATTGAGCATGCTGATTTTGATGGAATTGAACGCTTAGCTCTTGTAACTGGGGGAGAAATTGCTTCAACCTTTGACAATCCAGAATCGGTTAAACTCGGTCATTGCAAACTTATTGAGGAAATCATGATTGGAGAGGACAAGCTAATTCACTTTTCAGGAGTTGAGATGGGGCAAGCTTGTACTATAGTCCTGAGAGGAGCAAGGTAATTATTTCTTCAGGTCTCTCTTCTTTGTTCTCGAACTTACAGTGCTTTTTCTATTGTTTTGATAATTGATTTTGCAGCTATACTTCAACTGATGCTTTTTAGAGGATTTCTTTACCATTTAAAAATCTTAGTTAATACACGTCATCTTACAGTCATATGTTATATTTTGCTTAAATTTAGATGATAAAGTGTTATAGAATTTAAACACATGGTATTTGGTCTTCTTGAAGACCTGTAAATAAGAGTCTGTGGTTAGACAAGAAGAGTGCTGACAAAAGGATGATAAAAGCACATAGCATGTCTTCTTTTGTTTTGAAGTCATTTGTTCCCTTATTCTAATTCAAACTAATCATATTTTTTGTTATAGAACTATCTTAGAGCATTGTCCGTAACCTTTGTCTGCATTTGTAGGGTGCTAATATCTGCTGCAAAGAAACACTTGCCAAACACCAGGACACCTTTACAATCATAATGTAAACCTCTATTTAAATTTTAAACACATGGTATTTGGTGTTCTTGAAGACCTGTAAATAAGAGTCTGTGGTTAGACAAGTAGAGTGCTGACAAAAGGATGATAAAAAATACATCGCATGTCTTCTTTTGTTTTGAAGTCATTTGTTCCCTTATTCTAATTCAAACTAATCATATTTTTTGTTATAGAACAATCTTAGAGCATTGTCCGTAACCTTTGTCTGCATTTGTAGGGTGCTAATATCTGCTGCAAAGAAACACTTTCCAAACACCAGGACACCTTTACAATCATAATGTAAACTTCTATTTATTGCCCACTTTTTCCCTAAGAGTGTGATTGTTTGCCACTGTTAAATCATTGTGAGATAAACTCTGGAGGTATTTGAAGTTCCATTTGCTCTTCTCTGCGTAGAGCAAATCAAATCACTGTGCAATCACATGTTCACCGATCAATCACATATTATTTAAA
>ML782956.1:160871-191022 GCA_009831015.1 Picea engelmannii | reverse complement strand
TTGTTTATCCTAGACTCTAATCAGTTCAATTTTAAAATTAGAATCAATCATACTTGCCTTTTATCTACTTTGTCTTGGGATCAAAACATGCTCTGTTTTTCTTTCTAGGTTGTATTGTAGATATTAAGCCAAGTGTGGAGCATGCCCTCTTGAGATTAACACTTGGAAAAATGTGCAAAATAGTTGGGGGTTCTAGTTGCTATTAGGTCTGATTTATGTTTTTCAGATTTTTTGCAAGAAATGAACCTTTAGATAATGGGTGAGCTATGCCTATGCCAAATGCATATTTAGATCTATGTTTACATTTATATTTATGTTAATTGGGAGATAGCGAGGATAGTGTGAAACCTAAGAATTTGAAAACAACTATTGGTGGCACAAAAACATAGACATTCAAGGTTGGAATATTGAAATTGATATAGCAAACTTTAAATAGTTTTTTGTAGTTGATACCTTTTGAGACAATTGTTGTTAATCCAAGTATTTTTAGCCTACAATCTTGTAAGCTACGATATTTTTGTTCTTATGGTATCGATAAAAGTTTGAGAAATCCTTCACTCTAATCTTTATTTTATCAAAATCATCAAAAAAAAAAACAAAAAAACAAGGTTTGTGTACTCCCAAACTTGATAGCGATGTATTTTGACTCCCATGTGAATAGTTTAGGACTTGGAATGCCCAAGGGGATGTTGTCTTGCAATTGATGTGTGGACAATGTGCAATTGGTCCGTTGGGACACATAATGCTTTGGGGACATCCCAAGGAGATGTACATGCACATATCTACATATAATGTATTATTTTATATAAGATTATAATTTTATAATATTTTTCAGGAACAATGGTCTATTGCCTATGTCAATGCTACTTACATTTCCACTTATTGCTTCGTCACCACTGTGGGCCATAAAGGTTGTCTAGAATTTCACCTTGTCTAATTGTTGCTTTTATTTTTAAATTTTGCATTTGTGTGCTGTTAATGTTGTTGGGGTTTCCACTCCATCTCAAATGTGGGCAATTTTTTTACCAAAGCTTGGTCACTAGGATTTGAACTTGGGTCATTGCCATGACAAGCTCTCTGACTTGTTGCTAGACCACAAGCTGACATAATTTAAATGGATGGTTTTTGAGGAGGACAAGTGGATGGGCTTTGGTCCACTTATGTGTGCACGGGAACTGCAATGCAAGCCTCACATGTTTGGTCACTAACTCTAGGGGCTACCATAGCAACCATAAGGGGTTGGAACAACCCTCACAAGAATTGAACCTCGGTCAATGGTGAAGAACAATTCATTCCTCATCTTTGGATCCAACCCCTTTATTAGGATATTGGACACTAGGAGGTTGCTTAAGACCAACTTGGTCAAATGTACCAGTCATGTGTAGTTTTAGTGTGTTTCTTCAGTGTGTCATGTGTAGTTTTAGTGTGTTTCTTCAGTGTGCTTTTGTACTTTATGGTCACCATTATATCTTGTGTATTGGAGATTTGATGGTCCTCATTTTTTCGATTATCTTGACACTTGATCTTTGTCCTTTCGCCTTATTGGCCTGTGATCTCTATTTAAAGATCACGGAAGATCATTTATTGGTGACATCTGGTGATGTTGCATGATGGAGCATAGAATTGGATGTAGCCTTTCTTTCTCGAGCAACAATGCAAATCTCTTGTTGCTCTGTCAATGTTTCACTCTTCAAGGGTTTTACCATGTAAATCTTGCTATCTCTGTCATTAATTTGTGTGAGTTATTTCTCTATGGTGTTCACTCCTTGGTTGCCCACTTGTGATTTCAACATGGTATCAGAGCGCTTGTGAGGTTAACTCCCTTTTTGATTGAGATTGAGGTTGCTTGTGACATCTACATGTCTTTTAAATATTTTAAATATTTGGTGACTTGTTCATCTTTTATATGATCAGACCTGGTGGTACTTGTGTTGAGTACTTGAACTTCAAAACCCTTCTTTCGATTTTGAAATCGAACCTTTGGAGCTCATGATTTTAGTTGTTGAAGATTCAAGTTTATTGTTTATTTTTGGCGAAATTTGTGCATCAAGAAGGAATTTTGACTGTTTCATTGCATTTGGAGCTATGCTTTTAGTAAAATTTCCCTTAAGTTTTGTTGAAAAAGGCCTTCGTTTGCCACAGATCTGAAGATTTCACTCTAGTCCGTCATGGTTGCCCCTTTAAAAGGGGTAAATGACTTCGTTTTATTATAGTTTTGATTTAATAAATTTCTGTCAAAGTTGTATTTTTGGTTGGTTTTTGTGGTTTCCCGATTTTTTTTGTGGTTTTGTGGCAAGTTTTAGAGAGATTTGAGGTCATTGTCCTTGCCACCCGATTCTTGTGGGCTTTGTTTCGAGTTTTTATTGGACTTGGAGCTTCTTTAGGTAGTCCTTCTCAACGATCTGGTTTGTGCTGTGTTTTTGGCATTGTAGTGTTCAATGGCTCCTGGGCTTTTTTTTTCTGTTCATGGTTATGTGGTTGTATGGGCTTCGAGGTCCTCTTGTGCTTGGTTTGTGGGTAATCAAGCCCTCTTTGATTTGTGGCCTGAGCCATTGTTTTTCCACCTTCCTTCTTGGCTTTCAAGTTGCAGTGCTCGGCCTCTTGGCCTCTCCTATCCCTTTGTGCATTGCTGTCAGTGCTCTCACCTCAGTGGCCCTCAATTATGGTTGGCAGTCTTTTTTTTGTGGGTGTTGCCTCTCCTTGAATTGTTGTCAACTGTTTCCTTCGGAGCTGTGGCTCTGCTAGGGCCCCCTGCCTTACATTGGTTAAAGGCCCACACGCACCCCCTTTGAAGTTTTGGACAGATCCTCTTGGGACAGTCACCCAAGGTGAAATGACCCCTTCTTGCTGTTGTTCTATTACGAGGGCTCCTCGATTGGGCAACACATCAGCATGCCAGGAGTAACACATACCAACATGTAGAGACACATACCGACATACACACAGTAGACACATGGGGCATTGCCATATAGTTACATGCTGACATCCTTGCTATGTGTCATCATCAGAGACTGTCATGTTAACAACCAATGTTGCCATGTTTCACCGCAACATCCTGACATGTCATCATGCCATGTTAACATCTTGGAGGACCCCTCTCCCTTGCACTTTCAGTTTTTGAAGGTGATTTTCAAACGAGAATAACTTTGTTATACAGTTTTTAGTGCAGTCATTTGCATTGTTTTTTTGTGCTCTATGCATGGGTGCAGTTGGTTTCTGGAATATTACTGTTTAGTGCTTGCTGTATCTCAGTTTTCTCATAACCCACGTTTTAATCCTCATGTTTTGAACTTTTGAAGGGTGTATCTTGGTCATCTGGGAACCTTTATGAGTGCTGTTTTTTCACAAAGTGTTATTTTTGTGTACTTTGCATTGTTGCTGTGAGTTTCTGTTTCTATAGCCATTTGATTTCTGTTATTCATTATGGCTAATCTGAATGTAATAAGCTTAATTGGTACTAATTATTACTCATGGAATTCCTATATGGAAGATTTGTTGAGAAGGGACTTTTCAGGATCACTTTGGGTTAAAAAATTGCACATTGGATGCCTTGAAGAAAGCCAAGTTGGATAACAAAAATAAGACTTGTAGAGTCATTGGCATGTCTGTTTTTCAGGACATCCAGTTTGGCATTTTGTATTCTTCTGTGGGTTCTACTTCTCTGAGGGTTTCATAGATTCCAATTGGATTGATGATCCATTTGACAGAGGATGGACTTGGTTACTGTTTGTTCTCCTTGATTGATTGATCCTTATGCAATCCCTTCCCCTGTTGACTTACAACGGCATCCATTCTTTGCTCAAATGGTTGCACTTGCAACAATCAAATCTGGTTTTGCAACAATGATTTCCTTCAACAATGACTTCCATCCTCAATCAGGCAAGTTCATTTTGCAGTGACCATTGTTGGTACAGGGACAATGTACATGGTACAACAGTGGAGACGGGAGTCCATTAGTCAGTGACAACTTTCTTATTGATTTGGGAACAGCAATAGTTCAGGTCATTCCATAGTGACACAATGATTGATCATATTTTGCTTCGGTGCAGAGCTGGAGTAATGATAGTCGTATTGGGTTAAAAAATGAGTTCAATAGGGTAATATTTTATAACTATAGTCTGGGAACTAGATTTAAATTTATATTATTCTTTACTTGTTTTATTTTATTTTTATTATTCAAATATCATCTATAATTTTTTTGTTTTTAATTTAATTGAAACTTATTTATTAGTTAATTATAGAATTTAAATAATGTAATTGTAGGTTTTTAATTTATAATCATGTCTAATAGTTATATGCATAATATATGTTTAATAATGTCTTGAAAATAATGGTGAATTTTATCACATATTTCATTGTTACTGAATTTGAACATGAACCAGGTGACTTAGATCACATCCCAGATAATTATGTATCTGAGCTCTTTCTCCTCACCACCTAATCCCATGATATGCTTTGATAGTTTCTTTGGTCTTATCCATGCAAAGAACCTTTACCAAAAGGTTTCACTCGCTGAATGAAACCTCCTCTACTCCTTCCTATGAAGAATCTTGGTAAATTAGTTTAACAATAGCCTACCTTTCTTGGTTTTTGCTGAATGAATTACTATACTACTCATCATAAATAAACATCCCCTTCAACTCCAACATACAAGTGAGGATGGGTTGAAGAAATGATGCTGGTAGTAAACCATGTGATGGCAAGACACCAATTCTCTGTTCCCCGTGCATTTCCTCGTTACTAAGTATTGAAGCATGATCATATATGATGATTTTGGTGATGTTCCTAGCTGATTTAATCTCCTCGATAAAGTAAATTTTGCMAATATTCTCCATCAAATTGATGCAATGGGTAGCACATGGAGTTCAAAACAATGTGGGGTGTCTACCTCTAAAATTTTTCCAGCTGCCACATCGATGTACCTAGTGTCTAATAWGATGGCATGTGTAACRATTAAGGTCATCGTTGGTGCCTACCTCTAAAATTTTTCCAGCTGCCACATCGATGTACCTAGTGTCTAATATGATGGCATGTGTAACAATTAAGGTCATCGTTGGTGCCTACCTCTAAATTTTTTCCAGCTGCCACATTGATGTACCTAGTGTCTAATATGATGGCATGTGTAACAATTAAGGTCATCGTTGGTGGGGCATTATTGTACATGTAATGGAGGGAATTATTAGACTTWCTAGGACCACTGATATGGTTTTTGTTACTTAAAATAGGTGGTTATGTGGCTCCTTGTGCTTTAATATGGGTTTGGTAGGTGAGTTTTATTTATCCCACATTYATTATGTGTAGATTACTCCACAATATTGAAGCTTATATATTGAGGAGYTCACGAGGTCTTTGATCATTCACTAGACTCCACGAGTGGATCATCTATTTGGTGAATTGTCACGAGCTTTATGCATTGAGAAGTTTTTGAGGCTTTTTGGAATGGGGTTTTGGACATTAACAAAGCAATTCATATGTGACAGTGAATGATTCCCCTATGAAGAAAACTGAGGTACTATGAGGCTGCCAAATCTGGTCTGTCCTTGACCAGAATTTAGCTCAAGTTTCAATCTTCAAAACTGTCCTTTGCTGTGGTTTAGGACAGCAAACAGTTTAGTAACTTTCTGCTCATAATTTTTATTGGTTAAGTGTTCTTTGAAGTGCTCTTGCAAGTGTTTTTGAACCGGTGGTTAGCGCATGCAATATCTCAAAACAAGTAACACTCCTCTAGATCTTTACAACACAAATAAGTTGATCTACACTCCAAGCATGCATGAAATGAACACAAGTGTGTTTGGTCAACATGATCTTGGATAAAACCCCCCCGGGGAAAACCAGTTTGGGATGGAAGTATATATAAGTGGTGTCTAAAGCATGAGATACAACAAGTAATACAATATGATGGAACCTGTATACAAAGCAAGCTCCTCTCGAGTCTTGCCAAAGGAACCAAGAAGAAAAGCGCCCAAGCTTAGTGTGCCTCTTCCCTTGTTGCCAAAATTGCTCAAGTGAAGCACCCTTGACCTTTGTTGCTTCGAAGAAGAATCCCTTGCACCACAATGTGCTCTTGTGTGCTACCTCTCCAATGAGACCAACAAATCAACAATCCCTCAAGTCTAACTCATGCCTGCTAGGTGTGCGCCCTCCTCCTATAGTGCACCCTCCTCCAAGCAGATGTGATCACCACAAATAAATAGGGGTCCAAGCTCCCATAGCTCCTCCATGAATAGAAGTGCCCAAGCTGCCCTCTTCCATAGATTCCAACCTCATCCTCGTGCTCCCTCTCAAACTCCAAGTGAACATAAGAGTGAATGAGCCTCCCTTTGCCCCTTGTGCCCTCCTTGAGCAAACCATAAGGAAATTTAAAAGTGGATGGCTAGGATCATCCCAAGCCATCCCTAATCAAAGGTTGAGATCATCCCACAATAATCTCACTCACAAACCCACTTTGGGTTAAGTTCCCTAAGTTCACTTTGTCTATTAATTCACCCACTTTGTGAATTAATTGTCACTTTTGGCTAAAAGTGACTAATTTCACTTTTGAATTAAAACTCCTAAGTCAAAGTGAAATTAGACATATACAAGGTACAAAGGTACCTACATCTCCCTCTTGTGGTTAGAGGCTCAAAACCACAGGGGAATCACTTCTCGAGGTACAGTGGTGTCTAAAGCATAAGATACAACAAGTAATACAATATGATGGAACCTTTATACAAAGCAAGCTCCTCTCGAGTCTTGCCAAAGGAAACCAAGAAGAAAAGCGCCCAAACTCTCTCAAGTGATGTGCCCTTGACCTTTGTTGCTCCGAAGAAGAATCCCTTGCACCACAATGTGCTCTTGTGTGCTACAATGAGACCAACAAATCAACAATCCCTCAAGTCCAGCTCATGCCTGCTAGGTGTGTGCCCTCCTCCAAGCAGATGTGATCACCACAAATAAATAGGGGTCCAAGCTCCCATAGCTCCTCCATGAATAGAAGCGCCTAAGCTGCCCTCTTCCATAGCATCCAACCTCATCCTTATGCTCCCTCTCAAACTCTCCAAGTGAACATAAGAGTGAATGAGCCTCCCTTTGCCCCTTGTGCCCTCCTTGAGCAAACCATAAGGAAACTTAAAAATGGATGGCTATGATCATCCCAAGCCATCCCTAATCAATGGTTGAGATCATCCCACAATAATCTCACTCACAAACCCACTTTGGGTTAAGTTCCCTAAGTTCACTTTATGTCTATTAATTCAACCACTTTGCGAATTAATTGTCACTTTTGGTTAAAGTGACTAATTTCACTTTTGACTTAAAACTCCAAAGTCAAAGTGAAATTAGACATAAAGTGCAAGGTACAAAGGTACCGACATCTCCCTCTTGTGGTTATAGAGGCTCAAAACCGCAAGGGAACCACTTCCCGAGTTACACCAAAACTCAACACCCTACACATGGTAGGGGTTTTACCACTATAAATCTGGAAATTAGACATAAAGTACAAGGTACAAAGGTACCGACATCTCTCTCTTGTGGTTAGAGGCTCAAAACCACAAGGGAACCACTTCATGAGGTACACCAAAACTCAACACCCTACACGTGTAGGGGTTTTACCACTATAAATGTTGTGCTTTTCTCTTGATCTCTCCTGAGTTATCTTAATGGTGCCTGTTCATGATTATTATGTGGATTCAGTTATCATTTATCATGTAGTGATTATTCATGTTTGGCTTTATTTTAATCACGTATTCATGTTGATGCTCGATAACTTTCTAACAGTGCTACACACCTGTATTCTGGATGAGGTCTTCCAACAACTCACATAAACCTGTGGCATTTTTGACATGTGCAGATGCATCAACAAATTTAACAAACATTGTCCTTTTATGACAATTAACTAGAAAATTTAGGAGGGTCCGTCCGTTGCCATCCGGGCAGCAATCAGATATATCATATAACTATGCATCCAGTGGTTTCCAACAATATAATATTCCTGTTTGCATCTCTCTGTAGATATAATAATATTGAAGAACTGTTTGCGTCTGGCTGTAGATCTCCAATATATTAATATTCCTAATCAAAAGACATTGTCAATCAGGTTCCCCTTTAATGTTAAGATGTGTTCATTGTTAGTGAGTTTTGCATTATATAAGAGATCTGCTTTTACATTTCCTCCAAACATATAGAATATGCTTTGCTGCTAATCAGCTTGATATTTGTAGATAATTGTTAAATTTCCTCAAAACTAGGATATGCTTTATTTCTAACTGGTTTGATATTCGTAAGGTTAATTGATAATTTTATATTTACCTATTCAAGAGCCAAATCATAAAAAGCAGATAAATATGCCTCAATATTCGTGTTTGGCAAGAGTCTATGCAGGCTTTACTAGTGGTCGATGCATGTTTACCAGTTAGCCCTCAATTTTGAAGCTGCCGGAAAATGCACTAAGCAGTACTCGATATTATTTGTTAGCTTAGTTGTACAAGTGTTCTGTACTTGGGTTGGTTCATAACAATGTGGTTTTCCTGGGTTGTATTGTTTCATTTCTGTGACTCTAGTTACAATGTTGCTCTTATCTCTATCAGCTAACACGACTGTTTGATGTCAATACCTGCTACTAGCTTTAATATATGCAATTTTCTGATGTGGAAATTAATTGATTTTGCAGTTTCCATGTATTGGATGAAGCTGAGAGATCTTTGCATGATGCACTGTGTGTGCTATCGCAAACAGTACAAGACAGCAGAGTGATTCTTGGAGGTGGATGGCCTGAAATGCTCATGGCAAAGCAAGTTGATGAACTTGCAAGGAGGACACCAGGAAAGAAGTCTCTTGCGATTGATGCTTTTGCACTTGCACTCAGAGCAATTCCAACTATTATAGCAGATAATGCTGGATTGGACAGTGCAGATTTAGTTGCACAGCTCCGTGCAGATCATCAGGACGAGGATACTAAGACGGGGATTGATGTTATAACTGGAGCTGTAAGTTTTGTTTTTGTGGTTTGGTTCTTTTATACTTAATTTTAAAGGCTATATATATGTGTTGTTTCAGTTGTAATCATACTACTGATGTAGTTTTCCACTTCTGATTTAGAATATTTTTGAATGTAGGTTGGAAACATGGAAAAGCTAGGAATTTTTGAGGCTTTCAAAGTTAAACAAGCTGTCTTGCTTTCTGCAACGGAGGCTGCAGAGATGATTTTGAGAGTAGATGAAATCATCAGCTGTGCTCCAAGGAAAAGAGAGGATAGAATGTAAATCTGATGAGGCCCAATACTTTGTCAGTTAATGGTTTAGCTACAACCAATTGTAGAAAAAGAGCATCTGGTTAGATGATTCTAGTTCTTACATTTTGCTGGCTTGCATAGTCAATGCAGTTTAGTGCTTTTATTGCTATTGGGAGCCTCTGGACGGGATGTTCCTTTTCAATTGGTTGGGTGAAGATTAGTTTTTTTCTCTTCTGACAATTCAATGATACCGTCGATCAGGTTTTTGTTTGCATTTTAATAGTCAATCTATTGGGAGCCTCTGGACGGGATGTTCCTTTTCAAATGGTTGGGTGATGATTAGTTTTATTCTCTTCTGACAATTAAATGATACCGTCGACCAGGTTTTTGCTTGCATTTTAATGGTCAATATACTAGTGGATTATTTTTTTATTATAAAAAGCTATGTTGTGTAAGTGTTAACGGGCCTATTGTGACACTGCGGGTATGTTATCATCGATCCGTTTTCTATTTTACCAATATAATTCCTTCAAATATAATCCCAAATATCACTGGTATACTGGTATGTTTAAGACATTTTATCATTTTTTTGATCAGCTCTGCTTGATTGCATAGTTATAGTTAATGTTTAACGCTTGGCATGTTTACAAATTGCTTTAACCAAATTTTGCACATTACGGTCTTCATGTTGGGCCAATGTACCAAGTTTATCATCTACTACCCTAGACATTGTGAAGATTGATGAACGTACATTACTTCGAATTGAGGTTATTAGAATCAGCAATTTAAAGCATATTAAATCAGACAGAATTGATTATAAATTCAGGGTGGACAAAGATGACACAAATGCTTGTATTTTAAACTCTGAAGGAAACTGTCTTCAAGAGTACAAATTGCAAATCTAGCTGTTTATTGGAAGCTACACGTTTAAACTCCCCAACGATATTCCGGTACGGGTTGATTCATATCAATAAAGCTGTATTTGTAATCATGTTGCATATTTTAGTATTTATGCTGGGATTATTAGTAACTTTATCAATCAAGCACGTGGTGCATGGCACTGGGTGATGTCATTCCTTTATTTGAATGAATGCCCAATTAAAATAGACATTGAAGATTGAAGCTGAAAACTTGAAATCAATATGGGTTCTTAACCAAATCTGTATTTGTAATCATGTTGCATATTTATGCTGGGATTATTGGTAACTTTATTAATATTTATGCTGGGCTTATTGGTCACTCTATTAATCATGCTGGGATTATTGGTAACTTTATTAATATTTATGCTGGGCTTATTGGTAACTTTATCAATCAAGCATGTGGTGCATGGCACTGGGTGAAATAATGCCCAATTAAAATAGACATTGAAGATTGAAGTTGAAAACTTAAAAATCATTATGGGTGCTTTATTAACCAAATCGGCTGAAAAGGGATCTGTTTTCCCTTGTCGTTGGTAGAAATTCAACCCATGGAATTGTATGAAAGCATGAAAGCATTTTTTGTTGTTGAATTTCATGAAAACATTTGAAAACATTTTTTCCATTATTGGTAGAAATTCAACTCATGGAATTGTATGAGAATATTGAAAGCATTTTTTCCATGGAATTGTATGAGAACATTAAAAACATTTTTTCAACCCAAAAACTTTGAATGTTATATCTTTAAATTTTTCACATTTAATGTTATATTGTTAAATTTTTCACATTTCATTTTTCAAAGTAAAATGCTGCTATATGTAATAATGAACATGTTCATGATATGAAAATTCAACCCTTGAAATTCCAGTTTCTTCATCCTTGTAGCTGTGAATATTAATGTCTTTTAGCCAAAATACTTTGAAAATCTCATGAAATATTGACGTGTGCTGTTGATGTGTCCTTTTCAAGGATTCGAATAAAACTATATGATTTTGTTCATGTATTTTTTTTTAGAATTTGAAGGAAAGGGAAATCAAGGGTTGTTTTTTCACATTTATTAATGGCATTTTTAATAAATCCGTCTTAGACTAGTTCACCTCACTTTAAAGGGAGGGATTTGAATTGGATACTTGTGGGCATGAAATTAGTTAAATACTCAGCAACATTGACCATTAGTTAAATACTCAGCAGCATTGATCAACTGGTTCTGGTTGACCTAACCCTTGTGCTTTTATTTGTATTAAGATTTATATTATTTAGAATTCAACATTAAATTTGTATTTTATCACAATATATTTACGTGTTGTTAGTGACTTTATTAACAGTCACTTTTAATGTCCACATATGATCACTGATAACACGTGGATAGCGTATGTAGATTTATATTATTTAGAATTCAACATTAAATTTGTATTCTATCATAATATATTTACGTGTTGTTAGTGACTTTATTAACAGTCACTTCTAATGTCCACATATGATCACTGATAACACGTGGAGAGCGTATGTACTAATTCTCTTAAGATCAGGTTATACATATACTAATTTGCTTTTAAGATGAGGTTATATGTGTATTAATTAGCTTTTAATATGAGGTTATTTGATTATTTGCACGTTGTCGGAGGATGACAGGAAACTTGTGAAATCTGCTGCACCTTTTATGTCAAATAAATGATTAGAGTATTGCAAGTTTCCCATATTTTATATTGTTTGTAATCTCTCTTTGAAATTTGTTGCATCTTATATGTTGAATTGTCATTGATCAAGTTTCCTGAGTTCTTTTGTCAGATGATATAAGTTGGTGTGAGCTTTTATTTGCAAACATTTAATATTATTTAGCATTGAATTTGTATTTATCATAAAATCGGTTTTCTATGTGAGATTTTCCCCTTTTGACCTTTTTAGATTAAACTCAAGGATTTAAAATGATTTAAAACAGAAAGTAAAAGCTATGTTTGGGCTGTCAAGAACGGTTGGCGACTTTTTAAGACACATATGGCTATTGATAACTGGCAGACGTCTGGTTATTTGCACTTTGTTAAAGGATGACAGGAAATGCGTGAAATCTGCTGCACCTATTATGTCTAATAATTAATAAATTAATTGCAGGTTTCCCATATTTTATATTGTTTGTAAGATTTCTTTTTGATATAGATTTTCTATATTATAAATTTGCATAAATAAATTATTAGAGTATTGCAGGTTTCCCATATTTTATATTGTTTGTAAGTCTTTTTTTTATAAGATTTGCTTAAATAAATTTGCATAAATAAATTATTAGAGTATTGCAGGTTTACATATTTTGTTTGTAAGATTTCTTTTTTATAAAGATTTGCTATATTATAAATTTGCATAAAATTATTTTAATCAGAGAATAGATGACATATTTTAAAAGATTATGCATCTGAGAGAATAGAAGACATATTTTAAAAGATTATGCATCTGAGAGAATAGAAGACATATTTTAAAAGATTATGCATGTGTAGTTGGGAATTTATTAGTCAATAGAATTTGTTAAAATCATGGAAATGCTTTAAAAGATTTAAAAGATCTGGACTTTTAATGTAATTTTGAAATTTCATTCAACATTGGAGGTTTTCCAAATCCAAATCTGGTAAATATTTAGGCTAGGGCTGATCTGAAATATTAATTAGAGCAGCGACCAATAGACAATATTTCAATTTACTTCAACTCCAATCGACTAGGCAATTCAAGAGAAAGGATATCAAACATATGACAAGAAGTTTAAACACTCAGGACACACTTACGCATAAATTCAGTGTTGAAATTACTTAAACTACTATAGTTTTATAACAACAAATCTGCCTTGTTGTTTTCAAGATGTTGGTCAAATTACTCAACAATTCTCATTCTTAATATGTCAAATCAAGAAGACAATGATGATAAAACAAAGAAGCTCTGATACCAATTGATAAAATAAAGCTCTGATACCAATTGATAAAACAAAAATTAGCTTTGATACCAATTGTAAAAAATATAGACAGGAACAACATGGCGGAAAAAGACTCACCAACCAACACTTTTTAACATGTATTCACACCAATGTTACATATTTATAGTACAATGGGTGATGCCACCTCCTACTAGATCCTAAAATCATGCATGATGACTAGGCTAAACAAGCTTAACTAACTCATTAGTCATCACTTGAGGATATATTACTAATATCCTAAATTAATAATACAAATACAGGTGGCAATTTAGACTTAGTGATTGGTTAAGGTAAGCCAAAGGCTAACAATCCCCCCCTTCAATCACAAGTCCGATCAATAATACTAGCAATAAAACATAAACTGGTATCAATTTCAAGTCTTCATACTAAAACTCCTGTGTTGAGCCTCAATGAAACACTGCCTGAAAAACTGTCAATCTAGATGTTGAATGGTTCATCTGAAATGAACTGGAAAAGAGATGAGATATAGAAGTGAACAGCTGCAATATCTGAACATTTCTTGATTGCTTGACAATTTGATCATTTTTCCAAGTATTTGAGCTAGAAGAATCTATTGTCTTCTGCTAATTGGTGAACATGTAGTATCACCACTCTACTATCAGTGCATCACTGAAAGTTTTCTCTGAATTTGTGGTTTGAGATAACCACTGACCAATTGATACCATGTATCCGGTGGTTTTGGATGACCACTAACCAATTGTGACACTTTTAGGTGTCCAACAACATTCCAATGTATAATGTGTATTATTCAATTGCAAGTCATTGAACCATAATCCTACCAAAGTCTGCCATCTCTGGAAAATCTAACAATGTAATCATGTGAGCCATGATGCATACAATTTGTTCACTTAATGTAAACTCCAATCTGATGAGAGCGAACCAAGAGAAGTGAATCAACTTCTAGTCTGACACATCCCTGAAAATGCTTGACAACTCAATCAAATACCAAGTTGCAATGTAGAAGGATCCTCTTGTCCTCTGCTAGGTTGAATGACCATCTATGTGAACCAAACGTCCACATCATTGCTCTCAAAATCAAAATCAACATCCCAATTATGTATGATTCAACTTAAACTTATTGAATCACAATTCTGCTAAAGTCTATCATCTACAGACCGAAGTTTCCCATTTGGAAAATTTCATGTCCATTTGGCATATTTGATGTTTGTTGTTGTCGAAACTTTCTGTCTGACAACCATCTTCAATTCCATCATCAATTCCCCCCTTTGTTAGCTGAAAGGAGAGACCACAAGTGGTTTCATAAACCTTCGTTACTGGAATTTTGAACTCCCCCCCTTAAGGTGCATGCGAGTTACATCATTGTACTCCCCCCTTCTATGCTCAAGAGAGTACCTTACTTGTTCCATTTGAGTACAACACAAAGTGGGCATGCAGAAAAAACTACATGTTATCTCATCCCGTGAGGGCCATGCTTGAAAGCTATGCCACAAGGGGACCACTTATGTGAGGTACAAAAATGTTATGTGCTACAAGATTGGTCTTTACTCGAGACTGAATTCTACAATAAGACTTACATAATCGATTGGTTGTTGATGACCATTGCCAAGGATCAATCCACTCATAGTGAATCTTCAATCTTGCAGGTTTCTTCAGCGTTGAACATCTGTCTGAAAAATAGTTATGCTTGCGACAATGCTGGCAAGGATGGAGATTAAAAAACTGATTCTCCTTGTGACCAACTCGATTGCAATGTTGGCATGTCGCATTATGATGCTGAACTTGAACAAGTAAAGTTGAAGATTCTTGAAGGAATCCAACACTATGGAACTTGATTGGTCTGGAATAATCGGGAATATGAAAGGTAACTTCCTTGTCATATCCAAGTCATGTTCTATTCTTGTTGTAAATGATTTCTTCCCAAGGTCTGATGACGGGTTTGGAAAGAATATTTTGAACCTGTTGCTTTGAAATCTGTGGAAGTGGATTTACTGCATGTTGTTGCATCATTGAAAGGTTTTTTTCACTAAACTTAAAAGAAAACTCTTGAAAAGTAGGTTCAAAAATAGCTTCGTCTTTGTTTGTATATGGAGTTGTCTTACTCAGTTTCTCCTTCACTGACTGTTGATAAAAAAACATCATCATCATTATCATCATAGAGAGGGTTGTGCTGAACAAAAACTAGTTCATAATACTTCATTGGCTGTTGATTTTTGAGGCTAGTCAACTCACCATTCAGTAGATGGGATAGAGATTGAAGAAGTCTAACTTTAGCTTGCGTCACTTGCAAACAAGTTAGCACTGATTGAAGAGTTGCTTTGTTCAATATCACTGTATTGTCTTCAATGGCGTTTATTAGAGTGTTCGGTAACTCTAATAATTCTAGATTTCGAGCCATTTCAAAAACACTAATTGAGGTCTCCTTGTGCAGGTAGATCCTGATTGCAATTTGACTCAACAAAAGAAGGCTTATCTGCAACTCGCTCACTTGAACTTCACGTGCTTTCTTCCAAGAAGTTGAGGGTGTCAGATACTACTGAAAATGCACCCAAAAACTTGATTACAATGATTTGAGTTAAATTACTCAACCCTATCAAATTTTGACTCAAAATGACAATAGACTCTTGGGTGTCGGGCTCAACCGATAATGCACCCAATTACAAAGAAATTCAACTTGGTTTGAAAGATACAAGTAAACTTACAAATACATTATTGCAAGTACAAATCAACTTGATCAAGTAATCTTACAAAAAACATTGTTTGTAAGTTACAATTTAACTTCAAATGCTCCATGATGTGTTGAGTTCGAAATCCTTTGATTTGTCCATTGCGGATGTGGTTGAGGAATTGAATGTTTGAGAATTCTCTTCATAAATGATTGATCATACGTGCTTTGATTTCTTGTACTTCACTAGCGTTAATTGTGTTGGAATTAACTTGCTTGTACTCAATGTATGATGTGTTAAATGATACATTACAAACGTGTTTATGCTTCCAAGAAGTTGAGGATGTCAGTTACCATCGAAAATGCATCCCAAAGACTTGATGTTTACAATGATTTGAGTTTCAAGTACTCAACCTTGTCAATTTCGACTCAAAATGACTCTAGGGTGTCGGGCTCAGCCGAAAAATGCACCTTATGATAGATTCAATTCAACTCAACTTGATTTTAAAAGGACAAGTAAACTTAAGAAAGGACAATTTGCAAGTTACAATAAATCCGGATTCTGAAGTTGAATTACTCTTCAAATTTGAATGTGTTGTCGATGCTTTTGAGTCTAGTTCTCCTTTGATTATGAGTTTGACTTGTTCATTGCTTTAGTATTCTTTGTAGATTCTTGTTTTGCATTACTTTTGCTTGAATGCATGTGCATGAGTAACATTGTGATTGAGCTTGTGTGTGTTGCGTTAAATGCTAAAATTGTAAGTTTGTTTATGTCAAAACTAGACAATAAACAATATAAGCCTCCATGAAAATTTCACCACAACACACTATGCAATGTGTACTTAAGATCCCCTTATTCAATTTCGAGCGGATCTAGGATACATAGCAAAAATACTTCAATTTTATTATAAGTATCTCTCTTACGAGACCACATACAATGAGAATGCTACAATGTACTTCCTCCTTCACCATGCTTTAACAAGGCTTTCAATTCATAATATTTCTCTTATGCTCTCAAAGACTTAAGAAAACAATAAATGTCTTCTAAAAAAACGAGTTTCTTACAACCTCAGTTCGTTATTCACTTACAAATTTTCCTAAGTCATAAAGAAATAACGAACATCTCTTACTCATGCTCAATCTCATTTACTAATGAGAAACAAAATCTTACATTTACTCACCTCCATATCTTTATGTTAAAACCAATTTTCAGTCCTTCATCCGGTCCTTCATCCAGTCCTCAATCCGGACCTCGATACGAACAAAAATTTTTGCAATGATTTTGATAATTTAATATCAATTGAAAAACTTTCCACCAAAATTGCGTAGAAGGGGCTTCAAAAACTGAGGAAATCGTTGAGATGTGAATATCATGCATGAGCACATCTGTAGAGAGCACGACATTAAATCGTGCAGGAGATTTGCTGAGAAAATTGTGGTCTTAATTGAGAAAATCGCTGAATGAATTGTTGAGCGAATTTACGAAAAACAACCGTTGAGTAGATCTGTTGCTCTCCAACTGGAAGATGTGACGTGTGGACCGTTAAGTGCCAAACATTCCGCCATTCTTCACCCTGTCATCGCTTGATTTTCTCTGCATGTTTAACCACTTTCTTGGCTCAGCATTTTGCAAAGCGAGTCAGAGCAATGAGGGTAGATTCAGGTCCATATCGTCTCTCAAATTCCAGTGACTTTCCTGTGCATGTCGTTTTTCCCTCTGCATTTTCAAATCAGAAGAAGAACACCCACGACGGATTTTACAATCATACATAGGATGTCTGGGGAATTACCCGATCTGATAAACTGGGGATCTGAGCGACAATATTACGAGCTCTCTGCAAATATTTGGTAACAGATCGGGCTAGGAATCCTTCAAGACATGAAAAACAATAATATCCTCCTCTCACTTTGACAACAGATCCCCTTTCTTCACACATCGAATTTGAAGAGTGTTGAGTCGATAAATATGAGGTCAAATAGATATGAGGTCGAATCAATGCTGAAGAGGGTTATGTGCATATTAAGGCGAGTTGAGAGCAGATGATGCGGGTTGAGGTCAATCTGTGAGCAAACGGCTGAAGGTTCGATTTTGTGAGTGCAAAAGTGTTGTAGCTTGGGAAAACCGTAAAAAAAATTGTGAATAAAATATCATCAAAAAAATGAATCGAAAAAAATGAAGATACCCATTTGGGTAATACCCTAGGCGTTCCATTTGCAACCTCTATTGCATAAAACAAAAACTTTTGTTCAGAGAAAAAAATGTTTTTTATTTTCAACGTTCGTTTTCAATTTTGAGAAGAATTTTATCAACAAGTTTTTATCTTTAAACATTGATTTGTTCAATCAATAATGATATGGATTTGATAGATCTATAAAACAACTTTCCAACGCTATGCTATATGCTTAATTTGGCTTTGTATGGAGGCCAAAATCTACATTTTAAAGGCTGCATATTCTGCAATTGGACAAAATTCGTTTCTTACAGGATGGATATCTTTAAAACAAAGATGAATATCGAGAAAAAAAAAAAACCCTTTGGTGTGTCTTGGAATCTAGTTTCCAACGCAACTGAAATCGTGAAAAACGGATAAATATTGAAAGAGAAATCTAAATTTTACCAACAAGGACTCCAAAATCAACGATTTTTCCCTTAGGTAATGTCTTCTCCTTGGATTGCGTGTAACTCTAGTGCTGCATATTTTCTTCATTGGCTCATTGAGTGCTGCATCTTTTCTTCATTCTCTGTCCACCAGATCGATCGCCAGATCAGGGGTCTATTCTCATCTTTGAAGACATTCCTTGAAAAATAAATCCAGACTAAAAATAGACCTGGTCTGCGTTACAGTCCTCAATACAATCCATGGTACGATCCTCGATACAGTCCTCAAAATGAAATCACACTCAATACTGTTGCTCTTCCTTCACAATTTTTATCATGGCTTTGATACTTTCATCCTCTTTTCACCATGGAAAAGCTATTAGGCCCTTAAGACCATAAGAGCTCTGATACCAATTGATAAAACAAAGAAGCTCTGATACCAATTGATAAAACAAAGAAGCTATGATACCAATTGTAAAAAATATAGACAGGAACAACAACATGGCAGAAAAGGCTCACTAGCCAACACTCTTTAACATGTATTCACACCAATGTTACATATTTGTAGTACAATGGGTGATGCCACCTGATAGAGAGATTTGCTCTAGATCCTAAAATCATGCACGATGACTAGGCTAGACAATCTTAACTAACTCATTAGTCATCACTTGAGGATATATTACCAATATCCTAAAAGAATAATAAAAATATAGGTGACAATTTAGACTTGGTGATTGGTTAAGGTAAGCCAAAGGCTAACAAATCAAAGCCGAAAATCAAATTTCCAATTACACAAGTATTGGACAGCTAGAAACTTCACATATATGTATAAGAATGAAACATATTTACATAACACAACTTTATCACAATGTTGGTACAATCTTTCAAGCTCATGAAAATCCTAGTGAGGGAAACCATGCAAAATTTTAGCCAACACCAAAGATCTCCAATAAGTAAGCATAAACACGAGCAAGTCCTCGGCTTCTGTAGCGTCCCATTTTGATTTCAATAGTTAAAATGCATTATGACCTATTTTGTGTTTCTTTGCTTATTATTTGTGGAACTTTGTTAGAACGATGGAACTTTATTATATGGGCATATGGACCTATCTATATGCAAAAATATGCATATTTATTGTTTATGTTATTAATATTCATTGTTGTGTGATTTACTAACAACATACAAATTTAAATAAAATATTGTGGTACATTGATATCAATTTAGATTATACGTTGAAATGAACCAATAGGTACCATGCACATGATAAATAAACTAGTTTGTGTACAATGTTGATCAATGAGTAACATGACAATCACATATAGTTAGTGATATAATTATGCATGATCTTGTATTTTGGTAAACTAACCCACTTGTTGAATGGGCTAAGTGATAGTCAGATAAGCGTGATACTAAATCGACAAAGAGAAATAATATGCTATAAAGCATTAATTTGTTATTTAATTATTGGTTCAATACATTGCTATGATATGTGAGCAAGTGCAAGTTGTACAGGGAGCATAGTTGCCCAAATTGGTCATTCAATGACGTAGATCTAACAACCACAACATCGACTCAATATGGACTTGATAAGGTGTTGATCCTCGCCCTATTAGGAGGGGTGGATGAATTTCTCATTGTTTATCTTTTGAAACCTGGAGTCGTGGGATGGTTGTGTTAAGTCACACCCCTTTAGATGTGTGATGGCGATTGCCAGTTACCTGCTGGGAAAGCTAAGTCAATATAATTGACACTTATGCTTACGAGTTCTATCTAGGGTTAGGCAATGTAGTTGACACCCCAATGTATTCCAACAGAGGAAATGATATGATGTGGAAGATGGAAGTAAGTTAGGGAGGAAGGGCGATTTAGAGTAGTCAAGGATGTTGTCGAGAATTAGAAATGAAAACTTAGTTATTTTTTGTATTTTAATGTTTGCTTAATTAATTTGTGATGATCTTGGACTAATGTTCAATTAATATTGGATTATTTGACTTAGTTAGATTTTTGCTGTTGTGTTTACAGGATCACAACTGTCTTGCATGCTTGAATGATATCACATAGGAACTATGCATTAAAGTTGACGATTGTTATCATTAGTACATGCACAAACTATGTATGTGTTAGCTACACATACATACATTATGTGTGTATACTAGTGTCATTCAAAATATATTAGCTATTATAATAATATTATTAATGGTTTATGCATGATGGGTGTAGTAAAAGATAAAATTATTTGATTATGATTTAGCTTTATTTGGATTTGTTATATTTCGGTACGAAATTTCTTTATTTTATTAAAAGAGGAAATTTGATTTCATTTAAAAATTGATTGCATTTGGTAGGACTTGGATTTTGTAACATGCTAATATTAATTTAATTTAATTGATTTGATAACATATTAGGTTTATTAATGTGGGTAGGTGGGTGGAATATTTTATTATATTTTGACCTTCCTACGACTTTTGGGGAGAGGCGATGAAGGTGGTGGGGGAAGGAGGGGCATAAAGGGGGACTTTGGAGAAGGAAAGGGGGTTGTATTATTTGGGGGAAAGAGAATGAATAAGAGGGGAAAACTAGTTTTTTCTTTTGTGTACCTTGATCTTTGTGATTGGATATCTGAGTACCTTGAGCTTGGTGATTGGGAGATGTGGTTGTGTTGTGGTTGTTAGATATATAGGCATGGAGGGTTAGGAAACCCAAGTTTCCTTGAGCTAGTTTGAGCAACACTTGACCAACCCAGTAAGGAGCTAGACTGCTAGATTGAACAATGTTATAGGTATTTTACTAATTCCTAGTTTATTACATTAATTAAGTAGTTTCAACTTAATTGCTTAATTTTATCCTTCAATTGAATGAGTTGTAGCTAAAATTATGATTTAAATTATTCTATTAGGAGGGAATAATAATGTTTTTTCATAATTTATATTTTTGTATGTAGAAATCTAATTAACTACATTGAATTTAGTTCACAAGTTAGTTGTTCAATTAATAACACCTCAATGTATTAGAAGGTATGTTACAACTTCAACAAGCAACTTGTATCACACAATCTATCCACACTAACACCATTTTCTTCCTTAAGGTTTGCAAACCTTAGCCATGTTGCATCACACAAGTACATGGCAAGACAACTCTAGTGCTAGCCTCCAAATCTACATGCCCACCCTAGGGTTTGAATCCTTAAACCTTAGGTCTTCCACTCTTGTATCATCACATGCATCAAAACCTTCATGGATCATCAAGAATACAATAAATCCATGATATTTCCCTATCAAACATGTAAGGAGTGAGCTCCACCCTCCATGTCTTCTACTAGGATATAAACCCTAGAGCTACAATAAGAACTACAAGAACCATAATTATATTCAATATCATGTTCTTTTCTAGGGTTTGCATGTATATAACAAATCTTAATCATCACAAGAGAAAACCCTAGCACCACATAAGCGCAATCTCTCTAAGAACCACTGAGACGTCTCTCTTTCTCCTTATCTTCTCATGGACCCTAGCTCCTATCTCCTAGGGATTTATCATTATTCCTAACGTTTCCAAGACAAGTACAAAGAAGAGTACACAAATGATGAATGAACATAAAATCTCTCTCCTCTCTTATATATACAAGTAGGAGAAATAAGCTAACATAAAATAAGGACATGTTCATACAAGTATACAACAAGGAAACCCCACATGGAGTGCTCTACAATACAAGGATGCACATGTGTCAAACTAGGGTTTGTCCACCCCCCAAAGTGACATTCCTTCCAAGTCAGGATATTGGGCTCAACACCCCTCCTTTAATATGGTGCACACTCCAACAAGGTAGCAATCCAATGCTCCATCTTCCATGGTGGTCCACTGTTCAAGTTTCCTCATGCAAGGTGGTTCTCCTCTAACTGTGTGCCACATGCCCACTTATTTTCCTAATGTTACTCTCATGTGTATCAATGTGGTCACTAAGTTCCAATGCTTCTCTTCAACATATGTGTTTGAGTCCATCACCCACCTCCATAAAATATGCTCCTTGACCCAAGTGTCCTCAAGTCAAGTATCCAACCTCCAAGGTATATATCACATGGTCCCAAGCTCTAAGGGATACATGCATTCCTCCTAGGTAGGCACCTCCATTGATTAAGCAACCAACTCCCCCATTGTGTGCATCATATGGGTTAGTCAACATATTGATTAAGGTAACAACCTCCTATGTAAGGATGCCATGCCAACACTCTAACCAAGGTCAAACATCCACCTAAAATTAACCATCCATATGTCCATGAAGCATCACCAAGGTGCTAGCAGACATAACACTCTTCTAGAAAGGTGATAACATTTTTGGAGTAATCCTAAAATATAAAACTCTCTCTTTACAAGAAACATGTTTTCTATAACACCCATCAACTCGCTCTGAAACTGCAACCTATAAATCTAGTGCCTCCACAAAGCTGAAAAAATACTACTCCATTATGATAGAATATCATACCTACTATGCAATAAATACAACCACAAGTATAGGTTCACACACCTCAACATCCAAACAATCATTACTCACAAAGGCGTGGCTCTCTCCAAGTGATCGACCAAGCAATCTTCGACTTGGCCTTTGGATGGTGAACATGCATAAATAATACAACGTAACTTGGTTTACACCACCAAACTAAGCTAATCTCTCTTTCCCTTTGCTAGGGGTTCGAAAAGAATAATGTTTGACTATGAAATTGAAGGAACATAACCTTGGATCAATGCTCCATGTTGAACTTTGAAATCACTCCGGGATAAGGAAGACGTCAACAATAACTTTTCAAAAACTCCAACATCCATAAAGTCATCATCATGGGCCAAAATTCTCTGGCACCACATCAAGTGCTACTTAAAACATCCTGGAAAGATAATCACATCTCCATATGAGACCAACACAAGTGAATCAAATCCATGAAAACACAAGATGAAATCTACATACATCTCAACTCATCAATTTTGAAATATCAAACTCAAGGGAAAAAGACAACAACAACAAAAGAGTCACTATCAAATATGAACATGAAAATCCATCTAATGCACCTTAAAATTAGCAGCAACTAAAGCAAAAACTTCATTACGATCAAATCCCTCTATTTGAGAGAATGTTGAAGTAAGAGTAACATCATGGTTAACTCCATTTAGCTTAGAGAATACAACAATCCTGTCCTTAATATTCATGACTATTCCCAACCACTGCAAGCTTAGAATCAATCATTGATTCCACTACTATAGGTGTGGATACACAAGATCACCAATAACTTAGCATCACACTGGCTCTAATATCCATGATCAATATCTCCACAACAATGCATGGTGTACAACCAATAATTTCCCCAAGGGATAACGAAGGAAGCTCCCTCCATCTGTAGCAATCATTGAAGCTAAGCAAGGTTTCCATCACAACTCAACAAAAAAATATCAATGGATCATCATCAATCCATCACAGAATGAATAAACCCATCTTGGGCTCCAAAAACAAACAAATAATCAAATACTCAAGAATTCCTATCATATGCATCAATCCACTCCAAATACTAGTATATATAGCGACAAATCAACCACCTATAATAGGTCCTCCTAGGTATCACACCCATTGAAACGTAGACCACATCGCAATGATCAATGAAGAAGATCATTTGCCTATCACAATGGAAAAAACACTAGCATCTATTGAAACAAATCAACCACCTATCCTAAGTCCTCTTGGGCATCTCACCCATTGAAAATAAATCCTTTCCATCCATAAATGAACTAAAACACATTGGTATCCATTGGAACAAACCAACCACCTATTATAAGTCCTACTGGGAATTTCACCTATTGAAAATAAAATCTTACTATCCAATAATCACATAGATCTACCATCTATCACAGGTGAAAACATATTGGAAACCCATGGAACAAATCAACCACCTATCATAGGTCCTCCTAGGAATTACACCTACTGAAAATACATCTATAACAACCATCAATGTTGTCGATCCATCATCTCTCATCACAAGAGAAACTAGAGTTTCAACCCATTAAAACCTATGACAGGTGCAAATGTTCATCTCAAGCACACTAGGGCTTCATGAAGCAACAACCTCTACTAGGTCCAACAATTGAAATATCGATTCCCTCTTCATCAAGAGAGAGATATTATCCATAAAAGATTTGATACCATGTAGAAAATTCAGAATTTTGACTTTTAATAAAATTTTGAAATTTCACTTCACACTAGAGGTTTCTCGGATCCAAACTCTATTGCTAGTGGGAAATAACCCCCCTTTAACTACACCAGGGTTCAAGATGTAGACAAAACGAATAACCGTTTAAAATCTAATCAATTCTCTATACTACCCCAAACATACCAAAACCAATATAAAGAAAGCAAAGAGAAAGGAGATCAGGTAACTATACCTCTAATCCCACGTCTGGTGATGATCTCCTCGCGCTTGGAAGTTCCACTGACTGCACGTCTCCTCCTAGGGCTGACCTGCATCCAAAGATAGGCAAACAAAGAACTACAAGCATGCTATTCCGTATATAAGTTAGCGTTAGATGTTAGAATGTCAAGCATAAATAAATAAAAGTACTCAAGACACCATCATTTGGGATAGGAAAATGTGATTCTTTTATTCATAATACAAAGATTATACCTTACAATTTGAGTCGGCTACCATTCCGCGAACTTGGTCCGGGCTCCTCTTTACCATGCTCCAAGTGCACCTTATATGAAATTCTTCTCTCAACCTTATGATCTCTTCTGTGGAAGGGAATGGGTTAAATGGAGGGAGAAGGGGCCGATGAGGATATGCCGAGGCAAGTTTCTCACAAAAGGCAACAATATCTTTTTTTTTTAACAAGAACTGGGAAAATTATATTAACTGGTGTGGATAAATCCACCGGTGTTACAAAAAAAGAGTCTTGAAAGACTGTGTCGAAATTCCTCTCGAAGAGGTCTGATTAAAAAAATGGGGATTGTCATATGGTAAGTCGCATCCCCCTTGGTTTACAAAATTTCGGTATGCAGAGTTTCCTAGAAAAATTCGACAGTAGGAGCCACTGAAAAAAGAAATTCGGCAATACATACAAAGATTTGAGCTTAATTACCCTTCTCCACCTTGGTTTGCTGCATGTTCGCCCTAAATTCTGGGAGGGGTTCATTCAGGTCTGGCACTTGGTTGATCGAGTTTGACTGTACGTTCCTTGAGTAGCCTTGCTGATCATCCGAGTTTCTTATAGGAGGCTGTGATTCATCAAGCTGGTCCAGTCTTTGTTATAGTGTTTCAATCTCCAGATGGTTGGTTTCAATTTGACTTCATTGGGCATCGCTTTCGTATTGAAGCTTGCCTATCAGAAAGCGGTGCTGAGATAAGGTCTCCATCTCGAAGGCCCGATTGGTGCTCATCGCTCCCATTTGCACTCTTAGGATGCTGCATCCACCACACTCAACCTCCCATTCATCCTTGTGATAACTGCCCGAGTCTTCCTAAGCAACTGTTGCTTGCTGCATTTCGCTGTTGCCCAAAGAGTGTCTAGACTTGGCCAACTCTTGTGGGTTCTGCATGGTGTCGAGAAGAGGATTCAGACAGAGGGAGAGGAAGGCCTGTGGAAACGAGGGAACAACTTGTAGAGACTTGGGAGGTCGGCTAAAGAACCGAGTGACAGGGGGCGAGGTGGAAAACTGGGGAGCGCAAAAGTTTTGAGTGTTACGATAAGAGTAATTTAGGGGGCCGTGGAGAAGTGTGAGGCCACAACAGGCTCTGAAAAGGGGAGGAAAGGGAGACTTGAGGACCAATGACTCAGAGAAAGGAGAGACCCAGATTACTCGTAACATAAGCCTGGAATATTGCGAAGGTGGCGAGAGAGATAGATTAAATAATAGCTGGACCTGATAGAGAAAAGGAGTGGAAGGGATTTCCCACAGGAGCCACACACTGGACAATGATTGCTTCATGATTGCTGAAAGAGGGAATGACGCACTTTCCTGCGGGTTCGTGGGATGATTCAACCAAAATGTACTGCAAATTGTACCAGACGACGCCATGGAGGGGAGAGTGGAGGTAAGTCTGACGACAGGGGAGCTGCTACGATGTGGGAGGAGAGAGTTCCATACTGCAATTCCACACAGATGAAGCAGAGAGTCCAAATTTCCCACGCGAAATAAGGATTTCTCTTTGTCCGAAATGATGGCCACCTTATTATCTCGGGAGGAGTGGTCCATGTGTGGCGCATGTCACCTGGTGTGCGTACGGTTACTTTCATCCACATGGATGACTACAAGCGTCCACCTTAAGATGTTGTGGTTGCCTTTACGCTCATCCGGGGGGGTCAATATTGAATGTGTGGAAATTCCCCCTTCCCTCGTAATTTGGGCGTGGCAACGATTTTTCCTACCCATGTGCGTGGAAAAGGAAACAATATCTTGGGCAAGGAGGGGTAAGTGAAATCAGACAGAGTTTCACTGTTCTTATGCTTATGTTAGAAATGAGACCCATATACCTCCTTTTATATGCCAAAAGGATGGTTATTCGGTTGGGTGACAGGCTAAAGTAGGTGTATTAGTTGGGAAACCTCAAATAGCCCGTGAATTTCAACGAATTCCTTGCAACTTTTGCAAGCATATGCGGGTTGTAATGGTGCAACATGCGCATGTACGCTAGCTGTAGTGCTGAAACAAGTGTATGTATGCGGGATGTAATGGTGCAGGGCACACACATCTTCCAAAAAATTGTTTTTTAAGAAGAGCTTTTCAACAGTGCTTTGGAAAAAAATGCAAGTAAGAGGGCCAAATCCATATATGCATGTGCAGGGAAATTTAGGGCTATAACATATGCCCCCTAATGTGTGAGGTCAGAAGAGCAACTGATGGACGAAATACATTACAATATCTTCACCAATGTACCAAATCGAGTGAGCCTGGGACCAGAGTTCGAGAGGTGCCATCTGCAAAACAACAATTGTTTCTCTGAGGTGAGCATACCCATGCTCGAGATGAAATAAATCATGGCTGCCAATCAAATACACTGTAGATCCATGTCATATAAATATATAAAGTGTAGTCGCGAGCAATACACAACATATCTACATCTCAAAATCAATCTAAGATATACAAGTAGAGTATCCATATTCAAGAAGCTAGTAATGCCCGATGGCTGGAGATGAGGCTTTCAGAGCTCGAGCAACAACTTCAAGATCTTCAAAAATTAGGTAGGGGTACAATGGGAGTGTATGAATTCAATACCCTGAGGTTTTAGATGGCTTGTCGGGAAAATACATGAGGATCTCGATGATCGAGCAACGAAATTCATTGATTTTGAATTAGGACTTGACTGGATTCTTGGGATGGCCGACTCATGAGGTCAAGAGACAAACTGCAGAAAGGCCGACTCAGGTTGGGTGAAACTTCCCTTGGACAAAAGCACGAAAGATGACCAGACTTAGGTAGCATGACATTGACATAAGATTACGATGCTAGAGGCAACACAAACTCTCCATGTGTTTGGAAGAGTAACCAAACGGAGGAGGACACAACTCTATGTAGTGAGAACAAATTCCTAAGGTCATACTAGATCCCAATGATTGAAGAACAAACGAAAGGATGTGCTTTTTCCAAGGGTGACTCTTTGTGCTACTGAAAAATAATACGTATTTCCCATCCCCTCTTTTTGGGATATTTGATTTTTTTTTTCTTTTTCAATTTTTTAAGAGCTTGAAAAAGAATAAAAGAATGCTACGTTACAAAGGAGGAATGGGTATCGCAAGCAAGCATACTAGTTCCAAATGCAAGGAACATACTAATGCTCAAAGTAAGGAGACATGTGCAGGAAAAGGACACTTGGGGAAAATTCCTCCATGGGTCAAGGTGTCAGGTCGCAGAGGAAAGAAGTGATACAAGGTTTGCATATAAGGCATGCTTCAAAGGTTCAATTGAGAGAAACATAGAGCCAACATTAGACCAAAGACGCAGAGATGCAAATGCGATTAAGCAAGACACGACGAGACCCCTTCTATATAATTTTTACGAGCCCATAGAAGGTAAGCTCGGTAGTTTTTTCACGTTTAGAGAGTCTGAAAAAATGTAAAAGAAGACTCCATGGAGTACCTTTTTCGGAGATATTCTAGTCGGTTCGAAAAAGGGGTAAACTTGCACCGAAAAAACGTTTATTCAAAACCATTTTAACGAGTGTGAAAAAGACAAGATCACTCAGAAATATTTTTAATTTTAAGGAGTCTGAAAAGAGATTAAATATGGACTCACAACCTTTTTCTAAGTTTAGTCTCCTTAGCCCAAAAAAGTATAAACGTTACTGAGGAGAACTCTCTCGGTGAGATGAATCTCCCGTTGTGTACCTTTTTCCGCTATAATCTATAGGCTGGAAAAAGGGTTAAACTCATGCCAGTAGATGCTCTTCTGGACCAATTTAATGAGTGTGAAGGAACAAGGTCACTTGATGGTCTTTTCAATTTAAGGGATTCCAAAAAGAGCTTAATTATGGACTTCGTGGGGGTTCCTTTTTCATAAGTAATCTCCAAGGCCCAAAAAAGGTGATAAACCAAAACCAAGGAGAATGTTCCTTTTTCAAAGATTTAGTCCCTCAGGCCTGAAAAATGGTTAAACTTACACCTAATAATACTCTTCTAGTGAACCAAAGTTCCTAGAGAATACCTTTATTCGTGAAATTGACCGTCTGGACCGAAAAAGGGGTAAATTACCGCCGGACAGATGTGCCTTCAAATTTGAGTTTGGCGAGCGTGAAGGGAAACATGATCGCTCGACAATATTTTCATGTTTATAGAGTTTGAAAAGGGATTAAGGAAGGCTCCAGAGGGCTACTTTTCTCAGTTAATCCAGACAAGATTGAAAAGAATAAATACAGTCTTGTTGGATGTTGCTTTTGAATTATGAAGCGAGCTGGAAAGACAACAACACAGGCACATTTGGGAGTCCGGAGGGTGAGTCCAAGAGTGATGGTGCATCAGATGAATGAGGCTCAATCTCGTAATCATGACAGGACTAACAAGGACTCTCGAGCCTATAGTCATTACTGACATCATGGATGCCAAAATGCAACAAGGATCTACCTAGGGCATCCATGTAAAGGTAGGCTCTACCACCTAATTACGACACTTCTAGAGCAGCAATGAAGGTTCCGTGTCGCACTTAGGCGGGGTCAATCCAATGGAAAATTGGAAAAGAAAATGATATGCAGAAATTGGATATGAAATCCTAACTTATATGCAAAAGTTGGAAAAAACGACTTTTACCAAATGATACCAAAAAGTGACCCATCCCCTAAAATTTTACCAAACGAAAAGGAAAAGAGTACCATAACGTCCAATAAGAAACTCGGAATTGGAAACAAGTATTTTCCAAGCCAGGAAAAATGACAAAGGGGGTCAAAAAGGTGGCAAAAAAGGCCAAAAAAGTCTATAAATAGAAGTTGACAACTGATTTTCACCATTGCATTTTGAAAATTGACCAAAAGGAGAAAAAGCCCCTTTGCTAAAAAAGTTGATTCCGAGATCTTCAGTGGATGAAACAAACTTTCGCTTGGACCAAGTAAGTACAAATTCATCCCTCTTGCACTTCAATACTTCATTATGCATTTAATTTTGGTTTTGGAGGGGGAACGCTCTCCTAAAAAGAGCAGCCCTGCGTGTACGTGGGCTGTCCAAGGACAACCCGCGTATGTACTTAGGCATAAAACACTCTGCCCGCGTACATACGCGACTAAGGCCAAAACAACCCGCGTACACCCTCAAAAGCTTGGAAAAAATTGAAAAGCAAGAGCTAACTCCCTTCAATTTTCCATGGAATAGGATG
>ML782956.1:129313-150665 GCA_009831015.1 Picea engelmannii | reverse complement strand
AAGATTACATATACGGAGGGGATAAGGGGCATTAATAAACGGATAAGGAACATGAATAATGGGATAAGGGGCATTAACTATGTGGATAAGGGAATGAATGCAGGGATAAGGAAATAAATGAGGAGAAAGGGCGGTGAATGAGGATATGAGCGGAGGAGGTTACGAAGGAAGGGATTATCATTCTACGGGGGATTTTATTGTAAGGGTTTTTTCTCTTGGATTTGGAGGGAGGAGAGTTTGAGTTCTGTAGTCGGGAGGATTAGTATAGGGGGCACTGGTTTGCTGGGGGTTTTGGGCATGGGGGCCAGGATATCCATATGGTATCCTGGAGCTAGGTAGTTGTCCTAGTTGGCAGGGTGGAAACTCGGTTTTGTACAGAGTTGGTCCGTGGCTTCAAGCTGGGCAAGGCAGCAGTAGGAAGGTCAACAAGGCAAGTGGAAGCGGAGGGTTAGCATCAGACCAAGGTATTTTAAATTTACGTATTTGTTTTATTCTGTTATAAAATTAATAT
Organism: Picea engelmannii; assembly: GCA_009831015.1. Classification (NCBI taxonomy): domain Eukaryota; kingdom Viridiplantae; phylum Streptophyta; class Pinopsida; order Pinales; family Pinaceae; genus Picea; species Picea engelmannii. The sequence goes on along the minus strand of ML782956.1, from coordinate 150,154 downwards.
TCGTTGATAAATTTAACATGCGTATGTGCTAAATTAAAAGGAATTATTGAATTTTATGAAATCAAGTAGAAGTTACTGTTATGTTTGTGTAATTAATTGATGTTAAATTATTCGGCTACTACACATTGAAGCAATGTGGGCTATGCAAGTTCTTCTAGTGTCCTTTTATGAGGCCCAACTCAAGCTACTGAACACCCATCTTGATTATTGGCACATGGATGCAAAGGCATTCATGCTAGAGGGACAATCGTTGACTCCAAAGACTGAGGATATCTACTTCTTGAATGGCCTCTCGAGGAGAGGGGAACCAATCAATCTACAAACATTTCCCCTTCTTCCTTTCAACATCGAGGACTACATCTGGATGTACTCTGAGATCGGCACTGAGAAGGTAGGTTCTCAGGTGTCGATTCACAATATCATGATATTGAATCTGTGAGTGATCTTACTACTTATTGGGCAGATTACTAGATCCGCGGCCCTACACCAGGCTTCCCGGGCAAACATGCACTGTGCTATTCAGTGCTAGGAGGCCCGTATATTTTACTGGAGCACAACCATGCTTACATGCATGAAGAGACAGCTAACCGAGTGTCAACAACACAACAACAAGAACTTTGGGTTCAACACTATTATGTGTTCCTTATTCTTCGAGAGGGTTCCCAGTATTAGTCCTAGAGAGACTGTGCGGGGGCATGTGGCCTCCTTCCCAGCGGTATTTAGATGGGAAACATTGCTGCCACGATAGGGGGGAGGTAGGACCATAGAGGCCTTTGACAACACATTTTTCGACTGGTGGGAATGACAGATTCTGGCGATAGAGGACTACCCCTATGCCAGAATCAACTTTGTTAGGGACCCAAACATGCCCATACCTCCCAGAGAGGAGCGAGGAGAGATAGGTAACTTGTTTTTTGATGTTATTTAATTTTTAATTGCTTTTATATATATCATTTTTATATGTGTGTAGAGTAATGAATTTAATGTATCTACTATGTACAGATGTGGGACCCGTGCGGCTAACAGACTTCTCGAGGACTCGATGACGTCCTCGACCAGAGGAAGCACCAGTAGCAGTCGGGGGAACAAAATCCGTAGGGGACCTCCATCTGTAGAGGCTGAGAGGGTTTTGAGACGAGTGGAGTACAACTTTACTTTTCTCACTCGCACAATACCTATGGATGAGATCGAGGATCTCCCACCTTCCACGTAGCCTCATGTAGTGGGGGTGCCACAGACGTGGGTCCATCTTTTCCGGCGTTTGGCCAACACCGTGGTGCATTATGGTAGGGCCAATAGGCCCTGATCTTAGATAGGCTAGACTCTATATGTGCCGAGGGCACCATTGTACATGTATGTTTTGAGGGCATAAGCCCAACAATGTATACTAAACCTTAGTTTTGAGGCGTTCGCGCCCACCTATGTACTTGTGACACTTTTGATATATATATATATATATATATATTATTTGTCTTATGGACCATAATTTTTACAAATGTATGTACATGTGTATATGTGTGCTTCTCTTTCTATGTGTGTGCAACATGCCAATCTAATATGTGATTAGCTAGAGTATCTGTCATGTGATTAAATCTCCTAGGAACATGGATATACGTAATGTAATCAAAGTAACATTCTAAGAGACGTACCCTAAGGAAACGTCGGTGCAAAGTAGGATCATAAATGTGGTAAACTCCATTTAACTGGGACACAACCAATTGAGAATCTAGGTAGACTCGGAGGTGTGAAATGCCACATGACAAGGCGTCAGAAAGCAACTCTATCACTGCATTGTACTCGACGGCATTGTTTGTGGCGTTACCTAGACAAATACCTTCGGAAGATAGCAACTATCCTCCAGGTGTGAAAATCACCCAAGCTGCGGAAGCAAGGCTCCGAGTGCGTCATCTAGCGCCATCTATGAACCCAAAATACACCTCCAATTCACTTGACATATTCCATAGTGAAAAATAAGACATAAATGACTACACGTCCACAAAACAAAAAGATAAAAACTGTATAAGAAACTATACATATGTACAAGAAGTCACCCAGGTGACCAACCTAAGACTTATTGAGGTAGAGCCCATTTCTAGCCTCCGCCAAGGAATTTCCTTCAAAGTCAACCAGACGGTAAGCGCCCTTCTTTAAAACCTCTTTCATAATGAATGGTCCGAACCACATGGGTTTGAACTTGCCTGCCCCCAGGGTATCTTTTCCTTGATCCTAGACTAGGAAAAGATCGCCTTCGGAGAAAATTCGAGGACAAACAGACCGATTGTACTGACACTTGAATCGTTGCTTATGAACCTCATTGGCCGAGGCTGCATCAAGATGTTGCTTGAGATATAATAGGCATTCCTTAAGCGGTGAAGTGTCTGGCAGTAGTTCCACTACCAACTTTAAAGAATGGATTTGACACTCAATAGGTAAGACTGCTTGCAACTCGTAAACGAGTTGAAAAGGTGAGAAACCAGTGGTAGTCTTTACAGATGTTCAGTAGGCCCACAATACTAAGTACACCATCAAATGCCAATTTGACTTGGAAAAATTGATCGTCCGCTGAAGAATAGTGTTGAGAGACTTATTCACAGCTTCAACCTAACCATTCTCTTATGGGTAATAAGGTGACGAATGCTCCTGAACCCAAGCTTTGATGTTAATTTAGACATCATTTTGTTTTGTAAGTGTCTGCCATGGTCAGTGACAATATCCGTCGGGACGTCGAACCTTGCTACTATGTGATTAAAAATGATAAGAGTTGTTGTTCCACATCATTATTAAACGTTGGCATAGCCTCTTCCCACTTTTTGAAGTAGTCTACTACTACGATGATGTAATGATGCCCTCTGGCTGAGGCTGAGGGACATGTAGTTAAATAAATCCCCCACTTTGTGAAAGGACCAACAAAAATGATAGGAAACATAGGAGGAAGATGTGCCCGTATATTCTGAGAGAATATTTGACACAGGTGGCACTTATTGATCGCCTCAATGCAATCCTTGATTAATGAGGGCCAGAAGTAACTGACACAAAATATTTTGGGTTGTTTCCAACCTAGACAAATGACCACCACATGCTACAGTGTGATAGTCGTTCAAAACGAGCTCTGCTTCTTCATGGATAAGAAACCGATGAAGAATGAAATCTACACCTCGATGATACAAAATGCCATTGAGTATGAGATAGTTTCATCCCTGATGGATAATTCGTCGATGCTCATCATGGGAAGCAGAAGCGAGGCACTTCAAAGTATGGATATAGACTAGTATATCTCTATACCAGGGGTCCAAAGATGCGATTAGAAAAATATCTCTTGTGATAGGCGATTCTTCGGGCATGATATCACTAGATTCGACCAGAAGTTACAAAATAAGTTCAGCAAAGACTAATGACTTTTTAGATTTTGTGAAAACAAAATCCAAGTCAAATTCCTGGAGGATTACAATCCATCTACTGATGTTTCCACCAATGACCCTTCATGTTAACACATATTGGAAAGGGTTCACAACGACGATGACGGTGGTCTTGCGAAGAAAAATGTAGTGATGAAACCACTGGACATCATGCACTTCTGCCAAAGCAAGCTTCTCAACATGAGAGTAGTTGAGTTCGAGCCCAACTAGGCCTCGACTAAGGTAATATATCACATGCTCTTCGAGCAGATCATCCTCTTGAACCAAGACCATGCCGATGGTCATTTCTGCAACAACCAAATACAATAAGAAATCTATGTTATAATCTGGAGGCTGGAGCAGCGGGGAAAAAATCAAGGCACGTTTCAACGCTTGTAAAGAGAACTGAGCACCTTCATCCCAACAGAATGGGACTCCCTTTTTCAAGAGACGCATAAAATCTTTAGTGATCTCGATGTAATTTGTGATAAAACACCGAAGAAAGTTCGCTTTCCCCTGTAAGATCTGAAGCTGGGGTATCGTGCACATGGGAGGCAACTGAACTATTGCCTCAACCTTGAGAGGATCAACCATGATCCCCGTTTTCGAAACAATGAAGCCTAAGAGACGACCTGACGTCACACAAAAAATGCACTTGTTAGGATTCAAGTGAATCAGATAGTAGCAAAATCTGTCAAAGATTAGTCGAAGATGAGCGGGATGATCATATCTCTTGCGAGATCTCAGCCTAGATCATCAAGATATGCCTCGATTATATGTCTAAGGTCGTGAAAATCAAACGACATGGTCCGCTGAAAAGTGGCTCCAACATTCTTCTGGCCAAAAGACATCTTACTATAGGTGAACGTGCCCCAAGGATAGATAAAAGTTGTTTTATGATGGTTTTCGGGTTTGATCTGAATCTGGTTATATCCTGAGAAACCATCCATGAATGAAAAGACCTCGCATCCAGCACATTCATCCACAATCTGATCGATGACTGGGGTGGGGAAATTATCTTTCAGACAGACCTTGTTCAAATCATGGAAGTCCATGCACACACGAATCATACCCTATTTCTTGTTAATCAGAACCGGGTTTGACACCCATTCCGTCAACTGTACAGGGTAGAGGTCTTTCTACTTTAGCCTTAATTGTTTCCACTTTTCGAGGATTCATCAGACGAAGCTTCTGTCAAGATGAATTTGAATTAGGGTAAGTCATTATTTCATGTTCGACAATTCTTAGATCAATGCCTGACATTTCCTCATAAGACCAGGAAAAGACGTCGCAAAATTCCTTAAATAACTCAGTATAAATTCGAAACTCTTCGGGGGAGCAGTGTGCTCTGACAAAGACATTCTCCACAATGTTAGGGGTTTTAGATATATCTATGGGAATTGTTGTAGTGTTACTCGCCATATTACCCTCGACATAAACTACGTGCGTAGCCATAGGATTAATAGGACAAGACCTATCTCCATTCACGGTCGAAACAAATTTGCCCGTCTCTATTCTCCTTAACTTTGGAAGAAAGTAAGATCTATGATGAAGATCATACCAGGGTCTGTCTGGACCAGTCAATGCCTCAAGAATCGCCTCATCAGAGGGAAAGACCAGGTCTAAAGGATCTATAGTGGAAAGAGAACCTTGAGCCCAGATAGGCTCGAAGACTGGATCTAACTCCTGTGGGGAGTCAGATCGAGGTTGGCCAAAATTTGCTGAACAATGTTGTACTTAACCTCAACGGTGGACAAGGGCATGGCCATTCTAGGATGCCCTGTCCCTTCCATCGGAGCTAATGGGGAAGGAAGAGTCCACGAATCGTGAAAGTAATTCATTCGAAACGACGACACTTGAAAGATTGCAGCCCTAGGCTGGTTGGGGACAACCGATATAAGCTTGACGTCACCAACAGGGGGCGGGTAGTCAAAAGTTCCCATCAATGATGGACACAAACCAACCCCTAAGTTGGCGATGTCGGGTTGCATATTATCAATCATCGGGACCGTGGAAGTCCCCGATGAAAGGTCGAGACGGGAGAAGGACAATTGGTCAATGGTCACAATCTAGCCCTCGTGCGAAAAACACAAGACCCGAAAAACCGTAGCAACCACTGCATGCATTACATAAGTCCAACTCCTCCCTAACAATAGGTTGTAGTTGAGAGGCGTATCGACCACTTCAAGTTCGATGCACACGGTTTTTCCTCCCAACTGCACAAGGAAAGAAGGAATGATTCCATGTGGTCTGAAAAACCGGCCGTCAAATGCCATAAGCAACGTAGGCGAAGAGAAAAACCGAGCTGGCCAATGGCCTTCCAACATGCCAACGACATCACGCAAGTCGAGGCAACCTTGTCAACCATTGTGCAAAATATATTCTGAGTAAAATATTTCTTGGTGTAAGCCACTACTATTTGAAATGCAACGTGGTAAGGAAGACAAGGTTTCAAGTCGGTTGGATCAAGAACGATCACTCTCGGATTACAAGTCTTTGTCGATCCCAAGGAATATAACAAAGCCTTTCTTTGTGAAGGGCAACTTTGGAAGACTTCCAAGGGGTTTTTTCCAAGTCTTCCACAACAGAGTAGTTCCGGGCAACCCTCGCGTTCGGATTATGATAAGATTTCTTGAATGCACCTTTCAGGATGCGTGTCATCGTTTCGCCTGCTGTCTTCTCAATATGGAGAGGAGTAAGTGGGTTTGTGGCTTATTTTCCCTTTTCGACAGATTCTGACATTTCGTAATCTCAGGCCCTGGTCGCTATATTATCCTTGGATTTCATCATGTAAACATTCACGACCGGGTTACTACTGGTAGTCGCGGGGGGTCCCTGACTGCCCCATTCTGCGCTCGAGGATGCTGAAGCTTGAGCCATGTTTTTCCCATGTGGAAATGGGTTTATCAACACAATAGGTTGTTGCTACGCCAATAGCTTCTGGGATTCCACAAGTCGGGGGCACATATGAGTTGGGTGGTCTTCCGTGCAAAGGTTACAAAGATACTTCGACTTCCTCTTCTTCGTTTTTTCCCCGCCAGGATTGTTAGTATCCTATTCGTGCCCTTTACCCTTCTTGTTTCATTGTTTCTTCTTTCCCTCAGGCTGCTGGTTGGCCTTAGGGTTCGCCAACTGCACACTGTGTACGCCCGATGTTTGGGTAGGGGGAACAACGAAACTGAGGTATGGCTAGCCACAGTCTTTTGTATCGACAATTGTTGCAATTGATTTGACAACAAATCGATGTAATTTCCTTGTGTTGAGCCCACAATACCATTGGCATGGGGTCCAAAATTTTGTTTGGCCTTATCGAGAATAAACTGTGGTGCATCTGGAAAAATCTCATAGAGCATGTTGGACTAAGAGTAGATTAGTTCAAGTTGTTGCACTCTCATTATCGCCTCCTCCTCTGAAAACACTTAAGAAGTCGCTACGTCCTTGGATATGCAAGGCACCAAAGACTTCAGGAACCACTCCAATAATAACATCGGAGGGACCTGGACCTTAATCAAGCTCTTTCGACGGCGCCACTCTCGGATATGATCAGAGATATGGTCGAACTTGGTTTTCTCAAAGTTGGCCAACAATTTGGTGCCGACATCGTACCTCATGGGTAACTGGAAATGGTTCATGAAGACCATCACCAAGTCATTAAAGTAAGAATACCTCGAGCGATCGAGCTCAATATACCATTTCCTAGCACCTCCTATAAGAGTGCGTTGAAACAGGTGCAAATGGATGGAGTTGTCTCTCAGTGAGTTTGACAAGCACCATAAGTGAAAGGTTGTCACATGATCACCTGGGTCTTTGCTAGGATTGCCTTCAAATTTCAGAATATTTAAGGGCAACTTAGTTGGCATGGGGGGCCAATGTAGATCGTGACAAATTGGGTCATTGAGTAATCTCGAAAAGTATGGAAAATGCAGCGTTGCCAGAAAAAATAGTTTAGGTTGAGTACTATGTAGAGGAAAAGAGGGTCCTGGAGTTTGACTAACACCAGGTTTCCAAGAAAAGTTGGATTGCTGGCCAGGGTTCTGGTAGAAACCATGGAATTGACCAACGTACATAAACTGTGTCTATTGGGATATCATCGGTTGACTACCGTAATTGGACGACATAACTTGCGCAGAGATTGCTCCTTACGTTGTGTTCCAAGGATTTTGGAAGGGGATGCCCCCAGCCGATCCGACAGGCATGGGTACATAACCTTGCTCAGGGTTCCATTGTGCATCGAAAGCGTTACTCTCGACTGAAATTCCTTGCGAGGGAACTGATCCCTACCAAGGATTCCAAAGACCCTGAGTGGAGAAATCTCCAGTCATCGCTCCCTGTGTAGGGATAGTACACTGCACGGGGTTTTGTTGCCCAAAACCAGGGTTTCCCCCAGCCGAGACAACAGCCAAAGAAAAAGATTTGTTCCCAAACTCACCAAACAAAGAGAATGACATAGATCCCACCGTTGTTGTTTAAGATGAAGGTCCTAAAATGCCTGTTCCAAACAAGCTGTAATTAAAATTTGGCCTGATAAGTTACTGGAAAGCACTACTGAGCGAGGGGGATGAAGGAGGTATATGAACTCCACTGTAAGGGATAACATTAAAGGGGATTGAAGAACCTCCGGTGGACCCTTGCACGAGAGAGTTCGAGCTCCCTGCCCCTAGACCCATGGTATGTAAGGTGGAGTAGGTAAGAACTGAGTTCGAATCAAAGCCAGGCATTTTGTATGAGAATGGTGGGCCCGTCGCACTCTGAGTAAAATGAGTAGTGATCACCATCGATGATGGTACCAGACCACTGTCTGAAGTAGAGGGAGTCAAGACCACTGTGGTCCGGACTGGCGAAGGTGGGAGAGGAGGTAAGATGCCCCCTATAGTTGTAGCTAAAATGGGAGTATGAGGATTCCTGGATGAAGTAGCAGTATTTTCTTCTGATGCCACGTGCAAGACTAGCTGACGCTCAGAAGGTGTCACCTCGGGAGGGAAAACTTGAAATAAGATCGACGATGACAAGTCAGTGATTGGAGGTTTGGATGGCCTGAGAGATTTTGGCTCAAGGTCAGAGACGATAAGTTCCTCCAGAGTCGAATAGTCTCCTTGCGAAGAAGGCTTAGGAACAGTTTCCTCCAGCCCAATCGCTTCGAACGACCCTTATTGGTTAAGTCTTTTCCATAACGGTGGCGGAGGTGGATCTAATGCAATCAACGGTAGGTACTCAAGAATTTGCGACTGGTGGAACTCTTGATCTTCCACTTTGTGAAATGATCAATCGACACAGTAAGGTTTAACTAGCATTCAAACACCAAGCACACACTAAAAATTTCCTAAAAGACAAATCAAGCAGTCGAATATCTAGTTGGAAGTATAGTTACACCAATCAACACTAGAGAAACTAATTGGTGTAAGTGAAACTCGAACACGGAATCACCCTCTGGGTATACTCTGTGAAGCGTGATCTGACGTCTACCCCAGGTACCGTGGTATACCCCCACATTCACTCGTGTAAGTCCCCAGAATATGAGCAACTAAGTTTCCAGCTCGCAGTTAGTCACCAGGCGGGTACAGTTGACAGTCGGGTGGATCGCAATGAGCATGATAACAAGTCTGAAACCTATCTAGGGTATCGAGAGAAAATGGTCTGGAAGAAAACATAGGATTTCGAACAGATTCGAGGTTCGAAGCTTTGTAGGCAAATGTAGTCGGTAGTAATCCCAAGACAGATCCTCAATATGCATTCCCCACTATGTTCAATCCGGCTTTGGAGGGGTTATCTCTGCTGCCATTTCTCACATGACCTCTTGTTTATCCCATGTGTTAGATGGGGGTCCCGGATAAATTTTATGACACTGGACTTAAACACTCCCTAACTCAGACTCCAATGTTTGATTTAACGGCCTTGAAGAGTTTCCTCTCAAACCTTATTCAAGGCCCTAACCCTAAACTAGTTGGTTGACCCTACAAATAGAGAAAGTCTAGTTTATTTTAGATTAATCGTTATTTTTAAAGGCTTGATTTACTCACAAGGATATGGTGGTGAAACTCATGATGTTATAAAGAGACGAAAAGAGGAGAAAATTAAAGCACTTAAAAGAAAAATTACTTCAAATTGAAAAGCAAAGATTTATAACTAACTCTTTGTTAACGAACTTTTCTTAACTATTTTTTCAAGATCTTGCGAAGAAAACCTAAAACGTACTTTCGCTTGAATACAAGCTACTTATGCTACAAGAAATCAAGAAAGAACTTGAAAAACAGACTCTTTTTCCTTTTTTTCCAAATAACCAACTCAAACTACTTTACCACGCTGAAAATGATTTTTTTTTTTTTGAAATTGCCTTAAAGAGAAAAACTGAAATAAATCTTTTTCTTTTTTCAAAGAAAGTAAAAGGGGTAAAAAATAAAACTAAAACAAGACTGAAATAGATCCTTAGTCCACTGCGGATCACAAGGAATCAATCAAGAAACCTATAAGGCATATCTACAATTCAATAGCTTGCTTAAAACCCTTTTTAAAATTAAACACAAGAAAATCAAGAAGACAAGTAAACTGAACTCTAAACCCAGGCTATGGATGTAAACAAAGACTCTGGACTGATCCAAGAAACCCTAATAAGTGTGAACCTCAATCAGGAAAGAGGAAAACTCCCTCTTTTTCAAAAAAATTCTTGAAACAGAGACTCGGGCTGTTGCATCAGCAACCTATGTATGTACTCGGGCTATTTATTGAGCAGAGTGCATATGTACACGAGCTAACTCAAGACATGGTGTGTACACCTCTGTATCTTTCGAAAAAAATAAAAGATCAGGTAGTCTTACAGGGAAGGGACAACTGGTATTGCACCTGAAGATGACAAGAACCCCTTGACTGACTCAGAAAACTCGAAGAAACTTGAAAGGAAAACAAACCAATAAAACAACCCAAAATCCCCTAAAAAACCCTAGAGGCTTCCCCAGTATGGTTTCCAATTCTGCTAGCAGGAAATAACTCCCCTTTAACTACATCAGGGTTCAAGATATAGACAGAGCGAATAACCATTTAAAAACTAATCAATTCTCTATACTACCCCAAACATACCAAAACTAATATAAATAAAGGAAAGAGAAAGGAGATCGGGTTACTATACCTCTAATCCCACACCTGGTGATGATCTCCTCGCACTTGGAAGTTCCACTAACTGCACGTCTCCTCCTAGGGATGACTTGCATCTAAAGATAGGAAAAAAAATAACTACAAGCATGCTAGTCCATATATAAGTTAGGGCTAGATGTTAGAATGCCAAGCATAAATCAATAAAAGTACTCAAGACACCATCATTTGGGACAGGAAAATGTGATTCTTTTATTCATAATACAAATATTATACCTTACAATCTGAGTCAGCTACCGTTCCACGAACCTGGTCTGGGATCCTATTTACCATGCTCCAAGTGCACCTTATATGAACTTATTCTCTCAACCTTCTGATCTCTTCTATGGAAGGGAATTTGTTAAATGGAGGGAGAAGGGGCTCATGAGGATATGCTAAGGCAATTTTTTGACAAAAGGCAACAATATCTTGGGCAAGGAGGGGGAAGTGAAATCGGGTAGAGTTTCATTGTTCTTATGCTTATGTTCTAAATGAGATCCCAACACCTCCTTTTATATTCCAAAAGGATGGTTATTCAGTTGGGTGATGGGCTATAGCAGGTGGATTAGTTGGGAAACCTCCAATAGCCCGTGAATTTCAACGAATTCCTTGCAACATTTTATTTTTTGCAACTTTTGCAAGCATACACGGGCTGTAATGGTGCAACATGCATATGTACACTAGCTGTAGTGGTGCAAAAAACGTATATATGCGGGCTTTAATGGTGCAAGGCGCGTACATCTTCCAAAAAATGGTTTTTCAAGAAGAGCTTCTCAACGATGATTTGACAAAAAATGCAAGTAAGAAGACCAAAGCGATATATGCATGTGCAAGGAAATTTAGGGCTATAACACCTATGAATATTCAAACTTAGAGCTGATCCAAAATATAAATTAGAGTAGAAAACAACAAGCAAATTTTCAATTCACTTAAACCCCAATCTAGTGGGAAATTCAAGAATAACGATACCAAACATATGGCAACAAATTTCAACTCTTAGGGCACACTTTCCAAGCATAAAATCAGATCTGAAATCACTTTAATTATTGCATATTTACATTAGTGAATATGCTTTATTGTCTTCAAAATGTTTGTCAAATAACTCGACAATTTCATCCCTTAATATGGCAAATCAACATGAACAATAAATGCTGAAAAATTACCAAAAAATCTAGAAGACAATGTCAAAAGATGATAATTAATTTGCGATTCCACAAGTATTGGAAAATTGAAAACTTCATATATATATGTATAAGGATGAAATACATATACATACCACAACTTTATCACAACGTTGGTACAATATTTTAAGCTCTCCAAAACCCTAGCTAAGGAAACCATGTAAAACATTGGCCACCACTAAATATCTCCAACAAGCTAGCATCAACATCGATGAGTCCTCCTCATCTTCAACAACAAGATTGTATCACACAAGCTCTACATAATAGCATGATTGTGTTCCTCAGAGTTTGCAAGACATATCCATTTTTCATCACATAAGTACAAGGTAAGACAATTCTAGTCCTAGCCTCCAAATATACATGTCCATCCTAGGGTTTGAATCCTCAAACCCTAGGTCTTCCTGTCTTGCACCATCACAAACATCAAGACCTCCATGCATCATCGAGGATAAAAGAACTCCGTGATCTTTCCCTAGCATTACATTCCATAAGAACAAAGCTCAAAAAACATTCAAGGCATTAGCTCCACTCTCCATGTCTTCTACTAGGGTATAAATCCTAGTGCTACAATAAGAACCACAAGAACTATCATCATCTTCAACGTCATGTTATTCTCCAGGGTTTACATGTATAAAACAAAAATTATCCAAGACATCTCTTTTTCCACTTATCTTCTAATAGGGTTTCCTCATAAACACTAGCACCTAGCTCCTAGGAATTCCTTACGATCCCTAACATCTCCAATACAAGTACAAAAGGAGTAAAAAATGATGATTGAATACAAAATTTCTATCCTCCCTTATATATACAAGTAGGAGAGGGAGGCTACCATTAAATAAGTGTTGAAATCCCCTTACTTCGACACCTAGGTATCTTGTTATCTAGTGGTTTCCTTACTGCAAATCAGATTAACAACTCACAAAACAAAAATTCACTGTTGAAAAATTCAACTCAATAAATCTAGCGGAAACAAAAACTGGAAACCAAATCATGCACACATAAACACCAATATTTTTGGATTGATACCCCTGGAAAAACCCCAGAGGGAAAACCAGTGCTGAGAATGACTTTATTATGCAAAAATTAGGGCTCCCGTAACAGGGATAGTGGCTCACTAAGAGAAATACAATTGCAGACAAAGCTGGCAAAATCTGATTTGCTATACAACCAAAATCCACATGCTTTTGGATATGTATGCACCTATCCTTAAGCACGCCTGCATATACGTGCCTGTCTCCACTGATGCCCATGTACATGTACTTAAATCTTGTACAAAAAATTCCATATGACACAACTCTTCCCCTTGGATTCACTCAACTGAAACCCACTTGTGACAACCTCTGTTCTCTCTTCTCAATGATTTGATCTCTAGATGGAAGTCCTTCTCCACCTATCCAAGATCTCATTGAATCACAGTCCTTCGTGATCCAACCCTTGAGAAAAAGTCCTTTTTTGCTCTCTCAAGTGTAAACAAAAGTATTTCTTTTCTTTTACACTCTCGAATGACTCTACACTAGAAAAGGTCCTTTGTTATCTTTGTGTGAAAATGTCTTCTCCTTTACCCTAGGCTTGCTTTTATAATCTTGAGTTATAACCTAACCCTAATCTCCAAAGTGATTAACGACTGCGATTACTTCTCACCTCACTTGAGATTGATGGCTAAGATTACATGTTAATTACTTTCAATTTTTTCCTTAAATAACTTAATTAATTAAATATTTAATTAATAAAAGAAATTTACTATTCAAGAGTAGAAGGCTTTCAACGACTTCCTCATGCTAGACACCAAGCCTATGCGGAAATACCTATTTGATGCTACATGCATAAACAATAAGGACATGTGTCCATACAAGTAACCAACAAAGCAATCCCACATGAAGTTCTCTACGATACAATGATGCACATGACATTAAACTAGGGTTTATCCATCCCACAAAGTGAAATCCACTCTATGTCATGATCTTGGGCTCGATGCCCCTTCTCCAAGATGGTGCACACTCCAGCAGGGTGTTAGTCGAATGCTCCCTCTTCGGCGGTGGTGTGCTATCCAAGTATCCTCATGCAAGGCGGTCCTCCTCTAACCATATGCCACTTACCCTATCATGTGCCTAATGTTACTCTTGTGTGTATCAATGTGGCCATTAAAAAAATGATCCTCCTCAACATATGTGTCTGGGTCCATCACCGACCTCCATGAAGTATGCTCCTTGACCCAAGTGTTGTTAAGTCAAGTGTCCAACCTCAAACATATATGTTACATGGTCCCAAGCTCCAAGGGCTAAGTGCCCTCCTCCAAGTTCCCAATGCTCCTCCTCTTAGGTGGGAATCTTCACTGATTCAACAACCAACTCTCCATTGTTTGCACCGAATGGGTTAGTCAACATGCTAATTAGAGTAACAACCTCTTAAATAAGGGTGCCATGCTAAAACTTTAACCAAGGTCAAGCATCAACCCAAATTGACCCATATGCATGTCCACGAAACATCATCAAGGGGTTAGGAGAAATAATATTCTTTTAGCGAGGTAAAAACACTTTTAAAGTAACAACAAAAACTAATAATACATATTAAATTAAAACTTATTAAACAATAAAAATAAAATGTGATACACTCTTATAAAATTTAACATGTTCACATTTTTGAATGAATCATTATGGAAACGGTATAGTCGTAAGAGATGAGTCACCTTTAAAGTGAGGGCATCCCATGACCATTCCTTTTCTTGAAACAATATTGGGTATGGAATTTGACAAGATCTTCTTAGTAAAAATTTCTTTTATAGAGAATATGATTTAAAAGATTATGTACATAAAGATTAGGTAGAGGAATTTGATACTCCCTTAACAAATTTAGCATGTTAGAATGTATGTTTGTGGAAATTGTATAGTTGTAAGAGATGAGTTAGGGCGTCCCATGACCATGTCTTGTCGTGGAAACTTCGAGACAATACTTGGGTGTCATTATGGTAAATGCTTTATTTTTGAGTAATCACGGAGAAGGCCAAACTATTTAAAGGTCCAACATATTGTGAAATAAAAGAGATGATACTTTTGTATATAATATTGTAAAATTAGAGGTATGTCTAATTTATACTTAGTTTGGCGGATTAATGGTATGGATTTGAAGAGGTAATTGATGAGTCTATTATTTGTAAATATTTTTTTTTATGAAAAAAAACTCCATGGATTAATATTATGGGATTTTATAGGTAATTGATGGTTCATTCTTTGCAAATATTTTTAATGACGAAACTTGTTACTATTATAGAAGTTGGGATTAGCTCTTCTCAAAGGAAGGTCCAAATACTATCTGTAGTGTGAGACACTACATTATCACAAAGATGAAGGATGGAGTGGAGTTGTCATTTGATTTTTGGTTAAAATATAAAAACTCTACAAGAAGAGGAAGAGAAGAAAGAGAGATAGAATGTCACTAGGTTAATTAGGATTTTAGAGTTGATTAGGTTATTTAGAACTATAGGTTAATTAGAGATTTTCAATTAGGTTTTGAAATGAATAAGAAAGAATAACAAATTAACAAAGACATCAAATTAAGGTTAATTCATGGGTTTTCTTTGGTGAACTAATTAACCTAATTGCAAAGAGGCAGAAAAGAAGGAACAAACACAAAAAAACACTATTGAAGGTGTTGAAGCCAATTGTATTGAGGATGAGTGATGTGATAGACCTCCAATATAGTCTTGCTCCCCCTGAATGGGGCTACACACATTGCTACACCTTCCTATGCAACAAACTTGATGTCAATCGCCAATATAATGCGACATGACACACTAGATCTACTATATAAAATAATAAAACAATGAAGCACTAGATAGTGACTCAATGTATGCTTAAAAAGGTGATGTCTCCTTTACCCTCGATGTGGTGAAATATTTCAAGGTAGGAGGGAAAATTTGTCCACGGTGTGAGAGGGGACAAAGGCAATAGAGATATGATAAAATAAGACACAACAAGCCTTTAAAGAAGAAACCAAACAAGAAGAGAGAGATCCATGTAGAGGCATGTTGATATGTTTTCCCTACTACCCAGAACGTTGTGTTTTCGTGAGGGCCCACTTGTGAACCTTTTAGGAGTGTGGGTGTGGGATGGTAACACCCTTGTCAAAATCCCACACCCTGCGCATGTGCGCTCAAGTCATGCCTAATTCTACCATGTGGGGTGAGAGGAAAAAGCCTGACAGATTTCATCCACATACCCGCAAACCACAGTTCCATAGACCTCAAAATGATCTACCCTCGACCCACAACCCATAAAATGAATTTCCCATTGGCCCACACTCCCCTACCCCCACGAAACCGTACACCTACAAACCCACATACCCACATTCCCGCACACCCGCAATATGCAAATCGCACCCTGCATACCCGCAACCTGCAAAAATGACACTTCTACCATCCTGCACTCTTGCACCTCTGCAAATACACATGCCTGCCATTGGTTACCCTACATTCTTTAATATGGTGCAATAAATTTCGGAAGGGGGCGATGACAATGAAGACTCCCCCGTTGAAGGAAAAATCCCACACCCTTGTCAAAATCCCACACCCTGCACATGTGCGCTCAATTCATGCCTAATTCTACAATGCAGGGTGAGAGTAAAAAACATGACATATTTCATCCACATACCCGCAAACCACAGTTCCTTAGCCCTCAAAATGATCTACCCTCGACCCACAACCCGTAAAATGAATTTCTCGCAGGCCCACACTCCCCTACCCCCGCGAAACTGTAGACCTGCAAACCCACATACCCACATTCCTGCACACCCACAACATGCAAACCACACCCTGCATACCCGCAACCTGCAAAAATGACACTTCTACCTTCCCACACTCTTGCACCTCTGCAATAAATTCCGGAAGGGGGCGATGACAATGAAGACTCCCCCGTTGAAGGCAGGGTGACATAATGTAGCACGAGAACTATTCTTCATTGAGAATGAATATTAATATTTGAGTAAATATGATAAAGATGATGATTACACTACCCTCGTGACGGTTTCTATATAGCATTGAATGGTCACAAGGTTAGGAGGTACGTGCATCTTGATTTAATTAAATGATATTAATTATTATTACAATTTATTATATTTATTATTATCATTTTTATGTTTGTAACACAAATGTCCCGAACACAATTTTTCTCAAGAGGAAGAAACAACCAGTTCAAGAAGATTCACATACTGGGGTGAGTTCAAATGTGGGTGCATTAGAAATCCCTCATTTGGAAGGAGAAAATTAGGTGCCTCACAAATAGAGGGGTTGTTCAATAGCCACTGTTGAGGGTGGCGCAATACATCACCCTCGCAAAAATTCCTCTTCGGGCCACAAGAGTAAGGAGGGTAATGCATGTGGTAAGGAAAATAACGAGGGATGCGTAGGGGATGGAGATGGACATAACCCATCTTGTTGCCTATTGGACACCACTCACATTGCTCCCCCTATGCCCAAAATAAAAAGGAACTCAGAGGGAGAAGCTCTTGTAGACTCCAATGGTGCGGAATTGAATACAACCAACATGGAAATTGATGAAACTAATGACGTACCCGCATGAGTTGTAGTGAAATTAGTTGAAAGCAAATTGATAGTAGAGGAGTTAGCTCGAGAAGGGCCAATCATTTTTGAAGAATAATATGTCATGCTTCACCATGCTAGCTGCGATAGATAGTCCAAGAAGCTCCACATTGTGAGAGTCAAGATGAAGGATTAAAAGGTGACAAAGAAATGGAGCTCTGAAGTTGAAACAAAAGGTTTGAAACCTTTAGGAGTCCTCAAAGTCCATTAGGCTACAGGGGAACCTCTGGCTCACTCAATAACAAAGCAAGAAATAGAGAACAAGAGATTGAAGAAGAGAATAAGGGAATTGGAAGAAGCTCTTACCTCGAAGCCACTATTTACAGAACCATTAGCTGTAATGTTCCCGGAGGAAATGGTCGGATCAACTTCCAAGGTTACCAAGGCTACATAACTACTTGTTGGTTTCAGAAGATATGTAGCTGAAAATATTGATAAGAGGCTCAACATTATGCACGAGGCTTGGGAAATAAATGTAGAAGATTTTGTCATAGCCGAAAGGATCTATGCCCTCAAGGAGTATCTACAAGAGGATCCACAGAATGGTGAAATTTTTTATAAGAACACTGTGAGCACATTCATGGCGAGATTACCAATTATGGATGACCTGGTTAGACAAAAGCAGGACCTGCCTTCCAAAAGCAGGTTGAAGAAAATACAAGTGGTATAGCTAGCGAGAATAGATGCTCTCCTACAACTGATCACCACATGTGATTCTCTGATGGAAAATACAATTTCACTGTTCATGAAAGTCCTTGATGTTATAAAGGAGCCAGAGGGCCCTTTATTAATAAAGGACTCAATGCTATTGAATAAGGACCATGTGTAAATAGAACTCAGTGCACTAAGGGCTGCATGGGGAGTGGAATTCGACGACCTGGAAAGCGTCCCAGAAGAAGAACTACGACGGTGGTTGGTCGGTTTCACGAACGATAATGAAGACCAGTCATCCACGGTGCATCAACAATGGGACACATTGAAGAACACTAAGGATGAGTTATTCAGAATCAAGGTAAAACAAGATATAACTGTAGCATTTTTATGTGAATAAATTCAAGAATGGCTTAACGGTGCGTTAAAAGCACGTTAATCCTCCCTAGTCCTAGATAGAAAAGAAACGACTACGACAATTTGTCTAGACATAATTTCCCATCTTATATAAAGAATGCAAGAGAAGAAACAAATGATGCTTCTACTTCCACTTTATGTGAGTATACACTTTGTTTGAAAATAATTTCCCTCACTGCATTTTCTTCTCTGTTAGCAAATCATCCAATTCTTGTCTTTCTAGTGTTAGTGTTTGCAAGGCCGATTTCTAACCATGTCCTTCTATCTTCCAGGTTGCCTATGATCGATACATGGTCCATGAGAGCCCCATCCTAGCCTATTAGGGTGAACACATTTCTTATTTCTTGTTTAAATATCATAAATATTGTGTAGTGTTGAGTTTACACATACATTATATTTGGTATTTGAACTCTCATTTTGTATTTATTTTTTGAAATCCCACAGAGAGATATCTTGGGGGCTTATAACTTCTGTGATTTTAGACTTCTATTTTTTAAGTGTGAAATATCGAGACTGAGTTTCCTGTGCATCCTTATGACATGAATGTGGCCGAATCATTAAAAATTTTCTGAAAGGACCATTTCCTGCTATCAATTTTTTTGTTCGTTTTGCTTCAAATGGATTTTTGTGTCCTTCTGTGATGTGGAAACAAATATGATAAATGTTTATGAATTATTTTTCCTTCCTCGTGTTCAAATATTCTTCTTATTTGCAAGATGTTCTTTGCCTATTTCACTCTCAGGTGTTGATGTAATGAATGATACAATTTTTGTTTATAAATCTAAACATATTGTTATCTGAGTGAGAAATAGAGGAGCACCACCTCTTTAAAAACATAGAGGGTATTCTTGAATTCCCATAGAAATACCTTGTGAGGTTGTCTCTTGTCCCTAACAGGAAAAGAGATCAACAAGGCATTAGAGATGAAGGAAACACACAACACAAGATCATGGAGGAGTTTAGGAGTTATATCAAGATTCAAATCTGATCTAGAAGTGTTTATGTGAGACAAATAGAGTGAGATTGAATAGTTGAAGAGTTCAAGAAACAATTTTCAAAGAGGAGAGTGATATAAATAGGTTAGGAAATGACTTCAAGGTGTAAGTGAAGTTAACTTGGTTTTTGGGAAAAGTATGCCCTCCATTAGAAGTGTATTACATGTTTTGACAGTGGTAACATCCCTTATGAAAGATGTTGTTTACTTGGCACCAAGAAATGAGGAAGGGTGCAAGGAAGGTTTGACTTAGTGGGCAACTTGTTAAGTGTGCTTAAAGATATTTGTCAAAGAATTCAAATAATATTTCAATTAAGTGTAGGCTAGATCAATGGCACAAATTCCCAAAAAACATATTCCAACTAGGAGGGAATCCCAAATGCACGCCTCAAAGGTTTTGGTAGCGTCAAAACACTAACCAAATCCCAAAGACAAGACACGAGGTGATATTACAACCTGCTCAAATGTTAGACATCCTATGGTGACTTAAGGGAGAGTAATCCAACATAGAAAATACATCGTATGAAGAACAAGAGATATCAATGTCATCAGTGGGGTGGTCGTGCATGGAAAAAGCACATTAGCAAGGCACACCATGGTAAATCCTAGTGTGTAGGGGTATATGAATAATAAAATGTGAAATCTATACATTACATATTGTTTGATTGCAAGTGTTTCTATCCATAAGAGAGGGTACTAGCGAGTTGCAAGGAAGGAGGAGAACACAACAAAATGATAAAATATAGAGAAAACAAAGGTATCGACAAAGGAAAAATAATGATGAATGAAGGGTAGACACTACCTCTGCATGTAGTGTAAGCTAATGCCCTATGATTGCGAGGGAATTCTTCACAGGTTGCATCATAATGCCCAACTTTCATGGGAAGATTCACATGCCTTGATAATCAACACAAAACAAAGCTACTAGGGTCATAGACAATATGATATGAAACATAGATAAGATATAGAAAAGAAAGATCAAGAAGCAAATATGCATGTCACACAAAGAATGTCTAAAGAGGAGACAGACAAATCTAACTACTACAATAACAAAACAACTAAATAATGAAGTAAGATGTAAGTCTAATTACCATGAAAATAAAGCAATGACTAGACTATGAAAGTAAACATTGAAAGAAATTGAAAAGGGATAGGGTAAGAGAATGATACATGTACTTACTTGATCATAGGTGTTGATGACGTGGGACCTAGTTGAGGCATGCCAAAGATGTGAGCATGATTATCTCATTGCTAAAGCAAGTTGTCCTTGTAATATAAACATTAAAGGCTTTCCTTGAATGGGGTGAAGACAGTTACACCAAATCCCAAGGAAACATAGTAAGCGAGCAAAATCAATGAGAGAAAGGAAAGAAGGCAACAATGCGATGGTAGAACTAGTGAAGGCACTAAGGGTGAGAGGTGACAAACACTAGTACGACACTGTGAAAGCATGAGAGGAAACAAACACTAGTATGACACTATGAAAGC
>ML782956.1:103443-115688 GCA_009831015.1 Picea engelmannii | reverse complement strand
CCACTGCGGATCACAAGGAATCAATCAAGAAACCTATAAGGCATATCTACAATTCAATAGCTTGCTTAAAACCCTTTTTAAAATTAAACACAAGAAAATCAAGAAGACAAGTAAACTGAACTCTAAACCCAGGCTATGGATGTAAACAAAGACTCTGGACTGATCCAAGAAACCCTAATAAGTGTGAACCTCAATCAGGAAAGAGGAAAACTCCCTCTTTTTCAAAAAAATTCTTGAAACAGAGACTCGGGCTGTTGCATCAGCAACCTATGTATGTACTCGGGCTATTTATTGAGCAGAGTGCATATGTACACGAGCTAACTCAAGACATGGTGTGTACACCTCTGTATCTTTCGAAAAAAATAAAAGATCAGGTAGTCTTACAGGGAAGGGACAACTGGTATTGCACCTGAAGATGACAAGAACCCCTTGACTGACTCAGAAAACTCGAAGAAACTTGAAAGGAAAACAAACCAATAAAACAACCCAAAATCCCCTAAAAAACCCTAGAGGCTTCCCCAGTATGGTTTCCAATTCTGCTAGCAGGAAATAACTCCCCTTTAACTACATCAGGGTTCAAGATATAGACAGAGCGAATAACCATTTAAAAACTAATCAATTCTCTATACTACCCCAAACATACCAAAACTAATATAAATAAAGGAAAGAGAAAGGAGATCGGGTTACTATACCTCTAATCCCACA
The DNA here is from genome assembly GCA_009831015.1 of Picea engelmannii. Taxonomy (NCBI): domain Eukaryota; kingdom Viridiplantae; phylum Streptophyta; class Pinopsida; order Pinales; family Pinaceae; genus Picea; species Picea engelmannii. The sequence goes on along the minus strand of ML782956.1, from coordinate 114,983 downwards.
CCTGGTGATGATCTCCTCGCACTTGGAAGTTCCACTAACTGCACGTCTCCTCCTAGGGATGACTTGCATCTAAAGATAGGAAAAAAAATAACTACAAGCATGCTAGTCCATATATAAGTTAGGGCTAGATGTTAGAATGCCAAGCATAAATCAATAAAAGTACTCAAGACACCATCATTTGGGACAGGAAAATGTGATTCTTTTATTCATAATACAAATATTATACCTTACAATCTGAGTCAGCTACCGTTCCACGAACCTGGTCTGGGATCCTATTTACCATGCTCCAAGTGCACCTTATATGAACTTATTCTCTCAACCTTCTGATCTCTTCTATGGAAGGGAATTTGTTAAATGGAGGGAGAAGGGGCTCATGAGGATATGCTAAGGCAATTTTTTGACAAAAGGCAACAATATCTTGGGCAAGGAGGGGGAAGTGAAATCGGGTAGAGTTTCATTGTTCTTATGCTTATGTTCTAAATGAGATCCCAACACCTCCTTTTATATTCCAAAAGGATGGTTATTCAGTTGGGTGATGGGCTATAGCAGGTGGATTAGTTGGGAAACCTCCAATAGCCCGTGAATTTCAACGAATTCCTTGCAACATTTTATTTTTTGCAACTTTTGCAAGCATACACGGGCTGTAATGGTGCAACATGCATATGTACACTAGCTGTAGTGGTGCAAAAAACGTATATATGCGGGCTTTAATGGTGCAAGGCGCGTACATCTTCCAAAAAATGGTTTTTCAAGAAGAGCTTCTCAACGATGATTTGACAAAAAATGCAAGTAAGAAGACCAAAGCGATATATGCATGTGCAAGGAAATTTAGGGCTATAACACCTATGAATATTCAAACTTAGAGCTGATCCAAAATATAAATTAGAGTAGAAAACAACAAGCAAATTTTCAATTCACTTAAACCCCAATCTAGTGGGAAATTCAAGAATAACGATACCAAACATATGGCAACAAATTTCAACTCTTAGGGCACACTTTCCAAGCATAAAATCAGATCTGAAATCACTTTAATTATTGCATATTTACATTAGTGAATATGCTTTATTGTCTTCAAAATGTTTGTCAAATAACTCGACAATTTCATCCCTTAATATGGCAAATCAACATGAACAATAAATGCTGAAAAATTACCAAAAAATCTAGAAGACAATGTCAAAAGATGATAATTAATTTGCGATTCCACAAGTATTGGAAAATTGAAAACTTCATATATATATGTATAAGGATGAAATACATATACATACCACAACTTTATCACAACGTTGGTACAATATTTTAAGCTCTCCAAAACCCTAGCTAAGGAAACCATGTAAAACATTGGCCACCACTAAATATCTCCAACAAGCTAGCATCAACATCGATGAGTCCTCCTCATCTTCAACAACAAGATTGTATCACACAAGCTCTACATAATAGCATGATTGTGTTCCTCAGAGTTTGCAAGACATATCCATTTTTCATCACATAAGTACAAGGTAAGACAATTCTAGTCCTAGCCTCCAAATATACATGTCCATCCTAGGGTTTGAATCCTCAAACCCTAGGTCTTCCTGTCTTGCACCATCACAAACATCAAGACCTCCATGCATCATCGAGGATAAAAGAACTCCGTGATCTTTCCCTAGCATTACATTCCATAAGAACAAAGCTCAAAAAACATTCAAGGCATTAGCTCCACTCTCCATGTCTTCTACTAGGGTATAAATCCTAGTGCTACAATAAGAACCACAAGAACTATCATCATCTTCAACGTCATGTTATTCTCCAGGGTTTACATGTATAAAACAAAAATTATCCAAGACATCTCTTTTTCCACTTATCTTCTAATAGGGTTTCCTCATAAACACTAGCACCTAGCTCCTAGGAATTCCTTACGATCCCTAACATCTCCAATACAAGTACAAAAGGAGTAAAAAATGATGATTGAATACAAAATTTCTATCCTCCCTTATATATACAAGTAGGAGAGGGAGGCTACCATTAAATAAGTGTTGAAATCCCCTTACTTCGACACCTAGGTATCTTGTTATCTAGTGGTTTCCTTACTGCAAATCAGATTAACAACTCACAAAACAAAAATTCACTGTTGAAAAATTCAACTCAATAAATCTAGCGGAAACAAAAACTGGAAACCAAATCATGCACACATAAACACCAATATTTTTGGATTGATACCCCTGGAAAAACCCCAGAGGGAAAACCAGTGCTGAGAATGACTTTATTATGCAAAAATTAGGGCTCCCGTAACAGGGATAGTGGCTCACTAAGAGAAATACAATTGCAGACAAAGCTGGCAAAATCTGATTTGCTATACAACCAAAATCCACATGCTTTTGGATATGTATGCACCTATCCTTAAGCACGCCTGCATATACGTGCCTGTCTCCACTGATGCCCATGTACATGTACTTAAATCTTGTACAAAAAATTCCATATGACACAACTCTTCCCCTTGGATTCACTCAACTGAAACCCACTTGTGACAACCTCTGTTCTCTCTTCTCAATGATTTGATCTCTAGATGGAAGTCCTTCTCCACCTATCCAAGATCTCATTGAATCACAGTCCTTCGTGATCCAACCCTTGAGAAAAAGTCCTTTTTTGCTCTCTCAAGTGTAAACAAAAGTATTTCTTTTCTTTTACACTCTCGAATGACTCTACACTAGAAAAGGTCCTTTGTTATCTTTGTGTGAAAATGTCTTCTCCTTTACCCTAGGCTTGCTTTTATAATCTTGAGTTATAACCTAACCCTAATCTCCAAAGTGATTAACGACTGCGATTACTTCTCACCTCACTTGAGATTGATGGCTAAGATTACATGTTAATTACTTTCAATTTTTTCCTTAAATAACTTAATTAATTAAATATTTAATTAATAAAAGAAATTTACTATTCAAGAGTAGAAGGCTTTCAACGACTTCCTCATGCTAGACACCAAGCCTATGCGGAAATACCTATTTGATGCTACATGCATAAACAATAAGGACATGTGTCCATACAAGTAACCAACAAAGCAATCCCACATGAAGTTCTCTACGATACAATGATGCACATGACATTAAACTAGGGTTTATCCATCCCACAAAGTGAAATCCACTCTATGTCATGATCTTGGGCTCGATGCCCCTTCTCCAAGATGGTGCACACTCCAGCAGGGTGTTAGTCGAATGCTCCCTCTTCGGCGGTGGTGTGCTATCCAAGTATCCTCATGCAAGGCGGTCCTCCTCTAACCATATGCCACTTACCCTATCATGTGCCTAATGTTACTCTTGTGTGTATCAATGTGGCCATTAAAAAAATGATCCTCCTCAACATATGTGTCTGGGTCCATCACCGACCTCCATGAAGTATGCTCCTTGACCCAAGTGTTGTTAAGTCAAGTGTCCAACCTCAAACATATATGTTACATGGTCCCAAGCTCCAAGGGCTAAGTGCCCTCCTCCAAGTTCCCAATGCTCCTCCTCTTAGGTGGGAATCTTCACTGATTCAACAACCAACTCTCCATTGTTTGCACCGAATGGGTTAGTCAACATGCTAATTAGAGTAACAACCTCTTAAATAAGGGTGCCATGCTAAAACTTTAACCAAGGTCAAGCATCAACCCAAATTGACCCATATGCATGTCCACGAAACATCATCAAGGGGTTAGGAGAAATAATATTCTTTTAGCGAGGTAAAAACACTTTTAAAGTAACAACAAAAACTAATAATACATATTAAATTAAAACTTATTAAACAATAAAAATAAAATGTGATACACTCTTATAAAATTTAACATGTTCACATTTTTGAATGAATCATTATGGAAACGGTATAGTCGTAAGAGATGAGTCACCTTTAAAGTGAGGGCATCCCATGACCATTCCTTTTCTTGAAACAATATTGGGTATGGAATTTGACAAGATCTTCTTAGTAAAAATTTCTTTTATAGAGAATATGATTTAAAAGATTATGTACATAAAGATTAGGTAGAGGAATTTGATACTCCCTTAACAAATTTAGCATGTTAGAATGTATGTTTGTGGAAATTGTATAGTTGTAAGAGATGAGTTAGGGCGTCCCATGACCATGTCTTGTCGTGGAAACTTCGAGACAATACTTGGGTGTCATTATGGTAAATGCTTTATTTTTGAGTAATCACGGAGAAGGCCAAACTATTTAAAGGTCCAACATATTGTGAAATAAAAGAGATGATACTTTTGTATATAATATTGTAAAATTAGAGGTATGTCTAATTTATACTTAGTTTGGCGGATTAATGGTATGGATTTGAAGAGGTAATTGATGAGTCTATTATTTGTAAATATTTTTTTTTATGAAAAAAAACTCCATGGATTAATATTATGGGATTTTATAGGTAATTGATGGTTCATTCTTTGCAAATATTTTTAATGACGAAACTTGTTACTATTATAGAAGTTGGGATTAGCTCTTCTCAAAGGAAGGTCCAAATACTATCTGTAGTGTGAGACACTACATTATCACAAAGATGAAGGATGGAGTGGAGTTGTCATTTGATTTTTGGTTAAAATATAAAAACTCTACAAGAAGAGGAAGAGAAGAAAGAGAGATAGAATGTCACTAGGTTAATTAGGATTTTAGAGTTGATTAGGTTATTTAGAACTATAGGTTAATTAGAGATTTTCAATTAGGTTTTGAAATGAATAAGAAAGAATAACAAATTAACAAAGACATCAAATTAAGGTTAATTCATGGGTTTTCTTTGGTGAACTAATTAACCTAATTGCAAAGAGGCAGAAAAGAAGGAACAAACACAAAAAAACACTATTGAAGGTGTTGAAGCCAATTGTATTGAGGATGAGTGATGTGATAGACCTCCAATATAGTCTTGCTCCCCCTGAATGGGGCTACACACATTGCTACACCTTCCTATGCAACAAACTTGATGTCAATCGCCAATATAATGCGACATGACACACTAGATCTACTATATAAAATAATAAAACAATGAAGCACTAGATAGTGACTCAATGTATGCTTAAAAAGGTGATGTCTCCTTTACCCTCGATGTGGTGAAATATTTCAAGGTAGGAGGGAAAATTTGTCCACGGTGTGAGAGGGGACAAAGGCAATAGAGATATGATAAAATAAGACACAACAAGCCTTTAAAGAAGAAACCAAACAAGAAGAGAGAGATCCATGTAGAGGCATGTTGATATGTTTTCCCTACTACCCAGAACGTTGTGTTTTCGTGAGGGCCCACTTGTGAACCTTTTAGGAGTGTGGGTGTGGGATGGTAACACCCTTGTCAAAATCCCACACCCTGCGCATGTGCGCTCAAGTCATGCCTAATTCTACCATGTGGGGTGAGAGGAAAAAGCCTGACAGATTTCATCCACATACCCGCAAACCACAGTTCCATAGACCTCAAAATGATCTACCCTCGACCCACAACCCATAAAATGAATTTCCCATTGGCCCACACTCCCCTACCCCCACGAAACCGTACACCTACAAACCCACATACCCACATTCCCGCACACCCGCAATATGCAAATCGCACCCTGCATACCCGCAACCTGCAAAAATGACACTTCTACCATCCTGCACTCTTGCACCTCTGCAAATACACATGCCTGCCATTGGTTACCCTACATTCTTTAATATGGTGCAATAAATTTCGGAAGGGGGCGATGACAATGAAGACTCCCCCGTTGAAGGAAAAATCCCACACCCTTGTCAAAATCCCACACCCTGCACATGTGCGCTCAATTCATGCCTAATTCTACAATGCAGGGTGAGAGTAAAAAACATGACATATTTCATCCACATACCCGCAAACCACAGTTCCTTAGCCCTCAAAATGATCTACCCTCGACCCACAACCCGTAAAATGAATTTCTCGCAGGCCCACACTCCCCTACCCCCGCGAAACTGTAGACCTGCAAACCCACATACCCACATTCCTGCACACCCACAACATGCAAACCACACCCTGCATACCCGCAACCTGCAAAAATGACACTTCTACCTTCCCACACTCTTGCACCTCTGCAATAAATTCCGGAAGGGGGCGATGACAATGAAGACTCCCCCGTTGAAGGCAGGGTGACATAATGTAGCACGAGAACTATTCTTCATTGAGAATGAATATTAATATTTGAGTAAATATGATAAAGATGATGATTACACTACCCTCGTGACGGTTTCTATATAGCATTGAATGGTCACAAGGTTAGGAGGTACGTGCATCTTGATTTAATTAAATGATATTAATTATTATTACAATTTATTATATTTATTATTATCATTTTTATGTTTGTAACACAAATGTCCCGAACACAATTTTTCTCAAGAGGAAGAAACAACCAGTTCAAGAAGATTCACATACTGGGGTGAGTTCAAATGTGGGTGCATTAGAAATCCCTCATTTGGAAGGAGAAAATTAGGTGCCTCACAAATAGAGGGGTTGTTCAATAGCCACTGTTGAGGGTGGCGCAATACATCACCCTCGCAAAAATTCCTCTTCGGGCCACAAGAGTAAGGAGGGTAATGCATGTGGTAAGGAAAATAACGAGGGATGCGTAGGGGATGGAGATGGACATAACCCATCTTGTTGCCTATTGGACACCACTCACATTGCTCCCCCTATGCCCAAAATAAAAAGGAACTCAGAGGGAGAAGCTCTTGTAGACTCCAATGGTGCGGAATTGAATACAACCAACATGGAAATTGATGAAACTAATGACGTACCCGCATGAGTTGTAGTGAAATTAGTTGAAAGCAAATTGATAGTAGAGGAGTTAGCTCGAGAAGGGCCAATCATTTTTGAAGAATAATATGTCATGCTTCACCATGCTAGCTGCGATAGATAGTCCAAGAAGCTCCACATTGTGAGAGTCAAGATGAAGGATTAAAAGGTGACAAAGAAATGGAGCTCTGAAGTTGAAACAAAAGGTTTGAAACCTTTAGGAGTCCTCAAAGTCCATTAGGCTACAGGGGAACCTCTGGCTCACTCAATAACAAAGCAAGAAATAGAGAACAAGAGATTGAAGAAGAGAATAAGGGAATTGGAAGAAGCTCTTACCTCGAAGCCACTATTTACAGAACCATTAGCTGTAATGTTCCCGGAGGAAATGGTCGGATCAACTTCCAAGGTTACCAAGGCTACATAACTACTTGTTGGTTTCAGAAGATATGTAGCTGAAAATATTGATAAGAGGCTCAACATTATGCACGAGGCTTGGGAAATAAATGTAGAAGATTTTGTCATAGCCGAAAGGATCTATGCCCTCAAGGAGTATCTACAAGAGGATCCACAGAATGGTGAAATTTTTTATAAGAACACTGTGAGCACATTCATGGCGAGATTACCAATTATGGATGACCTGGTTAGACAAAAGCAGGACCTGCCTTCCAAAAGCAGGTTGAAGAAAATACAAGTGGTATAGCTAGCGAGAATAGATGCTCTCCTACAACTGATCACCACATGTGATTCTCTGATGGAAAATACAATTTCACTGTTCATGAAAGTCCTTGATGTTATAAAGGAGCCAGAGGGCCCTTTATTAATAAAGGACTCAATGCTATTGAATAAGGACCATGTGTAAATAGAACTCAGTGCACTAAGGGCTGCATGGGGAGTGGAATTCGACGACCTGGAAAGCGTCCCAGAAGAAGAACTACGACGGTGGTTGGTCGGTTTCACGAACGATAATGAAGACCAGTCATCCACGGTGCATCAACAATGGGACACATTGAAGAACACTAAGGATGAGTTATTCAGAATCAAGGTAAAACAAGATATAACTGTAGCATTTTTATGTGAATAAATTCAAGAATGGCTTAACGGTGCGTTAAAAGCACGTTAATCCTCCCTAGTCCTAGATAGAAAAGAAACGACTACGACAATTTGTCTAGACATAATTTCCCATCTTATATAAAGAATGCAAGAGAAGAAACAAATGATGCTTCTACTTCCACTTTATGTGAGTATACACTTTGTTTGAAAATAATTTCCCTCACTGCATTTTCTTCTCTGTTAGCAAATCATCCAATTCTTGTCTTTCTAGTGTTAGTGTTTGCAAGGCCGATTTCTAACCATGTCCTTCTATCTTCCAGGTTGCCTATGATCGATACATGGTCCATGAGAGCCCCATCCTAGCCTATTAGGGTGAACACATTTCTTATTTCTTGTTTAAATATCATAAATATTGTGTAGTGTTGAGTTTACACATACATTATATTTGGTATTTGAACTCTCATTTTGTATTTATTTTTTGAAATCCCACAGAGAGATATCTTGGGGGCTTATAACTTCTGTGATTTTAGACTTCTATTTTTTAAGTGTGAAATATCGAGACTGAGTTTCCTGTGCATCCTTATGACATGAATGTGGCCGAATCATTAAAAATTTTCTGAAAGGACCATTTCCTGCTATCAATTTTTTTGTTCGTTTTGCTTCAAATGGATTTTTGTGTCCTTCTGTGATGTGGAAACAAATATGATAAATGTTTATGAATTATTTTTCCTTCCTCGTGTTCAAATATTCTTCTTATTTGCAAGATGTTCTTTGCCTATTTCACTCTCAGGTGTTGATGTAATGAATGATACAATTTTTGTTTATAAATCTAAACATATTGTTATCTGAGTGAGAAATAGAGGAGCACCACCTCTTTAAAAACATAGAGGGTATTCTTGAATTCCCATAGAAATACCTTGTGAGGTTGTCTCTTGTCCCTAACAGGAAAAGAGATCAACAAGGCATTAGAGATGAAGGAAACACACAACACAAGATCATGGAGGAGTTTAGGAGTTATATCAAGATTCAAATCTGATCTAGAAGTGTTTATGTGAGACAAATAGAGTGAGATTGAATAGTTGAAGAGTTCAAGAAACAATTTTCAAAGAGGAGAGTGATATAAATAGGTTAGGAAATGACTTCAAGGTGTAAGTGAAGTTAACTTGGTTTTTGGGAAAAGTATGCCCTCCATTAGAAGTGTATTACATGTTTTGACAGTGGTAACATCCCTTATGAAAGATGTTGTTTACTTGGCACCAAGAAATGAGGAAGGGTGCAAGGAAGGTTTGACTTAGTGGGCAACTTGTTAAGTGTGCTTAAAGATATTTGTCAAAGAATTCAAATAATATTTCAATTAAGTGTAGGCTAGATCAATGGCACAAATTCCCAAAAAACATATTCCAACTAGGAGGGAATCCCAAATGCACGCCTCAAAGGTTTTGGTAGCGTCAAAACACTAACCAAATCCCAAAGACAAGACACGAGGTGATATTACAACCTGCTCAAATGTTAGACATCCTATGGTGACTTAAGGGAGAGTAATCCAACATAGAAAATACATCGTATGAAGAACAAGAGATATCAATGTCATCAGTGGGGTGGTCGTGCATGGAAAAAGCACATTAGCAAGGCACACCATGGTAAATCCTAGTGTGTAGGGGTATATGAATAATAAAATGTGAAATCTATACATTACATATTGTTTGATTGCAAGTGTTTCTATCCATAAGAGAGGGTACTAGCGAGTTGCAAGGAAGGAGGAGAACACAACAAAATGATAAAATATAGAGAAAACAAAGGTATCGACAAAGGAAAAATAATGATGAATGAAGGGTAGACACTACCTCTGCATGTAGTGTAAGCTAATGCCCTATGATTGCGAGGGAATTCTTCACAGGTTGCATCATAATGCCCAACTTTCATGGGAAGATTCACATGCCTTGATAATCAACACAAAACAAAGCTACTAGGGTCATAGACAATATGATATGAAACATAGATAAGATATAGAAAAGAAAGATCAAGAAGCAAATATGCATGTCACACAAAGAATGTCTAAAGAGGAGACAGACAAATCTAACTACTACAATAACAAAACAACTAAATAATGAAGTAAGATGTAAGTCTAATTACCATGAAAATAAAGCAATGACTAGACTATGAAAGTAAACATTGAAAGAAATTGAAAAGGGATAGGGTAAGAGAATGATACATGTACTTACTTGATCATAGGTGTTGATGACGTGGGACCTAGTTGAGGCATGCCAAAGATGTGAGCATGATTATCTCATTGCTAAAGCAAGTTGTCCTTGTAATATAAACATTAAAGGCTTTCCTTGAATGGGGTGAAGACAGTTACACCAAATCCCAAGGAAACATAGTAAGCGAGCAAAATCAATGAGAGAAAGGAAAGAAGGCAACAATGCGATGGTAGAACTAGTGAAGGCACTAAGGGTGAGAGGTGACAAACACTAGTACGACACTGTGAAAGCATGAGAGGAAACAAACACTAGTATGACACTATGAAAGCGTGAGAGGGGATGATGCTAACAAAACACCAACCAAGGCAAGAGGTGACAATAACTCATAGCTAGTGAGGGTGAGAGAGAAGTGACAAAAGAAATAAAAGAAAGACAAATATAGAAAAATGAATGAAGAGAGACAATGACACTAGGATAGGATTAATGAAAGTAGGAGGCAAGAGGCTTGAGGAAGGAGATGTTGTAGAGATGATTGAGTAGGTGATCCCATCGCCATAGTCTATGATATGCACCAAATAAGGCCAATGTCCTAGGAACAACTTAACGAGAACCGTGACCTCAAAACAAGAACTCTAGTCCAAAAAAACCCATATTTTTGGGAAAAAAAAATGAAAATCAACCCCCAAATCGAAAAGTGGTGCTACCGGTAGGACCATTTTTTCAAACAGGGTCAAAATTACCACATTTTTCAAGTATGGCCTTCAAAACTCATACAGTAGGTCAAAAAAACCTTAAAATGAACACCTAAATAAAAAATGATGTTACATAAAGAAAAATGTTTTTTTCAAAACGTTAAAATTAGAGATATTTTGAGATATTTTGAAAACATATTTTTAGTAGTTGGTACCATTAAAACCAAAACCTCAAAATCAACCATCAAATTGAAAAGTACTGCGGTAGACCCATTTAAATTGGGGTATTAAAATGACACAATTTTTACATAATGCCATGAAACCAATACATTTAAAAATATATAATCAAAACCCAAATTTGAAAAAAAAACATTAAAAAAAGGTGGAAAAAAACTGAAAAAGAAAAGAAAAAAAATTAAAATTTCCATAGGAAAACAATAATTTTAAGAAAAAAAAAATATTGTTTTTGTAAAAATGAATAATAAAAAATCCTTTAAAACTATGAAATAAAAAAAGAAAAAAAAAAACTCAAAAAAACAAGTCTAAATTCAAAAAAATATTTAAAATTAAAAACATATTAAAAAAAATGCTAAAACTCCATAAACTAAAAAATTATAATAAAAAAAAATTAAAATATACACTTTCATTAAAAATTAAAAAAAAAAAACATATATATATAACTCTTGTGGGGGCTTGTTTCCCATTATATATATTTTTATACTAGCGTAATCGAGAACATGAAAATCACGATGAGAATCAAACTTGAAACTTTCGTTACAAATTTACATATTTCATTTCATTTACACTACACTTGCCAGTGAATCTACACCCATGTGAGTATATATATATATATATATATATATA
>ML782956.1:51779-103255 GCA_009831015.1 Picea engelmannii | reverse complement strand
TAATTTTAAGTTTTCTAAGAATTAAATTATATATATATATATTTTAAATTTTGTAATAAATTTTGTATTTTGAGTGTTTTAATATATATATATATATATAACTTTTTAAAAGTTTTTGCATCATAAATTTTTATTCTTTTAAGTTTTTTATATTTTTTTAAATTTTCATTTGGTTTTTAAAATTTTTCTTTATTTTTATTTTTCATTTTTCATTTCCATTTTTTTAATTTTTAATTTTTCTTATTTTTTTAGTTTTTAATTTATCAAAAAATTAATTTATATTTTTTTGTTAAATATTTTAAAATAGTGTTATTTAACAATGATTTTCTATGTATTAAAGTAAATGTAAAAAATTATTAAAAATGGTATTTTCCATTATATTTAAAAAAATATGGAACTATAAATTAATTAAGGATAAGAAAAATCTTATTTTCAAAAAAATAAATGGTAAATTTTTTTTTTTAAATTGAAAGAAGCATGGAAAAATGACTAAAAACATAGTTGAAGAAAAAGAAATAAATTGAAAATAGATGAAACAACAAGCATACAAAAAAGTGGAAACATTATGGATCATAAAATTCAAAGTATCAAAAAATCACCTAAAAAGGGAGAGGGGTGCTAAGGGTAGCACCATTTTTAAAAACAAAGTAAAAAATTAAACCCCAAAAAAACAAAAACTCTATAGAGTTGGAGAGTTCTAGTTAAGTTGGTAACTATATTTAGGGAATAGACAAAGAAGAAGGAGACTGGTTATTAGTCCCATATTAGAAGATGTCATCTTGAGTCAATCCTTACACAAGACAATGACTCGGAGGATATTGACTTCTAATGAAGCCACTCAAAAATGAGGAGTCGAAAAAGAAAAAGAAAGAGGAAAAATGCAAAAGAGAAAAGGAAAAATAAAAGAAAGAAGATGTCATTGATTTCCTAAGGTAAAAAGTGACCTATACCAATAACAAAAGGTCTAGGTTAACCCAAAAAAGTCCAAAATTTCAAGACAATGCTTCATTCTTTCTTTCAATTTTTTCTTTTTGATTTTTAATAATTTTTTATATCAATATTTTAATTGATTTTAATTTTTTATCAAATATTTGTTCACAATTTTTTTCCTGAGAAAAAATCGTAATTTCATTATATAAATAAAACAACACTATTTGTATGCATACACACATTCACATAATTTTTCCACAAAAATAGTAAATCATAGATTCTCCTTCACCACTTTCAGTCCTCAAACAAGACCATCATTTCTATCTTTTTCAAAACCCAACCCTACAAAATATGTCCAACACTTGCATGATATGAAATATTCCTTTTTTTCACTGAGTTAATAAAAATGGCTATGATAATATTCTAAAATGTGGTCAGTTTCTGTTTCCAGAATGTATAATCTTCCCCATCACGAAAGCAAACCAGCTTTTGATAGAGTATCAACAATGAATTTGTAATATTATAATTGGGCTTTTTAATAACATTTTAAAGGACATTAAAACTTAATGCATTTTATAGAATCTAAAAGTTTTTTTTGGATATATTAAAAATGTGTTAAAAATATTTATAAAAAAATAAATTTATTTATAAAAAACAAAAAAAATAAATAAATTGAAAAAATGCAAAGTAATGTGTAGGGGCTTTGTCATTGGCGCAAGGAAGTTCGTTGTAGGCACTTTTACAAGTGTATCTCCACTCTATGTATATGATAGTTCGCGGTTCAATTGTAAAACATCTTGACTTTTTAAAAGTTAAATTAACAAAAAAAATTCTTATTCCTTCTTCATCAGAAATGTTTTTATTTTTTATTTTTTTTTAAATAATTATTATTATGGGCTTAGAGTACTTATCATCAACATCATGGTGGAAGGATATTACAAATATACCTTCATTAATGTGCAAGAGGATTATACTTTGTCTTTTCCTTTCAAATAGTTTCAAGTGTGTACAAGTGGGGATGTTAACATTAGTGTGTATTTTGATGTCAATATAGTTATGCCAATGTTATAAGCATCTTTCATTTTGATGTTTTTGATATGGTATAAGTTTTTAAACCTTATGAAAATTAACATTTTGTATTTTTAGTTTTTTTATAATTATGTAATTTATATAATTTTATATTATTAAAAAAATTATTTTTCCAGTGTTGAAGGTAAAATTTATTTTAATTAAAGCTTTTGTAAAATTTTATGAATATTTGTAAAAAAAAAGAGTAGGCAATTGGTTTTTTTAAGGTTGTAATTTTTTTATTTGATAAAAACATGCATAAACTATTTGCTATGACTATTTTGTAATATCACCATTAAAATGTCACATAAAATTTGAAGTTCAATTTATAAAAAATATTGTTTTTCTAGAGGAATATTTAGGGAATCTAAAACAAGAACTTTGCAAAGCTATGGTCTAATTTGCAATTGTATTACAAGGGATTAGAGAGTAAAAGAGAAAGAAATCCCTCACCTGAGAAAGGGAAAGGTTGACATGAATTCCCAAGTGGAGTCACCAAAATGTAGTGTGGCAGTTAGAATAAGACACCATGCTACCACAACGATCAAGGAGGGAATGGAGTCACAACATGTTTTTGGGGTAAAACCAAAAACCCTAGAAAGGAAAGGGAGGAAGAGAAGAGATAAAGCGAAGGCTACTAGATTAATTAAAGCTTTAGATTCAATCATATTATCTTGGGTTGTAGGTTAATTAGGATATTGCAACAAATAGAAAAAAAACAACAAATTAACGAAGGGCAACAAATTAATTATGGTTGATTCACCGGTTTCGTTTGGTGAGCTAATTAACCTAATTGCTAAAAATAAAAGAGATGGGAAATGGAAGGAACAAACTTGGAAAATTACTATTGTAGGTGCTACAATGACTTATGCTGAAGATGAGTGATGTGACATACTTCTAAGAGAGTATTTCTCCACTTGAATGACCCACACATGCCACAACACCTTCCTACAAATAGTCTTGATCTCGATCTCTAATACAATGCAATATAACACACTAGATATATCATATAAAATAATAAAACAAAACCCTACTAGATGTTGGCCCAATGTGCCCTTAGAAAGGAAATCCTCCCTTACCCTAGCCCTATTGGAAAATCCTTTTAAGTCAAAGAGCCTAATTGTCCAAGGTGTGAGAAGGGATACAACTAATGAAGATGCCCTAGGATAAGGCATCGAGCCTTCAATAAAGCGAACCAAAAGTAAGATATATCTATAGAGATGTTGTAGAGGATTGAAATAAGAAGCCCATGAGTATGGAGTAGGAGTTGAGTAGCTGGATCAAGATTTGATGATATTTTAGAACTATTCTTATGAGATAACACGAGAGAGATTGAATAATCAAAGAGTTCAATAGAGATTTTAAAAATGGAGGAGAGATATAAATAAGTCGAGAAACAACCTTAAGGTGTAAGTCAACATTAGCTTTTCCATTGGTCAAAGTATGTTTCCCGTTGGAACTATATCACGGGTTCAAACCATGTATCATAGGTATTTCCTTCGGAAAACACAATTTGTTCTATGGGCCACGAATTACAGTCATGGTATGTCCTATCAAAGCTTTAATTTACTTGGTGCTACAAAATTAGGAAGGGGAAAAAAGTTGACCGAGTGGACCCCCTATTAAGCACACCCAAATGGATTTGGTTATTGAGGAATTGAAATGAACCACTCCAAATATGTGTGGCTAGATTAGGGGCATAGATCCTTACACAGATCCCAAACAATAGGAGGTCACCACAAAGAGACTAAGAAATTCAAATCAATGACTGAAGGCAAAATACAAGATAGGAGGAAATAAGGGATTCTATATAAGCATTGGCCATCCCAAGGAGGCCACACATCTAGACTAAGGTAGGGTGACTCAAGGGTGAGTGGACAAACCAACAAATCCCTTGTATGAAGAATGAGAGGTATTAATTTCATCAATGAAGGGGAGGGGGGGGGGGAGGTTTCGTGCACGATGCAAGCACATAAGTAGGAAACACCATGAAAACTTCAAGTGGATAGTGTTAGATCTTAGGGTTAATTTAGAAGAGTTTACACCATGTTTGGGGGTGCTTCATGATATTTAGGGTACATGGCATATGGGTATCCCCTGAATGGTCCATGATGGATTTTTCACATTGGAGATGACGTTCTCTGTGGTTACTTGCTTTCATTTGGATGCTCACATGATATTCTTCCCTAAGGTGTTGGAGATCTCTTCATATATTTGGTGATGTTATACATGATGGCCACATGGATATGGTTGCATGATTGGAGAAATCCTTGCTTAGAAGGAGGATCATTTTGCATTATGGAGGAGGACATGGGCCCTAGACAACATAGGATATCTTGTATGCTTACATGGAGTCTTGGACTTGAATTGGGGACGCTTGGGTTGTGATAGTGTTCATGTAGGGGGAATGGACCTAATGGAGTAAATGGCTTAGGAGGATTGATGAAGCCTTTGGATGTTTGTAGGAGAAGCATTGGACACACCTTTTGGAGCACCCTTGCTTGTGGATGATATCACCTTAGATCTTGACATGTGTACCCTTGGAGTGTAGCGCTCCACACATGTTATTGTAGGTTTATTGTAAGGGCTAAGGCCCACATATGTATTTTTGGCCTTCCTTACCTCTCATATATATAGAGAAAGGAGAGAGTCCTTTCATTCATTATCAATTTACTCTTTTATTTGTACTTTTCATGTTGGAGGAAGTTGCCAAGTTTCACAAGGAAACCCTAGGAGGAGTTATGAATTCTAGTGAGGACTTATTTATTGAGAGCTTGCTCTTGTGACTAGGGTTAGGGTTTCATCCCCTGGAGAGTTGGAGATTAAAATTTTGAGATAAAACCCTAATTTGTACTTGGAGAAACATCTTTCCTTGGAGGACATTCTTGTGTGATGCATGCTTGTTGGAGCTTCTTGGTGTGAGATAGGGTTTTCTTGGTTTTCCCTAGCTAGGGAATGTAGAGCTAGAGGATTGTAATAGCCTTGTGATAAGGCTATGGTATGAACATGAAATTCATAATTATGCATATTGATGAAGTTTCCAACTATTCAATACTTGTGTAATTGCATATTTGATTTTTATCCATCTATGTTCTTTATGCTTTGCAATTTCCATCTCTACATGTCGTGTTGATTTGACATAAATTAAAGGTGATTATGTTAAGTGATTTAACATTGTAATTAAATAATGTATGGGTATATTTACAAGTATCATAAGTGTTTTTAAAATTTTTATATGCATGATAATATTACCGTAGAGAGCTGGGGTTGATTGGAGCACCTTGGTATATTTTCTCTTGGATTGCAATTATTGGGGTTGTTGAGAGTTGAAATTTTTTTTGCCATGATTGTTTAATTTGTTGTATTTCATAATATCCCTAAGGCTGAAAATTCTCAGGGTTAAGATTCAAGAAACCTCTAGTTCATAGGTGAAATTTCTAAACTCCAAATTGTGTAAAATTTCCATAGGTAGGTCTATGTGAGCACCAAAGTGAGAAATCCATACACAACAACAACATTTTTAGGGTTAATGTGAAAATATAGGTATAAAATATCTCTGCTGGAGATGACTAAAGAATAGTTAAATTAGACTAGGTTTGAACCAAAGTACAAACTCAAGTTCAATGTAGTGTCACGAGGTAATCTAGGTCTAATGGGCTGTTGTGATTAGATATGAAAAAAGGGAAATTCTATTAGTATACCCCAAATTAATTAGACAAGGAATAAACACTTGAGTAGATTTGAAGCCTGGTACAAGGCTTAAAGTTGTCCAAACCAAGGGGTATTTAGCCACCTACATGTGGATGAGATTCCTAAATCTTTATCAACATTCTAAACATCAAGGAAACCATGCTTAGTTCCAATTGGGACATTAAAGTCATGATGGAAAAGGTGAAATGCATAAGCTAGATGTACCTCAATGCTTCAACATGATAGAAAACCTCCTTGCCAACACAACTATAAATTCCCAACATGACAAATTGATCTTTCATCAATAAATTCTAGACTTGGGTGACCCATTACTCAAAAGAACTAGGAGACTCTTCCTACCGACCTTAAATAAATTCAATGTACCTAATCCCTACCCCTCTCCACTATCTAAGGGATTTCATATTACTCATTTATTCAAATTATCGTTTTATGATTTCATGCTTATAGGAACTTAATGTTGCTCACCGCTCCAAATCCATGATATTTGAACAACCCCCACTAGAGAAATTGTTGAGAAAAGGGGGTTTTCAATCTCCTATAAGCATTCAAACGACATGATCTAATGGCAACCCCCTAACCCTCTAAGTCTTCTAAATGTCTTGTTTTACCTATCTCTTTTCCCCTTCTCTTCTATCTTTATACCCTTTCTCTTTCTATTTCCACTCCTCAATTAGTTTTCCCATAACATAAGTAAAATGTCCAAGAAAGTAGCCAATTTCCTCAAGAAGGCCAACTTGAGAGTTCAACAATGAAGCAAAGGAGTCTTTCTTTGAATGTCTTTCACCACCAAGGATGCATAAATAATTTAATAAATTAAATTGTTATCTATGAAGCCAACTAATAATCAACTAATCAATGTATACAAGAGAGGAAATAAAGTATGAATTTATAGCTAGCTATATATGAAACGAACTCTACAAAAGACAATATTTCCTCCCACCAACATTAACTTAGTGCATTCAATGTACCCAATCCCCCATAAAACATCACTAAGAACTCTAAGAAAAGTATCAAATTTCCTCAAGAAGGCCAATTTGAGAGTTAAAGAACAAAGTGGAGGAGGATTTTTTGAATGCCTCTCACCTAGAGAGGACGCAAAAACAATTTAAGAAATTAAACAAAGTTACCTATGAAACAAAATTGGAATCAACCCATCAATGGAAACAATGGAAACAAGAGGGGATCCAATATATGAATATAGCTAGTTGTAAATGAGACTAACTCTAGAAGACAATACATTTTTGGAAGGAAAACAAGACACATCCAATGTTGATCCATAATCGAGAGAATTATAACCCACTCACTTCACTAACACAGAACCTGTGCGGAATTATCTTTCTTGTCTCCATCTCAGTTTTGTCTCTGAGTTTTGCATGGAGTTCTCTGTCTTCCGATGGCTACCAAGTCTTAGTCTTCTACCCTGCACATGGAACTTTCTTCTTCTAGTGAAGAGAAAGGTCCTCAATCAATGTATCATGCACATATCCAATGGATAGCAATGACAATGACAATTATAAACCCTAGAGTTCAAACAATTATTTTATCTACACATGAGCTAGGAAATTATATAACTCATGTAACAATTAAAATCCTTTAATGAATGAAATATCCTCCAGGAATCACACACTCAAGATGCATTAATATGTCACTGATCAATGATCCAGGTGGCGGAGCTGACCATTACGAACCCAATCTCCTAGTCATTCAATGCACCAATGATTCTCTGTGTCTTAACTGTCGCATCATTCAAACCATATCAATTATTCTTAGGCAACCAAATCTCCTGCACCAATCCTTACTAGATTGGATTAGAGATATTTTAACACCCCAAATCTATACTAAGATGCACAAACATTAAAAAATGTCTTCCAACAATATCATGGATGTCACCTGAAGGGAAATAATTTAATCGCCACTTATACCTATATTGTAGGACCAATTTATTTGTTTTATTTGTTACAAACCCTACAATCATAATTCTTGAGTGAGTGATTTCCTCTCTATCCCATATCGAATCAATTGAAAAAATAGTAGTGGGAAGAGGTCCTACTCCAAAAATATTTGAGGAGTGCATCCCAAAAGTGTTGTATGGATAGTTCACTGCTCGAGGTGAAATTTGGTGCCTCTTTAGGAGGTCAACCCCACCCATTTAGAAATCTCTTTCATGAAACCGGGAAATATGAGACAAAAAAAGAGTCCAGGGCCATATAATCATGGGGTTCTGACCTCTCTTTTCATGATGAATCCTCAAGAGTAAGTTTTGGGATGGAACCCCAAGATATCCTTACCCTAGAGTATCTATCTGAGTGGGATCAAAGGGATGATAAGTATTGGAGTAACTGGGAATCACACCACACCTCTCCAAATTTGCAACAAGAGACTCATATCACCTTCAAACTATTTAAAAATACTACCCTATTCAAGAGATCAATGAGCGATGAAAGAGTGTGGGGCGTCAACATAAAATAATACAATGTCAAAAAATAATGTGTATCTCTTTTTTATTAGATGGAGCTCTCCCCATATCTAAAATTTGGAAAAAATTATGGAGTGGAGATATATTGCTAAATATGAAATTTTGTGTTGGTTGATGTTGCATGCAAAATAGGTATTTGTGTTTTTTTTTTCCAAGGAAAAAGTCGTAATTTTATTAAAAGGGGTATAAAATTACATTCGCAGATATATATTTGTTGTGTGGCTAACACTAATATATATTGTCTGTTAGCATCTCATACAATTCTGTGAGTCTTCAGAAAGTATACAAACTCCAATACAAAATATTACATATTATGTGTGGGCATCCGCCCCAGCACAGGCTGTATATCCAAAAAATAGTGAGTTTCAAAAATGGTATTTTGGTTATCAACATAGTATTTATGTACTCAAAATTGGTTGCCATTTGTATGTCATTTATGCTTGCTCTTCCTGGAACGGCCTATGGAACTCAAAACTGCCAACCTCATTATGTTTTGTGATATGTTAGCTTCTGAAAGCTAGGTGAGATGCTTCTTTGGAAATCCTATAAGCCATGGTGTTCCTTTCCCTGTAAATGTGTGAGAGAGAGAAAGTGTCAAAAGTAGGAATGGTCCTCAATATGTCTGCTGGTAAGAGTCTGAGCCTAGTTATATGACAAAGTTGTGTTTCTGTATCCCATTGTATGACATTCAAAGAGTCCCCAAAGGCTTGAAGATTGGTTACTCCTTTTTCTGTCGTGAATTGTAGAAGGAGTCTTAAGGCTTGTAGTTCAGCATAATTATTAGATCCAGGCCTCAGCCCAGCTCGGAGGAGGAAGAAGTGTCATTCTGAAAGGTATATGCATCCAACCCCCCCACAATGGAGTTGATCACCCGAGGTCGTGCCATCAAAATATGCCCAGGGTCTCTCTTTATTGATCTGTTCCTCCTGAGAAGTTCGATTCATGTCCCATCCCGAGGGGTGTTTAAATTTTAAAATTTCTGCAATACTTATGGATAAAGTGGCCACCCTTAGTGGAGATTGTGGTGCATCCCGAAAAATAGTATTATTCCTGACTATCCAGATCCCCCGGGCTATTAGTACTGGCAGTGTTGTTAAGTAATTTGGGGTTGTCAGTTTTAGCCACTCCTTTAGAGCTATTTCAAAGGTGTCTTCAAGACAATTGTCGATGTCAGGATTTAAGGTGGAGGCTTCCGACCAAATAGAGCAAGAGAAGGGACAACGCATGAAAAGATGATCTATCATTTCTTCTTGCGAATGACAGAGGGGGCACCAACTAGGCCCGTGAAAGAGCTTCTTCTGTAGAATATCCCAGGTGGGAACCTTTTTTTCTAGGATAGACCATACCAATAGTTTACCCTTGGCTGGTCATTATAACTTCCGCAATCGTTTCCACCACCATTTTTCCTCTTGTTGAGCCTATGTTATACTGAGTAGTACATAACTTGCTTTAGGAGTGTATGTGCCTCGCGGGTCTCCATCCCAGATGAGTTCATCTGCTCCATCCGTTAAATGTATGTTTGCCTTCCTTAGCGCGGTGAGATATTGGTCCCAATAGATAGTTTGGGGGACACTGAGTTCCAAGGTTCTCCCAGACTTCCATCCTTGTTCCCACAGGGTTGTGTGGGTGGGATCAACAAGTTGGGCAAGATGGAAATATCCATTTCTTTCAAGAGTTGTGCAAATGTTGTCTGGTAAAAGGTGTTCCCTCGAGCAGCCTGCCCAAGGATCTCGTCCAATACGGAGGGAGTTTCTAGATCCTACTTGCCAAGATAAGGAATTTCCCACCACATCAAAGGCCCATTGAACCTCCTTCCACATTACAGAAATCCTGACAGATCTGGTTCCATGGCTCCGGATCCATTCGATTATAGAGAGTGGTGCCACGTACTTTTGTTGTGTCACTTGGGTCCACAAGCTCGTTGTCGTGATTAAACGCCAGGCAGATTTGGTCAGCAGACCTTTTGAGAAGAGAAAGATGTTTTTGAGACCCCATCCACCCAAAGCCTTTGATTTTGCGATTCTTTCCCAGCGTACCCAGGGCAAGACTCGGTGATCTGATTTCCCCCTCCACAAATAAGAGAAGCACATTTTTCTATCTTTTTCAGGTATTCCCTTTGGAATTCAGGAGAGGGACATCCAGTATACTGGAATTTCTTCTAGGACTGTCTTTATTACTACTAGTCGGCCAACCCTTGATAACCATTTGTAGCACCAAACTTTTAATATTTTTTTCTAGCTTTGCCAGGACCCATAGCCAGTCATTCTTCGTATAATCGTTAGGCTTTAAGTGGAAACTGAGGTATTTGAGGCCTTCGTCCAGTTCTAGAGAATGAAAGTGAAAAAGGTCTAAATAATATCAGATATCCTCATTCTCGAGCCAAGAGAAGAGTATATTGGACTTCTGAGCGTTGATGAGCATTCCCATTGCTGATTTGAAGAGGGTAAGCCCCTCGAAAATTAGATTTGCATCCCTCTTCGATCCATTGCAAAGGATGAGTATGTCATCTACAACGAGTAGGTGAGTACTAGCAAGTCCAATTGAGATTTTGATACCAGAGAAATGTCCGCCCAATCTTGCCTCTGACAAGAAGCGGCTTAAGCATTCTGTTACAAGAAGAAAAAGTAGGGGGGAGAGAGGGAATCCTTGCTGGAGTCCCCTCCCTGCTTGAAAAAGATCTGTGGCGGAGCCATTTAGAAGTATGGAAAAGGAGACTGAGTTTAAGCAAGCCAATATCTAGTTGACAAAATCTAGGCCAAAGCCGAGGTGAATTAGAAGCATTCTGATGTATAGCCAATTGACCCTATCAAATGCTTTGGATAGGTCTATCTTGATCACTGTTGCTCTCATCCTCTTTAATTTGATGCTGTGTAAGCCTTCTTGTGCTACACCGATAGCCTCATGAATTTGTCTTCCTTCAAGGAATCCAAACTGTTCCCCCGAGATGTGTTTTGAGAGGATTGCCTTCAACCTTCTACTGATAACTTTGGATATGATCTTGTACAGGCAGTTGCAAAGTGATATGGGTCGAAAGTCTTCGAAGGAGGTTGGGTTATTAGATTTAGGTATAAGTGCTATAAAAGTAGCATTGATAGGACTGTGTATGTGGCCCCTTTCCCTCGATTCTTCAATTACCCTCAGAAGGTCAGATCCAAGTACATCAAAACATCCCAGGTAGAATTCAATTGGCCACCCACCAGGACCAGGGATTTTTCCTTTCTGGAACATTTTTAGTACTTCTAGCAGCTCTTTTTCAGTGATCGAGCTCGATAGTTGTGCAACTGCATCCTCTTCTACGAATCTGGGAAAGAGATGTGCCACTTTTATAATTTCTGCTATGGAGATCTCCTCCTGAGCTTTGTAGAGAGTCTTAAAGTGATTAATGCCCAGGTCGGCTAGATCATTGTATTTGATTATTTCCTCCCCTCTCTGATTCTGAAGGCTCCAGATTGTGTTGGTCGTCTTCCTGCCTTTGGAAAAAGCTTGAAAGAATTTTGTGTTTTCATCTCCGCAAGTAAGCCAAAGGGCTTGACTCTTTAGTCTCTACTGTGCTTCTTGCTCAGCCAGAATGACAATGTGGTTTTTTCTAAGCCGAAGAGGACATCTTTTGTGTCCTGACTAAGGTAGCCCCGGCTGGTCCCTTCTTGTAGTTCATTTAGTTTATGTTCTATATCCTTTAGAGACTGATCATCCTTTTGTTTTTTTTATTTGTCCCACTGCTTGGTTTCTAACTTGAGTCCCTTTAGGTTTTCGACAAAGTGAACAATTGTTGGGGTGTGGGAAGGTTATAAGTAATTAACCCATTTCTCCTTTTACTGGTTCCAAGAAGGTTGGATCAGTTAACCAACCCTCAAATAATTTGAAGGGGCAGGACGACCTTCTAGTAGAGTTCCCAAATTCGAACAATATCGGATGGTGATCAGATTCTCCCCCAAAAGTTACCCATTGTCAAACTAGTGCATATGAATCCAGAAGATCGTCTGTGAAAAGGAATCTATCCAAGCGTTTGGCCACTCTGTCCGGTCCTACCCGTTTGTTGAACCAGGTAGGGGAGAGTTTTTGTGGTTCTACATCCACCAGCCCCCACTGATCCAGGTAATTGAGGAAGTAACTGTTTAAGGGATCTGGTGCGGCCCGAGGTACCCATACCTCCAAGGTGCCTAAGAAGAAATTTAGGTCGCCAGCCAAGATGAAGTATTTTTTTTGAAACCATTCACATTCAGTTAGGGAGTTCCAGTAGAGTTGCCTATCCCGGTGTGGTCCATATATATTAATGAAAGTGAGTGACCGACCTAGGTCAGTAGAGAAGAAAGTAAGGTCGATCCCTAAGGAGAATCCCCAGGCATTTTCCAGTTTACAATTCCTCTGCTTCCAACCAGTGGCCAACCCCCCAAAACGTCCTCAAGCATCAATTGTTGTGAACGACCAGCTTGGGAGTAAGGATTAAAGGGTCTAGACTACGGTGACATTTTCCCCGAGCGTTTCCTGAAGAAGTAATAAATCTGGTAGATGGAGGTCAACCAATCTTTGTAAGGACGATTTTTTAATGGGGTTTTCCAGTCCCCGACAGTTGAAAGAGAGGATTTTCATGAGGTAACTCCGTCCAGGGGTGGATTTTCTCTAAGCGCCCATTCAATCAAAGATTGCCTGCCAGATGCCAAGTCGATTCTCACTCTGTTTTGTGCCAGGTATAAGTGTGATTTGCAACCTCTACCTTTTCCCAACGAGAGTGTCTGTGAGAGTGTACCCAGTCCCCTGCCTAAAGCCCAAGTAGTACCACTTTCCTGGGGGGCCTCTTTGATCACATATCTTCTCCTGAGGTGATATTGTACCCTGTTGTCTTCTGAAGAAGAATCTAGAGAGGCCGAGGGAGAGGCAAGGGAAAAGGGGAGAGAGGAGGGTAAGAAGGGTACCCGAGAGGATGGGGAGAGGGGAGCAGTGAAGATAGGGGGGGTAACTGCAGTAGGTGGAGGAGGAGTGCAATGGAGGGTAGAGGGCCAATCAACAGGGCGGGGCCTAAGATCCCCAAGTTTAGGGAAGGTGTGACCAGCGAGGGTGCATGGACCGATGAAGTGGAGGAGAGAGAGCAGTGTAAGGGGGCTAGACTGCTACAGGAGAGAGACTTCCCACCCAGAATAACGACAGACTCAGAAAAAACAAAAGGAACAATGGAAACCAAAGAAGTATGTGAAGTAGCTAGAGTTGTCATACCCGATAAAGCATTTTCGTGTAGAAGAAGATGCTCCAAAGAAGGTGAGGAGAGGGGGGTAGTGGTTGTAAGTGTGTGCGGCCCTGGGCCCTGGTTGTGTTCACTGGCCGGTTCTTGTCTGTCCGATCTTCGTTTTCCCAAGGTCTGTTGGGCTTGGCTGTTGTTGGCCCCTGCTGCCTACTAGGCTTCCCACTTTTTCCGCGGGGGAGAGTTGTGGTTGCTAAACCCCTTTGTCTTCCGGGTTTCTTCTTTGGGGTTGAGTGGGAAGTGAACCACCCCATGTCCATATACATGAAATCTATGGAAACGGAAAGGGATTCCCTTGTAATCCAAGGTCTGTACAAATTCCCCCTCGGTCGATTGAACAAGGAGCTCCTGATATAAACCCTTCTGCAGATTGATCTGTACTAATATGTGAGCCACAGTCATGTTCCCAGTGTTTTCAAAAGACATGTCCACCTCAAGGTAGTGACCCATAAGATTTTCAATTGCTTCAAAACGATGGGAGTTCCAAAACTGCATCAGAAGCCCCAGAAGTCTTACCCAAATGGGTTCCTCATCTACCCTCTCACGTTTCACATCAAAGGTGGGCGTCCAATGTTTGAGGAGGGTCAGTGTAGCAGTAATTCTCCAGACCTTCTTAAGTGCCCAATCCACCTCAGCCGAGGAAGAAAATACAAATGCAAACCACCCCCTGGTGAGTAACCTGATATGGGGCATCTTGGTGTGCTCTGGGAACCAGTAGGTGTGAACCCAACTTTTGAGGTACGCCATGCCAAGTTTTTTTCCTCTGACCTGACCCACCACTACATGTTCTGAGAAATCCAGGACCCTGTCCATAGCCACGTCCTCGCCGAAAGCGAGTCGCCCTGCACTCGGTCTTTCCTTTGTACACCGGAAAGATTTCGTCGGTCGGCCTTTCGGGCTGTGATGTGTGGTGTGAGGGTGTTCCCCCTTTTGGATGGAGGAGGAGTTTTTTTCGAGAGCAGAGGGAGAGGCCAGTGGCCGGTCCGACCGAATAGTAGGGTTGGTTGTTTCGTGCTCTAGCCTGATAGTTGGAACGTCCAGTTGTTCGGTAACCTCCAAGAAATTCGAGGGAGAGAAGTCCTGTGTGGCCATGAGATCGACTGTGGCCCCAATTTGTGGCTCAAAAACCTGGGGATCAATAAAATCTGTGAAGGATTCACTTATACCCAATGAATATTCCTCGACCATAAGACCCAAGGTACCTCCAAATACGTTGGCTGCTTCAGAGTCGAAAGGAAGACTCCCACCCCTAACTTCAGGCAAGATCGTTCCAGTAGTCTGTTGATCAGACGGGGTTGTCGGACCTAGCTAGTCCGCCGTCGAGAAATCCGATCCTCCAGATACCTCACCGCGTGTTTGTTGACCTGCTTTGTCGCCCATCATAGCGGGCCCTGTGGAGGTATAGAAAATGCCCACTTGTCGTTTGTCAGATATTAGTTGGGTGTCTGTGCAAAGGAGGGGTGCCCTACAACTACCAAGAAAAGGTAGGGTTCTTGTCTTGTAGTGTCTACAAGCTCCAGGAAAGACTATAACCGTGTCCTAATACAACGACGTCCTGATAACGAGGGATTGGGTGCGCAGATCTAGAAATTTGTGGTCAGATAGTAACCCTGTGTAGGCTAGCTTCATAAAATCCGAGAAACCCTCCAAAAAACAAGGCACCATTATCATCGTCGTCCTCCATCAGAACCACAAACCTCATTGACGTTGGATTATCACACACATTAAATCAGTTGATCATGTAAAAGGAAAAAAATCATAAGTACATCAAATAAGTATTTGTGTTATTTGTAAATAAGTAGAATAAAACTCTCACTATCTCTTTCTAGAATGCATAGTCACAAAGGAGATGTGGTTGTTGGATGTAAAGGAACTCTAGGTTTCTATAATTCACAAAAAAATACTAGAAGTAGATGATGATTTGGTGGATATCAGAGTATCCCCAAGAAAGTATTGTCAATCCATTATTAGAAAGAGCATGATATTCCCTCCCCAAATATCTCTCCTAGAAAATTTTCTAGCTCCCAATTGAAGCATTGTTCAAGATAAATTTCCGAAAATTCATGTTATATCAGATTCAACAAAGAGGAAAGCAAAGGAGACCTTGTTGGAAAATGGAATGAGAACACTACAAGTCAACAATTCCACTATATAAGGAAAGGGTTGGATGTGCTCTCTTTAATCTCCTTGATATCCCTTAGACCACTTAGATACCTGATCTCTTCATTGAGAGTGGAGGGATGGAAGATATGAATAGGAAAGGAGGATCTTTATTGGTGGTCAAAGACTAGGAAGAAATATACTCTCTTTTTTCATAGGGTTTCCAAATGAAATATAGGGGTGGAAGGTACTGGGAATCGTTATTGATCCTAAAGGATAAAAATAAGTAGCATTTTCTTAAGAGACTGGGAAAGCTACAAGAAATGAAGTGAATGCTTTCAAAACTTTCCAAGGACTACATTTTTTTATTATCTCTTGATCCTTATTATACATCATCATCATCATCTAAGACTCTTCCTACATTATAAATAATCCCAAGTTTCTTGAGTTGCTTAAGTCCCCTAAGATTCTTATTTTCACCACGTGCCTTATTAAAGACCCAAACTACCAATCCCTGAATGTAGGTGGTGTTTGGTGGGGAAGACCACCTTCCTTAGTTATGAGAGTGTTACCCCTCATATAACATAAGGATTATTCTAGGTTGAAGATCGTAGCCAAGCATGTTGCATTTGGAGGTTGATGGCTTATGAGCCAATTTTTTGCATTTTTAGATGCATATTGTTAATGTATTATCACCTTGTTGGCATCATAAACTCTTGTTTGGAGGTTTTCATCTAGCATATGTGGTGTCCCAGGGGTGTTTTAGGGTCTTGCATAACATTTCTCACACATTTGATTCACACCTACCACATTTTTGGGGAGGGATACCCATCAACTAAGGGGTTCCCTAAGTATTACTGGTTAATTATTGTTCCCTAATGTGGGGAATTAGTTATTTGGAATGTTTGCATGGTTCCTAAGGTTTCACTTGGATTATTTCTTCATCACTCTGATCAATATTCCTTGAGATGGTGTATCCTTACTCTAGGGAACATATCCCTATGGCACATTCCTTGGAGAGTATGATATTGAATAGGATTGTTAAGATGCATTTATAAGAGTGCTATTCATTAGAAGCATCTAATGTTAAAGTTTCTTGAGGAACACCTCCAATCATGCACACATATCTAAGGTGCATCCATCCTTGTTAGGATTTGGGACATGGGCACATGGATTTATGCATTTGAACCCTTGGTTTGAGGAGTACCCTAGTCAATGGGGATATTTTTGGTATGAGCTTGGTCACTTTAGGTTAATATATTGAGCAACATATCCTTGAGATTGACACCTTGGCATATTTATTGATGACTCATAACTACTCACACATAATTATCTAGAGCTCACTTCTTCTTGACCCATGGTTTTGGCCCATGGTTTCTCCTTACAACACATGGTTTTGATTATTTTATTAGGATAACACCTGCTTGATGTAGATTCTTCTAGGTCATCCCTCTCATGGCACACTTATTTAAGAGATTGACAGTGTTTTCACTTAATCTAGGATTTTGAAGAATGTCCTTGGTAAGTGTGCCTAGGTAGTTATTCCATAAAACACCATCAATCTCCTAAATAAATATTCACTATTCACTCTATAATCACACCCTCATGCATGTTTGGAGATTCTCCATTTTTAGGGCACCTCAAGTTAAATTTTTGTATTAATGGAAAATAAAGTAAGGGTAGTTGTTACATGCTTTATATCCTAGTCACACATTGTCCTTATATCATAAGAGAAAAACGTTTTTCATTTTATCCTTTGACTCCAATTTCTCAATGGATTGATAGTAGTGTTGGTACATCCATCACTTTATAAAAAGATATCTTACAACTTTTGTTTTGCTAAATATAAACTCTTCATTTCACCTTGAGCCTCCATTACATATCTTTAGCTATCATACTCTAGGGATGCCCACCTTATACCAGAGGAGGGTCAACCTAAAGTGAGAGAGGGATATATTGTGGTAATAATGGGTATCCCCTCTCAATTACTTCAATATATTACTTGTGCTTTAGGAATTTATCACAATAAGGGAGGGTTTAGGTGGCAACAGAGGTCATGGGAGTCCAATACAAGTATAGAGGAGTGTAAGAGACTCCATATCCATAGGGATTAAAACCTGATAGATATTTGAACCATCTCTTTTCTTGTGTCCTCTCTTCATGAAATTTGAATTCACCATTCTCATTTCCATTCCTTTGATTCTATTCAATTCATTACCATTAACCATTGGACACTATGGTATTCTATTCATGGGTGTGTTCCCATGCTATGTCAAAGACTTTAATTCAAGCTTGTAAGTGACCAGGCATATCCATCAAAGAGTAAGTTGTGAATCTCAGAGAGAGTGGGATGGAAGAATGTAGAGGAGAATAAACATTGGACTTGATAGGAAACCATTCCCATTTCCCTCTACATTACTTCTTATTGAAGGTCGACAACAATTGGACTCTTGTAGAGACTAGGAACACTAAAGAGGAGGATGGTGTGAGGTCCTTTCCTTATTGTTGGTAATGGGCACCTCCACTTGTCCATTGAGATGGTCACTAGAAAAAATCAGTTGGTTGCGATGAAATGTTGCAAGGTTGGACAAGCATGCCTTAGGAAGTCTTGCACATGGGAAAGGCATGCATAAGTTCTAGCCAGCTTGTCAAAGAAATTGGTCTCAGTATGGAAACAAGATGAGAGTTATCATTTGTTTTTATTTTTATAGAGGCCACAAGATGAATTGGACAATGGACATTCCTTGGTTCACCGACATGTGGGTAGTATTCCTTGACTTGGGGCACAACACCCTAGCCCATTGATATGAGTGTTTAGACATATGGGTGTACATCACAAGTTGAATGGACATATGCTTGACATTTTGTAACATAAGGAAAGGAAAGGAGCACCTTGGACATTTTTCAAGCAAGATAGTTGACCATTGAACACATATGATAGTTGGGACACCTTAGGTGCATGAGCTGAACAAGCAGACCCAAGGGGCTCAAAGACTTGGTGGATGAATGGGTGGATTTCACATTGGGTCCATTTTGGAAGTGGAGTGGATTGAAGGTTACCTTAGAAGAAGGCGATGAAAATACATCATCCATTATGTAAAGCGGATGTCTACATTATGTAAATGCATGCAAAGGGATTCAAGTTTGGTCATTCATACAACTTTGGACAAGGAAATTGTGATTGTACTAATTCTAGGGTTGGCACCACATACTACTTAGATGTCAGTTGAGTAAATTGTTGAAGAGATACGAATTGTAGAAGTAAGGTTTTTGGATGCTTCATGGGTTGGATTGTTCAAATATCTTGGGAAATAGGTAGAATTGCCTTGGATTGATTGTACATATGTTATATAATTGCAGGGAGAAGGCCACCCCCTTTGTTGTATCTTTGTAACGATATTTATACTAATAAATTTAAGGCACTCACCTTAGTTGTTGCCCATACATTTGTGTTGTTGTATCTTTGTCATTGTTGGATGTTATTGTTAATTGCATTGTATTCAATGGCCAAGTATTATTGAATATTGGTTAAGTGTAATAGAATTGAGATTCTTTAAGGCCATGGTAGGATGTCTGGCTATAATGAAATTTTTTGTATTGAACTTTGTTGCAGATCTAGCCAAATATAGCTTAAGGTAGAGTTATGGGTATAACTTAAGTGACGAGGCATAATTTGGTTGTGGTAGGTGCAGGTTGGCCACACCCCTATGACCAAGGCAAGGTAGTTTTGCATGACCTTAGGTGCAAAAAGTGAAGTTTTTCTTGGACATGATTGTATGTCAGTGATAGGGGGTATTAGAACTTACCTTGCACCCCCTTTATGGAGGAAATGTAGGATTAGAGCATATTTAAGTTATCTTTGCCATGTTTTGATATATTTGGAACAAACAAAAGGTTTTTGGAAGATTCTGGCAAGTGGACACAAAGTGACTTGAAGATAGTTAGAGTAGATTTAGTGCCTTGGTGTAGAAAGTAGGAAAGACCATTCCTTTGCATGGAGTGGTGAGTATTTCTTGTGTTTTGAGGATTGAGCAGACCAAGTATACTTCATTGAAGACTTTCTTATAGGGTAGCTTCAAAGACATCCACACCAAAATGAAACAATGGTAGTGTTGTAGTGGAACTTTGGGTGAAGAAAGGATTCTTGGAACAAGTGCTTGGTGCCATGGACTTGGAATCATAGAGGGAAGAGCTAAGTCTTGAATACTTGGGGGTATATTCTTTGGGCATGCCTATGTTGCAACATGGATGGTGCAAACGAGGAGTCTATAAAGACAAGGATGAAATATATGATGGTGAGGTTGAGATATTTGACCTAAGAAGACACATAAATGTCTCAACAATCCAATGCATAGGATAAATCCTTGGCATAGAGGTTGCAAGATAGGGCATAGTTGAAACTTAAGTTGGGATTTTTTAGGAGGAAGGATGCCCAAAATGATGGCAACATCAAAATAAGGAATAAATAAAAACCGCCTAAGTCTAGAGGTAAGAATGTTGCTTGTTTCCTTTGTTATTGGAGCCATTTTGCCACAAATTTTCCTTTAAAGAAGTTGGTAGATTGAGAAGAATTCCAAGTGAAACATACTTTCAAGGTGAAGCCAAAAACCTTGGGAGATGACGAAGTGCAACAAACTTTGAAGGTAGCATTGGAGTTTTTGGGTACCTTGACAACAAGTTTGAGAAAGTTCACGACAAGAGGTTAAGATCATGATTTGCAAGATGAAGATATGCACATAAACATTGTTTTGTGAATGCAACCATGAGTGGGTTGAATATGGTATCCTTGATAGACATTGGTGAAACCCACAAATTTCTAAGTGAACATATTGTTACAACACTTCATCGTAATCCTAAGAGTAGCATGGCCATGTTTAAGGTGGTGAACTCAATAGTGAAGCTAGCAACAATGTTAGTTTTATGATTGAGATTTCTATGGTAAGAGTTTTCTTCATGCTAGTTCAAAATATCCACAGTATTGTTTGTTGCGGGTCGACATTTCAGATCCATAATATGATCCATATTCAAGACAAAAAGATGAGGATGAGATGAGAAGAGGAGCAACTTATAAATACTTAGGTGAGTAAAATCCAAGGGTGTCGGCTAAAGCTACAACAAAAACCCAAAAATAAATGAAATAATACTAAATGCACTAATTACATAATAATAAGAATAATAACTTTATAATAATAATCACCTGATTATAATAATAAAAGTGATTAATAGTTATAATCTAGATATAATAATAATGATAATAGCCTATTATAATAACATAGGCTACCTTAGAGTAGCAATCTGATTATAATAATAAAATTACGATAATAACTTAGTTTAATAATAGTTAATAATAATGAAAATAATGCAATTAGTAGTTGTACTAAGGTTAGGATAAAGGAAAACCTAGAATACTACTAGTATATTATTATAATAACCTAGATATAATAATAGTTAATAGTTATATTAATAAACTAAACTAGATACAATAACCTAGATACACTAATAGTTCATATATTATAATAACCTGGATATAATAGTAGTGATAACCTATTAACTACTAAGTATTATTATTGTATCCGGGTTATTATAATAACTCAGTTATAATGATATTGATAATAACATATAATAATAATAATAATTTATTTTTAAGGTTACGACCAATCCAGACACCAAATTGGCGTATGAGACCCCCTCCGCCAAGCGATTTGATTGGTAAAGTCTATGGAGGTATACATACCCTACCCTAGAGTAACAATATAGTTATAGTGATAATAATACTAATAATAACAACCTAGTTATCATAATAATAAAAGTTAACTATTAATATATATGGGTTATTATATATAGTTTATTATTATAACTATTAACTATTATTATATCCAGGTTATTAATATAATAGTGGTATTCTAGGTTTTCCTTTATCCTAACCTTGATACTACTACTAATTGCACTATTTTCATTATTATTAAGTATTATTATTATCATGATAATTATGTTATTATCAATAATTTTATTATTATAATTAGACACTTACTCTAAGGTAGCCTAAGTTATTATAATAGGTTAATATTATTATAACTATATTATAACTATTAACTACTACTATTATTATAACCATGTTATTATTATTATTATTATAACATAATGACTACATTTAGTCTTATTTAATTTATTTTAGGTTTTTGTTGTAGCTATAGCCATCCTTCGTTTTTACTCACCTTTTTAAGTATTTATAAGTTGCTCCTCTTCTCATCTCATCCTCGACTTTGTGTCTTGATGATGGATCATGTTATGAATCCAAAACGTCAACCCGTAACAAAAAATAATAAGGATATTCTGAACGAGCCTTAAGAATGGTAATTTTCTCCACACCTTTGAAGGTTGGAGAATGGTTTGGAAATTTGGAATTGATAATGTGTAACACCCTTGTTTCCCCCAAATTGTAAATATTATTACTGTGAACAAAACTATAGACAGATCCGCCATATGAATGTTGGACACACAATGAACCCTACCATCAAAATTAATGTATATATTTTGTTATTAAATGAAAGGAAATTAGTGGCATGACTACTGAAAGAGGGCTTCCAGATAGATCGTGAAGCATGAGAAGGGATGGTAGGGGAACCAATACTGGTGATTTGACCCCTGCCATGCTGATACTGTGCTAGATATAAATGCACAACTCTAGAACAATATTCTGGCCTAGAAAAACTTAATT
Organism: Picea engelmannii; assembly: GCA_009831015.1. Lineage (NCBI taxonomy): Eukaryota > Viridiplantae > Streptophyta > Pinopsida > Pinales > Pinaceae > Picea > Picea engelmannii. Next base: position 81,016 of record ML782956.1, on the reverse strand, counting down.
ACCAGTAAGGCTGGTAGTTGGGAAGTATTCCCTCAAGAGTTAATGAGGGAGATGTGTAGAGTACCATTTGAAACTTCCTGACCTAACCCAAAAAATATTGTTGGGAAAGGAAATAAAAGAGAGGAAAAATCATGGGCAGAGACCAGAGGAAAATAAAAAAAGACACACGAATGGTCAGGAGGACCAATAGAGAAGAAGAAGAGTGTGCGAGGCTCTCTGGTTTCGAGGAAGAGAAATGTGAATAAACTTTTCTGTTTACAAGAGTGATTGGACAATGTTTTCTAATCAAGATGATAAACATAGTGGCAGTGATTGAGTGTAAAATCACAATAGACACCCTTGCTTGGTTGATAGAAAATTGGATTGCCAGGTTCCTGTGGTAAAATGAGAGTAACCTTTGTCCCTTGTTGTTGCTAAGATCAAGAAGAATCCTTCTCATGGAATCATGATATAGCTAGGGGGTGGCCAGTTGAGGAATTCTCCAAGAACAAATTTTACTATGGTTGGGGTGGAAAAGGGAACCCCTTTCAATAGTTTCCAACTAAATTCCAAAGTTTCAAATAAGTGTGACTTTGAGTCTTATTTTACCTTGACTATTTTGTTGTATTATGTAATTCCTTGAGCTAGATGATGGCATGATTGTTTATCTCGTTGAATGGTAGAGTTTGTGGTGATGATGGCCTAGCAATATGGGAAGTTTGAAGTAGAAGTTAAATCTTATATTCTATCAATGGCTTCCTATTTAATCATATTTAGTAAAGGAGACCCGTGATTAATGGATTTCGAAAGTAATTGGGCAGAAGACGAGATGGCCTCTGTTTGAATCTGTATATGCGCTAATTTACCAAATGCACTGACCCAGGGATGGAATATACAAATCCATAGTCAGGACGGACTCTATAGGACGGTCCCAAACTCATCAACCCCTTGAGATTTCCTTCCCTATTATAGAATCCAAGTTCTATAGGTGAAAGGCGATTCATTCAAACCATTTTGTCTGAGTGACCACAGTCTCAAGTCTGTGGGCCTAGCCAAATATGAGATATGATTTGAGATTGTAATTCTCAGGGCTTGTCGAGTCCCATATGATCAGGACCTGGAACCCTTTGCTACGCCCAAAAGGAGCTAAGCCCTCTGGGCTTCAGGATTTCGGAGGTCCGAGACTTCGGGATGTTGGAACCTCACAAGATCCACTTTTTTCCGAAGATAACTTGTTGGAACAGTGACCGAACGGTTTAACCGACAATTAGCGATTTCGTACCCATTATCATGGTATCTGCCTTATCGTTAAACACATACAATCTTTTTACTATGGGTATTCCCTTCATCGTTGATCATGTTCAAAGATCAACGACGTGATCCTCGTCCTTTTCCTCTTATGGGTTCAATGGTGAGGATGCTACCCGAAATTTCCACTTGATCGGATGGATGGCGAGCATTCGCGACTCTTGCAATCTCCCAACATTTCAACCTCTCTGGAATGATTACCGGTCGAAGCGGTCACAAGGGAGTGGCTGCCTTTTGTTGTTGGTTGTTACTCCCACTTATTCTATCCTTCCACTACCCTCGATCGAGTGGTCAAGAAGGATCCTGGAGGATCTTGGATCGGCATTCCAAGAGACTTTGGGGATTCCGGGACTTCGAGAGTTCACGGTAGAACTTAACCTAGGCTTTGGCCCGAAGGCCAGAGATTAATTACTCAAAAAGATTAAACAAATTTCGTGATAAACCTTAAGTTAAGTCTGTGTGTGGGACTCTCTCTGGGATATTTGAAGATAATAGGGTGTGGTAAATGCCGAAACTCCCTTGATGAAGTGTCAAGCCCTGATTGGGTGGGCCCACGTATGCCATGGTGGTGCGGCGTGACCAGGCAGGTCCATATGGCACCGTGGCATGGGGTGCGAGTTAAGGTGGAACCCACCTCCTCCTTGTCAACTTTAGGCTATGGGTAAGTGCAGATAGATACCAACCATTAGATCTAAGGGTGTATGGAACCCCACCATAGATATTGGAATGGTGAGAGACTTCAAGTCTCTAAGAAGTTTTAGACCTGTGTAAGAATGTCGAAGGGCTGAAGGTCCGATATCCACGAGGACTGGGAGATACTCCCTGCAACCATCAACCACCTCATCGCTAGGGGTGGAGACCCAGGTGGTAGTGCCATGTCAGATGGTACGGGGGGAGTGAGGCCACATAGAGAAGAGGATGACCATTGGCCAATGATGAGCTGAAAAACTTCAGAGGACCCTAAATTTTAAATGAGAGCTCGAGTTAAGACATGGTTATAACCGTTGGAAATCTCTCGGTGAGCACAAGGTGATGGAAGCCTTACTTGAAGGATTTTGGGAGCTGCAGGAAAATGAAAATTTATGCCCCATTCCCTTAAAAGGATACTTAGAGGGTCATGTGTGTGACAGAGTGGTATGAGAGCAGGAAACAACACTCATCCTGCTTGGGCTCATGAAAGAGTGGACCAAACTTTAGTAGAAAAATTTAAGTGGAAGGGCACTCTACACTACCCACCTGGATGAAGACATACATAAAACAACCTTTAGGACAAGGTATGGGCACTATGAATTTGTGGTGGTGCAATTTGGGCTTACCAATGCACCAACCACCTTTATGTGCCTGATGAATAATGTACTCAATAAATTCTTGGATAGATTTGTGTTGGTTTTCATAGATGAAATTTTTATCTACTCTAAGAGTAGGGAAGAGCATCAATAACACCTCAAGTCAATGCTTCAAGCGCCAAGAGAGCACACGCCCTATGCAAAATTTAGTAAGTGTGACTTTTTTCAAAAGAAGGTCCATTACTTAGGCCATGCCATCACTAAGGATGGAGTGGCAGTTGAACCTAACAAGATCAAATCCATCATGGAATGGCCTACACCAAAGGATGTCTCTAATATCAGATCCTTTATGGGCCTAGCAGGATACTATAGGAGGTTCACAAAGGGTTTTTCTAGGATTGGTTATCCAATCACCTCCCTTCAAAAAATGGATTTAAATTCATTTGGAAAACAAAATGTGAGGAGAGATTTCACCAACTAAAACACCTTTTAACCAATGCACTAGTGTTGAAAATTGCAAACCCAAACAAGGACTTCCTAGTGTGTACAGATGCCAAGAAAGGACTCGAAGGAGTCCTCATGCAATAAGGGCATGTAATATGTTATGAATCCAGAAAATTAAATGAACATGAAGTAAATTATGTGAATCATGACTTGGAATTAGATGCCATAGTACATGATTTAAAACTGTGGAGGCATTACCCCCTAGAAAAAATATTTGTGTTGATGACAAACCATAATGGGTTGAGATACTTGTTTGACCATCCCAAAATCATTGCTAGGAAAGCTAGGTGGATGGCTTTCCTTAGTGAATTTGATTTTGAAATCAAACATATTAAGGGAAAGGAAAATAGAGTGGTTGATACCCCCAATAGAAGTATGAAAGTGATTTTCCTGAAAACAGTGAGTACCCGTGAGTCAGACATCGAGGAGAGAGTCAAAAGTGCACAAGCAGTAGATGGATTTTTCAAAACTGTGAAAGCATGCCTAGAGAAAGATCCCATAGGGCTGAAGTATGAGGGCTATGAACTGTTGAATGACGACCTTCTAAATTACAAAGGTAGGTTGTATATCCCATATTGTGACAACTTGAAGAGGTTCATAATTGATGAAATACATAAAATACCATACACTGGTCACCTTGGTTACCAGAAAATGATCACAACCACCAAGAAACTATTTTATTGGACGAGAATGAAAAAATACATAGATGATTACTTAGCTAAATCTCTATAATGTCAGCAAGTTAAGTTGGGGAACCGACATCTAACAGGGTTGTTGTAGCCCCTACCATTTCCATCGTGGAAATGGGAAAAACCATATCCATGGATTTTATTACCGTATTTCCTAAATCAACCAAGCAGAATGATGCCATTATGGTAGTTGTGGATAAGTTGAGCAGGGATGACCACTTTATCCATGTAAAATTAACTTGTAAGGCAATAGATATTGCAACCATCTTCATGAAACAAATATTTAGATTGCATGGCATGCCTACGAAAATCATATCATACAAATATACCAAATTTACTTCAAATTTTTGGAAATCTTTGTTTGTTGGTTTTGAAACTAAATTGCTATTTAGTACAACCTATCACCCTCACAATGATGGACATATGAAAACGGTAAATCAAGTATTAGAGGACATGTTAAGGATGCATGTTATGCATCATCCCAAAAAGTGGGAAGGCTACCTAGCACTGGTAGAATTTTCTTATAACAATGGCTATCAAGAGTCATTGAAAATGAGCCCTTTTGAGGCTCTCTATGGTAGCCAATGTAACATTCCAATCAATTGGAATAACCTAGTAGAAAAAATAACCCTTGGACCATAACTATTAAAAGAAATGGAACGACAAATAATTCAAATAAAACAAAATATGAAGGTGGCTCAATACCGACAAAAGATCTATGTAGAAAAAAATAGGACTCCTTGGGAGTTCAAAGTAGGGGATCATGTGTATCTCTGGATTAGATCCATAAGAAGTTCCTTTAGAATGGGAACTTGTGCCAAGCTGGCACCTCGGTTTTGTGGACCATTTGAAATTTTGGATAGAGTGGGACTTGTAGCAGATAGACTAGCACTTCCACCCATAGTAAAAGCGCATAATGTTTTCCATGTTTCGTTATTGAAGAAATATGTACATGATTCTAATCATATAATTGTCTGGTCTGTGATCTGGGTGGAACCAGAGGGAGAATTCCTTCCAGAACCACAATGCATACTAGAAAGGAAAGAGATACCACTTAGAAACATAACCATTTCCTAGGTCAAGGTGCAGTGGAAACACTTTCGTCCAGATGAAGTCGCATGGGAATTGGAGGATTCCATGAAACAAGCATACCCAATTTTGTTCACTGTTGCACATAAAAACCACAATGACATGTAGAACACCGGGGAGATGTTCCTTTTAAAGGGGAGGGGATTGTAACACCCATGTTTCCCCCAAATTGTAAATATTATTATTATTGTGAAAAAAATATAGATAGATCTACCATATGAATGTTGGATAGATAATGAACCTTGCCATATAAATTAATGTATATATTTTGTTATTAACTGAAAGGAATTTAGTGGCATGACTACTGAAACAGGGTTTCCAAATAGATCGTGATGCATGAGAATGGATGGTATGGGAACCAATAATGGTGAGTTGACCCCTTCCAGGTCGATACTCTACTAGATATAAATGCGCAGCTCCAGAACAACATTCTAGCCCAGAAAAACTTAATTCCTAGTCAAGATGGTAGTTGGGAAGTATTCCCTCAAGGGTCAATTAGGGAGATGGGCAGATTACTATTTGAAACTTCATGACATGACCCACGAAATATTGTTGGGAAAGGCAAGAAAAGAGAGGAAAAATCATGGAAATAGGCCAAAGGAAAAGAAAAAAAGAGACACAAATGGTCAGTAGGACCAATAGAAAAGAAGGATCTCTAGTTTTGAGGAAGAGAACTGTGAATAAATTGTTCTGGTTACAGAAGTTCTTGGAAAATGTTTTCTAATCAAGGTGATAAATGAAGTGGCAATGATTTAATGCATAATCACAACAGACTCCCTTGCTTGGTGGATAGAAAACAGGACTGTCAGGTTCTTACGAGAAAAGGAAAGTAACCTTTGTCACTTGCTATTTCTAAGATCAAGAAAAATCCTTCTCATGGCATCATGATCTAGCTAGGGGGTGGCTATTTGAGGAATACTCCAAGAACAACTATGCCTATGGTTGGGTGGAAAAGGGAATCCCTTTCAATAGTTGCCAACTAAATTCTAAAGTTTCATATAAGTGTGACTCTGAGTCTTATTTTACCTTGATTGTTTTGTTGTATTATGTAATTCCTTGAGTTAGATGATGGCATGATTGTTTATCTCGTTGAATGGTAGAGTTTGTGGCTCTGATGGACCAATGGTTTGGGAAGTTTGAAGTAGAAGTTAAATCTTATATTCTGTCAATGGATTCCTATTTAATCATATTTAGCAAAGGAGACCTGTGATTAATGGATTAAGAAAGGAATTGGGCAGAAGGAGAGCTGGCCTCTGTTTGAATCTATATATGTGCTAATTTCCCCAATGGACTAACCCAAGGATGAAATCTACAAATCCAGAGTTGGGACAGACTCTATCGGATGATCCCGAACTCGTCAACCCCTCAAGATTTCCTTCCATGTTATATAATATGAGTTTTGTAGGCGAAAGGCTTTTCCTTCAAAATATTTTTCCGAGTGACCACAAGCTCAAGTCTGTGGGATTAACCAAATCTCGGATACGATTCGAGAGTGTAATCCTTGGGGCTTGCCGAGTCCCATATGATCAGGACCTGGAACCCTTCGCTACGTGAAAAAGGAGATAATCCCTCTGGGCTTCAAGACTTCAGAGGTCCGAGACTTCAAGATGTTGGAACCTCACAACATCCACTTTTTTTCTGAAGGAAACCTGTTGAAATGGTGACCAGACAGTTTGACCGACAACTGGTGGTTTCGTACTTTATCATGGTATCCTCCTTATCATTAAACACCTACCAGATTTTGACTGCGAGTATTCCCTTCATCGTTGATCATGATCACATATAAATGACGTGATCCTCATCCTCATTCTCTTATGGTTTCAACGGTGAGTGTGATACCAAACATTGCCACTTGATCGGACGATTGGTGGGAGTTCATGACTCTGTGACTCTGCGACTCTTGAAATCTCCCAACCTTTCAACCTCTCCGAAGTGATTACTAGTCAAATTGATCACGAGGGAGTGACTACCTTTTGATGCAGGTTGTTACTCCCTCTTATTCTATCCTTCCACTACCCTCGATCGAGTGGTCGAGAAGGATCCCGAAGGATCTTAGATCGACGGTCCACAAGAATTTGGAGATTCCGAGACTTCGTGACTTTGGGAGTTCGCAATAGAACATAACCTAGGCTCTGGCCCGAAGTCCAAATATTAATTACTTAGCGGGGTTAAAGAAATTCCATGATAAGCCTTAAGTTAAGTGTATGTATGGGACCATCTCCGAGAGATTTAAGGATAAGAGGGTGTGGTAAACGTCGAAGCACCGAAACCCTCACTGAAGTGTCAAGCCTTGATTGGGTGGGCCCATGTACACCATGGTAGTGCGACGTGATGAGGCATTTCCACTTGGCGTTGTGGCATGGGGTGCGAGTTAAGGTGGAACCCACCTCCTCCTTGTCAACTTAGGCTATGGGTAAGTGCATATAGATACCAATCGTTATATCTAAGGGTGGATGGAACCCCACCATAGATCCTAGAGTGGTGAGAGACTTTGGGTCTCCCAGATGTTTTAGACCTGTGTAAGAATTTCAAAGGGTGAAAGGCCCGATATCCATGAGGACTGGGAGATACTCCCTGCAACCATTAACCACATCATCACCAAGGGTTGCGAACCAGGTCATGGTAGTGCCATGTCGGATGGTACGAGGGGAGTGAGGCCATGTGGAGAAGAGGATGGTCGTTGGCCAATGATGACCCGAAAAACTTTGGAGGACCCTAAATTTTAAATGAGAGCTCGAGTTCAAACACAGTTATAGTTGTTGGAAATCTCTCGGTGAGCAAAAGGTGATGGAAACCTTACTCGAAGGATTCATGGAGCTGTAGGAAAGCCAATATTTATGCCATATTCCCTTAAAAGGATACTTAGGGGGTCGGGTGTGTGACATAATGGTTCCATTGGATGACCATATAGTCATATTGGGATAGGACTTTCTCAATCTTGCCAAAGAAGTCCCTATTCCCATGATAATTTTTTTATGTGTTGATGGAACCAAGACTTGTGGTGTTCCTATTATGACTAGAAAAAAGTTGGGGAGGGTGCCAAGAGTGTTATCCATGAAGTTGATTGTTGTATCTAGTTATTCTATAGATAGGCCTTTTGTCATCACATAATAGAAATAAGAGTTGGTTTTTAGAAAAGGAACATTAGTTGTTCAAGATAGTGTTGTCCACTTAGAAAGTAGGTTGGAAACATTGAAGAATTTGGGAAAGACAACCTTAGAAAATTCCAATTAGTTGTGTGATTTGGTGAAATAGAGGTAAGTTATTGGAGGTAAGACACAACTTGCACTAGTAACGATTGTAGTTGTTCTTGACAAAGGCACTTACGAAAGTGTGAGTTGAAACACATTGAACAATGCAATAGAAAAACAATTTGATACAAATGTTGAGGTTTTAGTAGAAAATGATGTAAGTGTTGGGTTTAAGTAGTGCAAGAAAGAACTCAGACAATAGGATTATCAGTTGGAAGATGTTGAAATGATTGAAGTAAGGGTTAGTGAATCTAAGCCTTTGATGGGAGCACTTTAACATAGTGTAAATTGACAAGTTGAGGGCACCGTTGGCATTGTTTTAGATGGATTACATGACTTAGATATGAAGTTATTAGAGTTTTCTCAACCACCCATTTAGAGATAGGGGTTGAATAATTCTACTAATGGGAAATCCAAGAAGAGACAAAAGAAGGAAAATTAGGCCAATGATCCTTTGGAGACCATAGAAGAAGTTTAGAAATCTAGTGAAGGTGAAGATATGGGAGATGAAGACTACCATATTCATGGAGCACCTAAAATTGTATATTTTTCTAACATATTCTAGGGGATTTATGAATTCCACTTGACAACATACCTATTAGAAAGAATAGGTTTTAGATCAACTGAGAAGGAAGCAGCCACCAAATACTTGAGTGAGAAAACACAAGTTAGATGGATGAGGTATTCTAGTTTTCATTGGAGGCAAACAAAGTTCATGTTGGCCATCTTCTTCTTCTTCTCATTGAAGCCATTTTAGGTAGCTTCCTACCCAAGGAGTGGGATAGTAGGCATGGAGGCACCAATGCATTTATACCTTAGAAGGTTTTGTTGAGTTGTAGAAGGTGACTTGACAACTTGGAGGAAGGGGTGGAGATGTTTTCTATTGTTCAACATAGTTGTACAATATACTGAATTGTAGATGGAGTTGATTGTTTTGGGCATGAAGATGTGAATTCTCATGTTTTAGGCATGACAATTGGACTTATCACCCAAATAGTTTAGAACATGGTCATTGACAATGTATGGAAGCATGAAAAAATGTGTCAAAGTACTCAAGTAGTGGTAGGTTTGAGGAAGATAAACCCTTGGATGATTGTATGACCTTCTTAGTGAAGCTTGAGTTGTAGAAATAGTAGGAGGCAACGACAATAACATTGGATAGTTGGGTTGTAGAAGTAGTAGGAGGTAACAACAACAATGTTGGAGAATTGGGTTATAACAACATTAGGATGTAGCAACCACAACATGGACATCTACGAAGCAATGTTGGAAAAATTTGGGCAAAGGAACTTTTGTTCAAAGGAAGTTTGAGAAGTGGGAAATTGCATAATGATTCTGATAGTGGCATTAAAAAGTATTTGAAGGAGTCGATTGTGGATGGATGTATGAGTATGAGCAAAACAATTTGGAGAACAACATATTTCTTGGAGATTTTCTTGGGGTTGAAAAGGAGGTTAAGTGGGGGAGGATGTAAGGTCCTTACCTTCAAGATGGAAATGTGTGCCTCCATGCATCCCTTGAGATGGTCATTGACAAGATTTGGTTGGTTGCAATGACATTTTGCAAGGTTGGACAAGCATGCCTTAAGCAATTTTTCACATTGACAAGGAATGCTTATGTGTTGGATGGCTTGGAAAATAAATTTGGCTAAGTATGACAACAAGATGAGAGTTTTAATTTGGCGTTTCTTATAGAGGTTGCATAATAACTTGAATAGTGGACATTCCTTGGTTCATGGGGACATAGGTAGAAATTCCTTAACTTGGAGTGCAACACCCTAGTTTGTAGGAAGGAGTGCCTAGACAATTGGGCACACAATGTACGTTGAATGGACAAATGCTCAACATGAAGTACAACACAAGGCAATGAAATGATTGCCTTTGATGTCATTTAAGTAAGATAGTTAACCATCAGATGCATGAGACAATTGGGATGCCTTGGACACACGAGATGAATTTGAAGACCCAAGGGGCTCAAAGACTTGACATACAAATTGATGGATTTCACATTAGGCCCACTTTGGAAGTGGAGTGGATTGCAAGTTGCCTTATAAGAAGACAATGGTAAGACATCATCCACTATATAAAGAGGATGCCTAGATTGTGCAAATATAGGAAAATTATATTCAAGTTTGGTCATTCAAACAGGGTCAAACAAGGAGTTTCACAATTGTGCTAAGTCTAGGGTTGTCACAATAGAATACTTGGACGTATTTGAGTGAATTATTGAATACATAAAACTTGCATGAGGTAAGGATGCAGAAGCTTCGGCAATTGGATTGTGAAAGTGTTTTAGCTAGTGGGAAGCATTGCATTGGATTGATTGTACATCTATTATAGAGTTGTAGGTAGAAGGTTGCACTCCCTTGTTGTATCTTTGTAATATTATTCATACTAATAAAGTTAAGGCACCCACATGAGTGCCACCCATACATTTATGCTATGGTCTCTTTGTCATTGTTGGATGTCACCGCTCATTGCATTGTTGGATGTCACTATTCATTGCATTGTTTTGAATGGATCATTATTATTGAATATTGGCTAAGTGTAAAAAATATGGGATGATTTAAGGCCACAATTGAACATGTGTCTATTGTGAACTTTGTTCTATTGAACTTGGTTGAATATCTATCCAAAAATTGATTAAGGAGTAGTTATGGGAAGACCTTAAGTGAAGAGGCATAGTATGGTAGTAGTAGGCATAGGTTGGCCATGCCCCTATAACCAAGGAAAGACAATGATGCATGGCCTTAGGTGTTGAAAGTGAAAAAAAATATGCATGACTATAGGTCCGTGACATAGGGTTTCTTGTAGTACTATTGAGTAGAGAAATGAAAAGCTGTCTAGTACACATGAGGCATTGGTTAACATATAAGATAAAATTACCAGTGTCTGAAAAATGAATACAAATAGGTGAATGAGATTGTTGAGTACATTAGTGATAAAGGGTATATCCATGGTGTTGCACAGGGAAATGAAGTGAATGTCATGGATGGGTTAGTTGGAAGGTTGCCTGGAGAGTTTTGTGGGAAGTAGTTTGGTTGAGCTTGAGAGAAATTGGGTTGGGTGAGTGACCTGGGTGTTCTTGGCCTATTTCATTCACCCAAGTGGCCTCATAGCCTAGCTTGGGGGTGGAATCCATAGAGGATTGGATATGGTTGGTTGGAAAATTGCTTGCTAGTAGCCAGTTTCCTTGGACCAACTTATTGAAACATAAGTGGCCCATATCTATTATGAATTCTTGTTTAGGATTATGTAACTAAGATAATATTTGATTATGTATGAATTGAAATTGAATTCATTAATACATGATGTTGTATGCTAGCTTTGTTGTAATAATTAGATGCATGTTTTAGTGTAATTCTATATTCTTTAGAGTTTATTTGGAGGGAATTTACATCATGCATTTGATGTTATGTGTGCATTTGAACTTGAGTGGTGCTAGCCATGTTCAATTTGAAGTATCCTTGCAAGTTGGTGTTGCCAAATGCCAATGACAACTTGGAATTGAGTAAAATATTATGGGGCTAGTGTTGAGTCCAAGCTCTTTTGTGTATTTGAATCAGTAACTTCAAATGAAAAATATTATGGCCCTTGATTGTTAATTCAAAGGCTTCCTTGGAGTGGTCGGTTGGCCTCTATTCGATTCAAAGTATTATTTTAATGGGATAAAACCCCCTTTTTGTTTGAATTTGAAGTATTACCTTTGAATGAGGCCTATGGCATTTTGATTTGTTGTTTTTTAAGTTGGGTGATACTTTAGGAAGGGCCAATGCACTTATGTATTTATTGTTTACTTTAGAATGTTATTTTCAAAGTGGATTGATCAGACTCTTCTTGGGAAGAGGTACAATGGACTTATCTTTTGAATTGGGCACATCTTTGAAAGAGGATCGATTGACATATTTTGAAAATACCTAGTGGCCTATCAAACTGATATTTTGAAAGTGCCCGATGACCTATCAAGTTGATCTTTCAAAAGTTCTTAATAGCATCTTTTGAAGAAGCATGATGGCCTATTGAGCCTATCTTTGGAAAGTGGCTAATGACATATTTTGAAGAGGTTTAATGGCATATTGGGATCATCTTTATAAATTTCCCAATGGAGTATTTTGAGTTGGCTTGTTGGCCTTCTAATACCCCGATTTTGAACCCTAGCATGTATTGACTCAGATTATGTATATGTTGTAAATATGCTAGTATGGATTTCTAGTGAAAAGATTAAGGCCAACACCAAACTAGTGAATGGATATGCATTCATGCTTAAATATATGTATATGGACCATGTGATAGGCTTGCTACGATGAAACTCAATTTATGTAAATATTGACTTTGAAATATAATATAAAATGGTCCAAGATGATTGCATGGAGCACGAGAGGGGATATGATTCCACAAGAGGGGAAGAGGAAAGGGGAGGCTATGGGAAAATATATCTTATATTTCCAAATGTTATCCGTATAACTCATTTATTTTTAGTTGTGCCTTCTTTGACTTATTAATCAACCATTGAATGTATGTAAGAGTTTGGTGGGAAAATTCTTTTCACATAGTTATGGAAGCATGGGTTGAGTACAATCATTATGGGAATTGTAAGATTTATACATTATACTAGTCATAAATAATGTCAACCATCATTTCCACCAAATCCTCTCATTTCCATTTGACTCTAGCACTATAGAGAACTCTAACATTGATGCACTCCCTATGTAGGTCATGTTGTGTTCTCCATTGCCAACCTTACCTATATGGGAAATTAACCATATTCATCACTATGAAGGGGAAATATTACAAATTAGGAATGAAATATAATTACTTGCATGTCAGAATATAGGTGGGGTAAGATAGGAACTTGTAACCTTGTGTGCATCTTCTGGAGATTTAATTGTGTGTGAGTTTTCACACACTGTTAAATCTCCAGAAGATGCATGCACTATTATGGCGAATTGTGAAAACCTACACACTTGTAGTTCATAACCTATTGTTCATAATATACTATTTGGATGATTTATATCCAAGTATGGATTTTGTAGGAAATTATTAGAAAACATACAATAGATTAAGCTCTTTCTGTCCACACTAAAGATCACTAGAGGGAATAATATATTTGAGGGATGGTTTAGTAGAGAAAGATAAGATCTTCCTTGTGTTGCATGGGGTAGTGGAAGATAGTTCCTTGCTATAGAATGCTATATGAGATGCCTATAATGATTTATGGTGAGAAAATTGGCCGAGAACAAGAGTAGTTGGGTTGGTCTAAGAGAGATAGAAACATGTAGATTGGTTCCTTCACCCTGGTGGCCTCATAGCTTGCCTTAAAGGTGATGCATACATTGGATGACTGTGGATGGGTGGAAAATTTCTCTCACATAACCAGTTTCTTGGAAAAATTATTTTCCTATTAAAATACAAGTCTCCTTTCACTGTCTATAAATATGAAAAATTATTGATATTCTCTATTATAGAAATTTATGTATTATGCATGTTGTGTGTGAATATTTATGATTCTATTCATGGGCATTTAGTTGTAATGAAATTATGAGAATCCATGCTAGTTATTCCTTTGCACTCTTTTAGATTGCATCATGCATGAATTTATTTTCATTTTGGTCCAGTTGGAGAGGTTCTCTTTGTTGGTATGTTAGGGGAAATCGTCTCTAAGAGATGAAATTTGAAATTTCTATTCATGGCTACCTGTCTTGAGGTTGGAATTGATGGGTGGGGATGCCACAAGCCTATTAGGGGTGTTTGAATGCTACTACTTTGAATTGGTCTCATGGCCTGTTGGGGTTGTTAAACTGTTACTCTTTCAAATAAGGTTGATGGCTTGTATATGTATATATTGAAATGTGGTGAATTTCATATCAAGCACATATATTGAATATTCCCAATGGTTTATTTGAAAGAGGCACAATGGTTTGATCATGGATATTTTTTGAATTTTCAAATGCGGGTGATGGCTTGTTGTGAACATATTTCAAATATGCTTGATGGGTTATTGGAAAGGGGCTTGTTGACATGTATGTATTGTGTTTGAATGTATGCATTAGACCTATCTATAAGAAAGGCCTGATGGATATTTAAAATAAGATTGATGGGTTATTTGAAAGAGGATCAATAACCTAGTTGTGTATATATTTTGAATAGGCTTGACGAGTTATTCAAAATGCGTCCAATGTGTATGAATGATATTTTCAAATGAGCCAATATTAGGACCTTAAAAAAGGTTTGATGGAGCTTCCAATAAGGTTTAGGCCTTGAAAAGATGGGTCACCCGAGGGACTATTTAGCAGAGAAGGGGATGCCTAAGATTGGTAGAGTCAAGTTTTAAGGAAACTATAAAAAAATGGTTACTCTCTTAATAATTCTACCAAGGGGGATGGATATGTGACAAGATGAAAGGAAATCTCACCTCTCTTTCAACATCTAGAGTTTTCCAAAGAGGAATCCTCCTTACTAAGTGCTATAGGAAGATATCATATTTCCATGTGAAGTTATCCATGAACTTAGAGATGGACATAATGATGAATATTGGGGGTACACTTGAAGAAGGAAAACTCTATTTTCGAGAGAGGGAGGGGGTCTAAAACTTGGTTATGTTCCCCCCATGATTGGTCCCCTTTGCAAAATATATATAAAATCATTTTTTTTGGGTGATAATCTCTCCTCCCTCTATCGCATCAGAAGGATTGTAAAGGGACCAACGGCTCAATTCCCACCCAATATATTTTTTTTCAAACCACATAATTCATAACTTATCAAACCACAATTGTAAAAAAATTATATCATTTATCTTTGGCGATAACCAATTGATTTCTGGTTACTATCTTTAAAATTTGGCAACAAGACCATTCCATTAGTGTCACATGTGCATCATTGATAGTAATTAACAAAAACAAATCATAGTATAATATTTAGAGAAAAAATAAAGTTTCATATCAATTAGAGGGAAATTACAACAACAAAAAATGACAATGGAAAATATCTTTAGAAATACATCGAAATATTTCTACACACCAATATACAATATGATATACAACCTGCATGTTGAAAGAAGTGAAAAAATAATAGAAGTAAAGTATTAAAATAATTTTATTTTCCTAAATAAATTTAGATGACTTTGATTGAATATTCATGGTTTTCCCAAGAATAGTTTCTATTAACTAATCATCCATATGTAGTGAATATACCCAAAACATTGAGATGCATAATCATTGATTTGGCGAAAATATTAAGAAAACCTATTTTTTTCATGGAAAATGATTATATTTAGATGAAAAATATAAGTGTATGCATAACTATAATCATAAATTAGGTTACAAGTTTTCTATTTTTAATGAAAATATGAAAAAATTTAGCCTAAATTTCTTAATTTTTTTTTTTTTAAATTTAGCCAAATTGGCGTAATTTCGCTTAAAAAAAACATTGTTCCCACCCCTCACATCTACCCTACCATCCTTAAATTCCTCACGATGATGCCTCAAGAAAATTTCCCTACCTTGAATGTTTTTTCCTAGTGGTTCCACATTATGTAATTCATCTTTACTTCTCTTAGTGGGTTTATAGCTCTAAGTTTTTCATAATTTTATTTTAGGGTCACATTACCCTAGTTTGGGTCTTTATGGTGTAGGTGTCTATCCTGAATCTAGTAAGGTGTGGTGGCTATTATGGGTTTGTAGTCTTAGCTCTATGGAAATACTCTCTTAGCTCTATTTACTGTGTTGTTGAGATGCTAGTTTGCTATCCCCGTTTTCCATTTTAGTTTGTGGTTCACTATGTTTCCTCTATTATTTAGATGTAGAGATTCATGACCCAAGGATGGGATTGAGACAACATGAAAAATATATTGTAAAAAAATCATATCAATGCTACTTATTCGACTCTTTTGGCTCACAACTAGAAGGATCAATTGGATTCTATGGCCTCACACAAAGACAAAGAAATGGATTCTTTTAGATTGGAAATCAAGAAGTAGTTGTGGAGATTGAACGACTGAGAATAGGATTCCTAGATAACTATGAGCAATATTCAAATGAAAACCTTGGAGATAAATGATTCCCTTGAAGATATGGAGGTTATCTTGGTTTATATTTCCAGTTTCATCAACATACTACTACAATACTTTGTTCCACCATATCCTATGCAACATGCATATCTTGAAGACACCCTTGAAGCCACTAATTCTCATGTTTAGGCTGAATATATAGCTAATTCCCTTATTAGTCCTTTACTGACTCCCCTCGCCCCCAGTTATTTTATGTTTTGTTAGTTTTTGTTTCATTGAGACAATTGTTAAGAAATATGTTTGCAAACATTTAAATAGGTGGAACTATATGTGGATGTTCAATTGTTTTACGGAGCTCTTAAAGTTTTCAACATAACTTAGATACAATATTTTTGAATTCTATAAGAATCGTTGTACGAGTATGACTCTAGATAATTTTAAATTAATATCATAATTGTTATGTTGAAAAAATACTTTGGACATCTATCTTTATTTGAAACTACTATATGCGTGCGCATATAGTATCCTATAGACTCCTTACTAAGAAACAAATATGACAAATTTGGTAATCTTATTGTAACACTGTTGTACTAGTAATATTAATATAAAACCTTTTTTTATCTACAAAAAAGAAGAAGCTATACCACATAGTCTCCATATCCAGGGAGAATTTTGTATTCGTATTGTAACAATGTTGTAATAGTAATATTAATATGAAACCATTTTTATATATGATGGGCCTATATAATTCCTATCAAAAGGCTAATTAATGATACACTTTTTTACCACCTATGTATCTAAAAACTCACCTTTTTAACCATGCCTAATATAAATTGTGGTTGTTTGCAAATTGTTTAATGAATAATTTGAGATTGTGATTGTTGACATTTGAATCTGTTAGGACCGAAATGAAAACCTCATGAGGATATGAATCCCCCTGCATTTTTATAGGGGTGGGACTCCTATTTGGATGAAAGATATATCCTTGAATACTTGGGACTAGGGAGAATGCTAGACAACAAACCACATATCTTTATTGCTTAGATTTATAAATGAAATGGTTCTTCAATAACCTGATCTAATATTTATGTGTAACAAAAAGTCTTTTAATAATAAGAAAATATTCAAGGAGGGCTCCGACATCAGAATATCTTTGTGCTCAACATCAAATATACAATCTTCTTAATCACATACATATGCATCCATATATTCTTCACGAGAAATAGGAGAGAACAAATCGATCATCTCAATTTTTTTTAAAAGAGTATTACTTTTGATATCAAAAGAGAATTTTATAGATCAATTTCAAATATCTCATACCCAAGACTCAAAGTTACAAGATACAATTGAAATCAACCTTGAAGTAACTCTTTGTGGAGTTTTATTCATGGACAATATGCTTCATTACAAAATATATGACAATCATATATATGTATGTAAATACTCCATGATCATATAAGAAAAGTCTTTTGAATAATACAAGAAGAACACTCAAGAACTCAACCTTGTGCCCAATTCAGAGATTCAAGCATAAATCTATGAGAAATGTTGTAGAAGAAGAAAAATAGTGGAGAAGATGGAGTTTTCTCTTCATTGATAAGAAGCTAAGATTCATATGATGTTTGTACATTCTTCTTCTAATCTTTTTCCCCTGCCCCAATAAAATTAATCCCGATGAAGCCCTTTCTTTCCCTTTAAAAATCAAAATTTCTAACTACTCAAGTAGTTAGGGCTTTTCCCTTCTTGAATTCCCCGTACAATTTTCTTCTTGAAAAATTCACTTTAACTAATGCCTCATTTAATTGTTTTAAATGATTTTGTATCATTGGAAATGGCTCCCTTTCTGTCTTTAATAAAAGTTTTTTAATAAACTTTTATTAGAATTTTTTTATTAATTGCCTTTTTAAAATGGGGGAATGTGTTTTATTTTTTTGGATATATCCAAATTAAAATATATTTAAATAACTTCAAATGTGATATTCATCACCTTATCTTTCCAACGATATAAATTTTGTCCAAATCCGATTCCCGGATCTCAAGATACGACCTCGTGAAGTTGAGTTGTCAAACAAATCCATAAAAACAAAAGCTGTCTGATATTTAATTTTTTAGAAACTTCTACCCATTTTCAGTCATTCAAACCTATATCATCATCTTTTTTGTCAAAATACCTTTCCAATGGTATAGAATTTGTGTGATTTCATCACCTAGAGCTCAAGTTATGCCCTCTACAAAATAGTGACTCAACAACCGTAGATTAAGTTTGATGGGACAATCTTGGCCCTTGGATTGAATTTTTACCTCCTTTGTTAAAATTTCAACTTTTCCTTCAAAAAAGTATCCCACATGCATGATATTTTGGATTTCTTAGCGTATATATCGAAGAATGTAACATACACTTAATAATAAACAAATGAGAGAAGACTATAGAGATTTGAATATTTGAGCCCTTAGAAAATTAATTAATTAATATTTTGACCAATCATTCATCATCCACCTCATGCCCAGTCAATGCCCAATGGAATTCTCATAATCGCCCAGTCTGCATGAGTCAACATCCACATCATCACCACATGTACCTGTGTGATAGGTCACCATGAGATGCCACATGTCACCACCTGATTGGTTGCCACGAGTCATGATTTCACTTGCTGCCATGTGTCACCGATGCTTAGCTTCCATGTGTCTACCATGTGTCACTTGGATATGTGCCCATAGAACTTAGGATAATAGAAAAAATATTAAAATAATATGAAAGAGTTACATAGTAAAAGGTAGTAAAAAGAGTTGTGAAAATTCTAAGTATACATGCATAATGAGGGTGGCAAAAGTGTATAATTGAAATATATGAAATAAAATATGGAAAATATGGAAAAGAAAAATGAAATGGAATATTAAAAACAAAGTGACTGTGAACGTGGAAATGACTAAGTAATGAAAGGAGAATAAGGAATGAAAGAGGGAATAAATGGCTAAGTGTCGAAAATGTAGTAAGAGAGTTGAGTGGAAGAGAGAAAATGGCTAAGTATGAGGGAATATATGAGAGTAATGATGAAATGGGAAAAATGACAAAGTATAGAATGAGAGAATGAAGAGAGGTGAAGGGAAAGGAGAGGAGAGGAGAAGAGAACATGACACTCATAAAAATTCTTCATATTTCTTTTTGTAATATCTCCATTGGACTTCTGGAAAAAATTATGCATATCCTTGTCATACAAACTCAGATTCTGATTTCGAAAAATACATGGTGAAGATGATACCGAGGGATACACAATGAACTTATAAGAGTTCGAAAATATTCTTCTTGCGATACCATTTTTTTATCATTCAAGGAGGGGGAAAATATAGATAACCAAGTTTTGGTCAACAACTGGCTCCGACTGTGGGACAGTGACACCCTATGGGTTACTAAGAACCCATAGTATAAAAACCAACTGCCTTCTTTATTGGGACATGGAGTCATATTCAAAACAAGTTCTTGTAATTTTTCCTCTTTCATGGAATTATCTTCAAATATTGTCTCCACTTAGCGATTGTTTTATTATACAAAACTTGAACAAAGAAAACTATGTACATACAAGATCTACCTACCCTACCTTACTTGAAAGAAGGGGACACTTTTAGGTGTAGGTAGATTTCCAATGGATCCATTTAAGCATCCAACTGATCTTTGGAATGAGCTCCAGATTTGTAGAACATATTGATACTTGTACCAAGGAGTTAGGGGCACTCTTAATGTATATTGGAGAAATATTAAACAAGATGCGCTTAAAATATGATAGTATTTCTTAGCCCACAATGCATTGAAACCATGATTCAATGAAATCAATTCTTGGTTGCTCAAGAGTATTTTTATCTTTGATTGGTTGAGGAATTTCTAAATTTAACATTCTTTCATCTCTTTCCTTATCTCCAACCACTTCCAAGGTTATTGATTCATCAACAATGTCTTGAAAAGATTCTTCCTTCATGTAGAGGCAATCTTGCTCATTATTCTTTTCAAGATTCATTTCTTCTACCAATTGTTTTTGTTGCCAATGTTCTTGAGGCTTTTCATCATCTATTGCAATCTTGAAATATTCTCATGCATTTGATGGAGGTTCCTCGATTCATTCTCAAATTTGCTTCTTGAAAGATCTTCATATGGAGTATACATGAGGCTGAATTTTTTTCTTGCAAATTGGAATTTTCATCTTCATCTTCAACAATATGACTTGACTCAGAAAATTCATTCAATTTTTTATTAGATTCTTTTTCAAAATTAGTCACTCCATTATCTTGTGTCCATATGGAAGAGGGTGGGTGGGAAATTTTTTCAACAAATAAATCTTCTAATATGTCCCAACTGGTAATGGTACCAGGCGTCAATGAATCTGACCATTCAAGAGAATTCCCATGCATAGTTTGTAAAAATATTCGACATATAATATTATCTTCAATAATATTACAAATTTGACATGCACAATTGAATCTATACAAACGTTGCTCTGCATCCTCTAAATTATTCCCAAAGAATGTAATTTTTTTTTTCCATAGGAATATTAGGCATCTGAAAATTTTCTTCTGATAGATTTAATGGGCCTCTATGTAGTCACCTTCTTCTTCGAGTAGTTGTTTCTTTTGTTGAATCTATTGAAACCATTGATGGTCTTAGTGAATAAATTAAAGGATCATCATGACATGAATGAAGTTATTCATAGGAGTCATAATATACATCTTGAGATTCTTGAATATTTACAATAGAATTTCTAGGGAGTTCATTCTCTTGAATGTTTTGTGCTTCTTGGGTTTCTTGAGTCTTTTTGAGGTCATTGCAACATTTTTCAATAATATTTTTATAAACCCCGTGGATCTAGAAAAATCAACAATCTTCTTTTCAAAACTTTGAACCACAAAGATTCTTGTTCCTCAATCTGATCTGAAGCAAGGCCTCAAATATCTTGAAAATAAATGGTTCCCTACTATGGTCACCAAAAATGTTGATGTTTGAATATGTTAGGATTGAAACATAAACCTCACAAGGATATGAATCCCCCTGTTTTTTTATAGAGGTGGTACTCCTCTTTGGTTGAAAGATATATCCTTGAATACTTGGGACTAGGGAGAATGCTAGACAACAAATCCTAGATATTTATTTCTTATATTTATAAATGAAATGGTTCTTCAATAACCCGATCTAATCTTTATGTGTAACAAAAAGTATTTTAATAATAAGAAAAGATTGAAGGAGGGCTTCAACATGATAATATCTTTGTGCTCAACAACAAATATACAATCTTCTTAATCACATACAAATGCATCCATATCTTCTTCATGAGAAATAAGAGAGAATAATTTGATCATCTCAAAGAATTTTAAAAGAGTATTACTTTTAATATCAAAAGAAAATTTGATAGATCAATTTATAATATCTCATACTTAAGACTCAAAGTTACAAGATATAATTGAAATCAACCTCGAAGTAATTCTTTGTGGAGATTTATTCATGAAACATATGCCTCATTACACAATATCTGACAGTCATATATATGGATGTAAATACTCCATGATCATATAAGAAAAGTGTTTTTAAGAATACAATAAGAACACTCAAGAACTCAACATTGTGCCCAATTCAGAGATTCAAGCATAAAGCTATGAGAAATGGTGTAGAAGAAGAAAAAGAGTGGAGAAGATGGAGTTTTCTCTTCGTTGATAAGAAGCTTCGCTGCATATAACATCTGTACATTCTTATTTTGATCTTCTGCCCCTTCCCCTATGATAAAATTAAACTTGATGAAGCCCTTTCTTTCCCTTTAAAAATCAAATTTTCTAACTACTTGAGTATTTAGGGATTTTCCCTTCTTGAATTTCCTGTACAATTTTCTTCTTGAAACATTGAATTTAATTAATGCCTCATTTAAGTGTTTTAAATGAGTTTGTATCATGGACATTCGTGTTTTGAAATGGCTCCCTTTCCGTCTTTAAAAAACTTTTATTTGAAATTTTTTATTAATTTCCTTTTTTTTAAATGGGGGACTGTGTTTTAATTTTCTAGATAGTATATCCAACTTAAAATCCATTTAAATCACTTCATATGATATCTTCATCGTTTTATATTTCCAACGATATAATTTTTTTCCAAATCCAACTCTCGGATCTCAAGATATGACCTCGTGAAGTTGAGTTGTTGAGCGAATCCATTAAAACAAAAGCTGACTGATATTTCATTTTTTTTAGAAAATTCTAGCCACTTTCAGTCCTTGAAACATGTACCATCATCTTCTTCATCGAAATAAATTTCCAATGGTATACAATTTGTACAATTTCATCTCCCGAAGCTCAAGTTATTCCCTCTACAAAATCATGATTCAACAACCATAGATTAAGTTTGATGGGGCAATCTTGGCCCTTGGATTGAATTTCAACCTCCTTTGTTAAAATTTCAACTTTTCCTTCAAAAAATTATCCCACATGCATGGGATTTTGTAATTATTAGTGTATATATTGAAGAATGTAACATACACTTAATAAGAAACAAAGGAGAGAAGACTATAGTGATTTGAATATTTGAGCCCTTAGAAAATTAATTAATTAATTAATATTTTGACCATTCATTCATCATCCACCTCATGCCCAATGAATGACCAATGACATCCTTGTTATCACCCAGTCAACATGATTTAGTATCCACATCATCACCACGTGTACCTGTGTGATAGGTCACCATGAGTTGCCAGATATCACCACCTGATTGGTTTCCATGTGTCATGATTTCACTTGCTGCCATGTGTCACTGATGCTTAGCTTCCATCTGTCTGCCATGTGTCACTTGGATATGTGCCCATAGAACTTAGAATAAGAGAAAAATTATTAAAATAATATGGTGGGTTAAGTGTGAAAAATTCCAAGTGTTGAGAATTGGTAGACGTACATAGTATATAGTATATGAAGCAAACCCGACAACCCGACATAACTCATGAAATTGACTAAGTGTTGGAAGAGTTACATAGTAAAAGGTAGTAAAAATAGTTGTGAAAATTCTAAGTATACGTGTATGATGAGGGTGGCGGAA
The DNA here is from genome assembly GCA_009831015.1 of Picea engelmannii. NCBI lineage: Eukaryota > Viridiplantae > Streptophyta > Pinopsida > Pinales > Pinaceae > Picea > Picea engelmannii. Next base: position 57,852 of record ML782956.1, on the reverse strand, counting down.
GTCAAAGGTTGATTGTAAGGGTAGCGAAGATGAGGTAAATAATAAGAAATATAACTAAGTGTTGGGAAGTATATAACATAAATACGTGAAATATGGAAAATATGGAAAAGAAAAATGAAATGGAATATGAAATCCAGGGAAAGAAAAAGGAGAAGGGAAATAAGAAAAAGGAAAGAAAAGAAAACGACAAATAAAAGAAAAAGGAAAATGAATGTAAACGTGGAAATGACTAAGTAATGAAAGGAGAACAATGAATGAAAGAGGGAAAACATGGCTAAGTGTGGAAAACGTAGTAAGAGAGTTGAGTGGAAGAGAGAAAATGGTTAAGTATGAGGGAATATATGAGAGTAATGAGGCAATGAGAAAAATGACTAAGTATAGAATGAGAGAATGAAGAGAAGTGAAGGGAAAGGAGAGGAGAGAAGAGGAGAACATGACACTTAGAAAAATTCTTCATATTTCTTTTTGTAATATCTCCGTTGGACTCATGGACAAAATTATGCATATCTCGGTCATACAGACTCATATTCCAATTCCGCGAAATGCATGGCTAAGCTGATACTGAGGGATACACAATGACTTATAAGAGTTCAAAAATTTTCTTCTTCTGATATCATTTTTTTTATCATTCCGGGAGGGGGGAAATCTAGATGAACAATTTTTGGTCAACAATGATGTGATGAGTTATGGTTATGTTTATGATTTTTTTTTATGATAATATTGTGTATGTAGCCTAACCTAAACAAGTCAAATCATGCAGGGAAGGTTGGAGGTCCCAACACTTGGAGAAAAACAAAGGATCTTGTCCCCTTACTTACCACCAGTTCACTACCAAATATTAAGGAGTCACTTTAGTCCAACCTCCTCATACTCAGACCTCGGGAATCAAGAAGACAACCAATAAAGGATGATGATTTTGATTGAGGAAGTCTTAGGGAACAAAGCCTAGAAATTTTTCCTTGATTGAAGGATAGATTCGATCTTCCTAGGACTATAAATAAAACTCAAGGACTAGCCTTGATGAGTTAGTTTTTGATTGAGGATTGAAGGACTACATATTGTTATTGCTCAGAGACCTTGAGAAATTGGAGCTTACTCCATTGATGTACTTTCCTTGAGTAGTTAATTTTTGATTGAGGATTAAAGGAATACATCTTGTTATTGCTCATAGACCTTGAGAACTTGGAGCTTTCTCCATTGATGTACTTACCTTGATCAATCAATAAAGATATTATATTTTCAACTCATTAGTCTTTTTAAGGTTCCTTGTGCTGCTTGGGTAGGTCTCTCTCAAGAGGGCTCAATGATCCTTATGTACTATTTTATTTTATGTCTTTATTTTTTACTTAACATTTATTTTTTTAAAGTAGTTAGCATGTTAAAGACAATGTTTTTCATGAATCAATATTAGCTCTGTTTCATGTAGAATCAGTTACAGGTTTGTAGGAAATCATTGAGATTGTTTTCTCAAGATTAGAATTTCATTTCAACACCATCATATCATGTTTTGATTATTTTATCAGTCTCAGAAAGAATTAATAAGTTGTTTAAACCTTTTTAACCCTTCTTGTAGACTTTCCTGTGGGATTTTTATAGTTCATGTAGGATTGCCAACAGTTCTTGTAGAACAACAAAAACTTAGGTTTTATTTCATTTTTCCACTTAATGATTGATGATTCTTAATGTCAATTTGATGATATCAAGATATGGTACTTTATGATGGGTTAGGGAATTCAGTAGGAGATAAATCTTTCTGCAAGTAACATAGTTTTCATTCAATAAAAGCATTCTATTTTCTACTTTAATTATCTTTAGTTTTCTTTGTGCAATGGTTTGATCAACAATGTCCTTTTTTCCACCTTACAATAGTTTCCTTTGAAGCAATGTGTGATCCTAGATAAACGCTCATTCATTTACAACAATCTTGATTTAGTTCAATTTTCAATTATGGTTTTCTTTCTTAATGATTTCTTCCCCCTTATCAAGTACTTATAGTAAGACCCAGAATATCACAACCCCCACCAATATATAGGTGAATACACATTCAATAGGTGCATACGATGAAAACATGTGTATTATTCATATATAATGCATGCCACCTCACAATTTTGTACAAACCTTGGGTTGATAATTAAAGTAGCAAGTTGAGGGAAGGGAAACAATCTTGCTTCTTTTCCAAGGCCTACCAATATACAAAGAGAGAAAAAAATCATGTACATGTTTTGATCTCAATGATAAATTTGAACACATTTTCAATAATGTGCTTGGGTTAGGAGCATTTTGATTTTGATAAATGGATGATTTTGATGTAGACATAGTTGTCATGATTTTTCATCAACAAATTTATATAGGGGACTTGATATGATCACTGATATGAAAATTACATCACATTGTTTGATAATTCCTTAAATATTGTTTTCTCCTTATTGCTAAGAGAAGCCTCTATCCTATTTAGGTTTTTAGGGATATGGCCTTTTTTCAATGAGTAGCATGTATTGCAGTCAATAGTTCTTTAGTGACAACACATGTATGAAAGGTTATTAAATTTGGTGCTATACAATTTATCTAGTAGTTATCAAATTATTCTCCTCTTATCATCTTTTTGTAATCATATATCTAAATGTAGCATTAGTATTACACCTAAACATTGGGCCTTTGGAAATTGTACTTACTAATAAGAAAGTGACCCCTTCAACCCCCCTAGCATCATGATGTTTCATCCTCTAGGTAACATCAATATGTTATTTGTATTTTAGGTTTTTATTGGTTGGGCTAATCCATGGTCAATAACATATTGCCCATCTTTATAATCATCCCACCATACTTCAAGGTCCAAAAATGAATCATTGTGCCCATCATTATAATTAATCTACCATACTTCAGGGTCAAAATATTCCCTCTTATGGCCCTCCCAGTTTATTAGTGTGTCTTCAATCAATTCCATATGGCACCCATATTTATAATTAACCTACCATACTTCAGGGTCTAGGAATGAATCACTGTGCCCATCTTTAAAAGAAACCTACCATACTTAAGGGTCAAATAATGGATTGTTGTGCCCATATTAATCATCAACCTACCATAATTTAGGGTCCAAGAATGAATCTTTTTTGTTATAGGTCTATTAGAAATATTTTTCCAACTTGAGAAGTAGGTCATGTGTGCATATACAACAAACATTGTTGGCAAGTACATGCCTTGGATTCAAGACAACTTGAAAAAAGTAATGAGTATATGAATATGGAGGCTATTTTTTATGGTTCATCAATATAATGAAAGTTCATCTTTGATTGTTTTGGTTCTCTGAATTTAAATTTGATGACGTCTATAGGTCCTTTATTGTTATCACACCATTTTTTTTACTTGTGTATATGAAAGGGTTTTCATTGAAAGCATCACTTATGAACATATACCAATAAAATGAGGCTAGAGAAGCACTAAAATATAAGGAATGTTTAGGATATATATGGAGAATCAAATTCAAATCATGCAATTTACCAAACTTATGGTTACATGGCACATCAATTCTATAGGTTGCATAATTCATACAGATAATTTTTTGCTAGTGTAATCTTCCTATATGGCATCATCACACTAAATTACATGATCTCGATGTTTCCATGCACACTTAAATATGGGAAAACTCAAAAGCTTTCTTTTTCACCAGTTATGATGAAGTATTAGAGTTAATGAGGCAAATTCATGTCCTAACTTGGGAAACATATTCACTTTCCATGCATGGAATTTTCCAAATAAAACATATAAATACATGGATGTCTCATGAGTTCTAGGAGTTCATGGAATGCAAGGTTACATAACATAAGTGTATTTTGAGACTTAGTCATTCACTACTTGAATTTCATTGTTTCTCATTGGTATTAGATTGGAGAATCTCTTCTTTCACCAAGGAGAGGGGTTCTTCTAGCTACTGCTACATTTTAGAGAGAGAAAGCATAAAAGATGACAAAACACTCTTGAGAAAAGAGATCGAAGGTAATATTCATTTCTCACTCTAGGTGACATTTTTTTTAAAGTAATATTCTTACATGTTTTCTCATTACTACAAAGTATTGGGTCTTCTTCCCCCATTAAAATATGCACTTTAATGGTTTTCATGTCTTCTCATTAGTTTGATTGATAAACTACATATATCATGAAGAATTTGTAGTGCAGTTTTCTTGTTTTTATTATGTGAAGGATTATAAAGGAGGCTATAGTGCTTGGATATACCCTTTCATGCTATAGGTATGGAAATGATGGTGTTTTGAAGGAGAAGATACCATTTAGAATACACAACTTGAGAAAGAGATGAATGATCCCAAAAAGGAGCTACAATAACTAACTAGTGATATCTAGACTAGATGCAAGCAATTAGAGAACATGGTGAAGTTGTGACGAGAGAAATCAATATGGGGGGATTAATAAAGCAAGACTAAAGGATTTTAAATATTTGAGGATACTAGGAGAAGAGGTTAGAGTTGGTTGAGAGGTAGAGGTTTGGTGTTGTAGATAAGTCCATTAAGAAGAAAAATTACTAGAAAAAACTCTACCAGTTTTGATGGTAAAATCAAGAATGTCTAGTGAGAAGATGTAAGTATGCATGCTAACTAAATTTTAGTAAAGGGTTGCATTTGAAGATAACTTTGGTATCCCATTGGATGGGAACACTAGCATTGAGATTAGAGGAGGAACTATTAGATGTGTTTTAATTATTTTATGAGGAAGAGATATTAGTAGTTTACATTGTGAGTTTATAAGACAATGGATCTAGTCCAATGTAGACACAACCCTTTGCACATTCTAATCCTATATAGGCAACACCCATTAATTTAAATAGTTATAGTTTGAATAACCATCTAGTAGTTACGGTATATTGGGAAATTTACAAGTAATAGTGGATGTTAAATGAACAATAGCAAGATTTTTTCTAGTGAACATACTAACACTAGTTAGGGTATATTGGGAAATTGCTAAGTAATAGTGGATGCTAAATGAACAATAAAAAGAATTTGTTTAGTGAGCACACTAACAAAAGTAGTGGTAGTTTATTTGTACGTGGGATTCCTGATCTAGTGAGTCAACAAGGGTTGTAATGTGTTATATTTATATATACTCTAGTTGGTAGCTTTGCTGGTATGAAAAGGGTGTTATATATTATGCCTACCTAAGTTTTGAAGAAATGGTGATGAAGATGTTGAGAAATATTGGTTCCTTTTTTAGGCAATATTGAATGTAAAGGGTACCACACAAGAAGTTGGTGGAATTCCATACTACCTTGAGGGGAAGAGATATAAAATGGTATATGCAATATATGAAGATCTCCTCTCTAGGAACGTTGGATGAGGTGAAGTAGAAATTTACTAATGAATTTTAGAAACCTAAGATGGAGCTACAAATCATTTCTCAACTCAATCATCTAAACATAAGGTAGAGGACTAATGAGCAAGATGAAATAATAGATCAAAGAGGTTAAAAATAAGGAATGGTTCATAGGATGGATCCTTCCCTTGACTAGAATATTGTTGATTAGACAAATATCAAAGAAATAGAGGGAGGCATTAGAGAAGGTTATGGACTAAAATATTTTGTAGGTTACCTAAGGCCATCAACTAATATACCAATATCCAACTCATTTAATCCAAATTGGATCTAAACATGTGTGATATGGATTTATCAATGATCTAGATGCGGGAGATTAGAATTTTGGACATTTAGAGATGGTGTTGATTTTGTCAAATTTAGGTCATCAACTTTTGGCTCATTTTTAGGGCCCCAAACAACTTTTTTGGGGATTGGTGTTGAATGATGGTTGTCATAGACTTTCCTAATGTAAGGATTACATTTTTATTCTCATTGATATATTTCCAAAGAGTTATCATGCACCTAAGATAGAGTTTGTATGTGTAATTTATGGCCCAAATAAGGTAATGGTCCAAATATTTGTTGGGAATGTGTTATATTCTTTGCATGATTATATTACATGTATTATATTATTTGCATGGATATCCCCACATGTTGTTTGTATGCATTGAGTGCACTATTTTAGGCCAACCCTATCTGGGGTTTGGGAGCA
>ML782956.1:34079-51679 GCA_009831015.1 Picea engelmannii | reverse complement strand
AATATAGGTGGGGTAAGATAGGAACTTGTAACCTTGTGTGCATCTTCTGGAGATTTAATTGTGTGTGAGTTTTCACACACTGTTAAATCTCCAGAAGATGCATGCACTATTATGGCGAATTGTGAAAACCTACACACTTGTAGTTCATAACCTATTGTTCATAATATACTATTTGGATGATTTATATCCAAGTATGGATTTTGTAGGAAATTATTAGAAAACATACAATAGATTAAGCTCTTTCTGTCCACACTAAAGATCACTAGAGGGAATAATATATTTGAGGGATGGTTTAGTAGAGAAAGATAAGATCTTCCTTGTGTTGCATGGGGTAGTGGAAGATAGTTCCTTGCTATAGAATGCTATATGAGATGCCTATAATGATTTATGGTGAGAAAATTGGCCGAGAACAAGAGTAGTTGGGTTGGTCTAAGAGAGATAGAAACATGTAGATTGGTTCCTTCACCCTGGTGGCCTCATAGCTTGCCTTAAAGGTGATGCATACATTGGATGACTGTGGATGGGTGGAAAATTTCTCTCACATAACCAGTTTCTTGGAAAAATTATTTTCCTATTAAAATACAAGTCTCCTTTCACTGTCTATAAATATGAAAAATTATTGATATTCTCTATTATAGAAATTTATGTATTATGCATGTTGTGTGTGAATATTTATGATTCTATTCATGGGCATTTAGTTGTAATGAAATTATGAGAATCCATGCTAGTTATTCCTTTGCACTCTTTTAGATTGCATCATGCATGAATTTATTTTCATTTTGGTCCAGTTGGAGAGGTTCTCTTTGTTGGTATGTTAGGGGAAATCGTCTCTAAGAGATGAAATTTGAAATTTCTATTCATGGCTACCTGTCTTGAGGTTGGAATTGATGGGTGGGGATGCCACAAGCCTATTAGGGGTGTTTGAATGCTACTACTTTGAATTGGTCTCATGGCCTGTTGGGGTTGTTAAACTGTTACTCTTTCAAATAAGGTTGATGGCTTGTATATGTATATATTGAAATGTGGTGAATTTCATATCAAGCACATATATTGAATATTCCCAATGGTTTATTTGAAAGAGGCACAATGGTTTGATCATGGATATTTTTTGAATTTTCAAATGCGGGTGATGGCTTGTTGTGAACATATTTCAAATATGCTTGATGGGTTATTGGAAAGGGGCTTGTTGACATGTATGTATTGTGTTTGAATGTATGCATTAGACCTATCTATAAGAAAGGCCTGATGGATATTTAAAATAAGATTGATGGGTTATTTGAAAGAGGATCAATAACCTAGTTGTGTATATATTTTGAATAGGCTTGACGAGTTATTCAAAATGCGTCCAATGTGTATGAATGATATTTTCAAATGAGCCAATATTAGGACCTTAAAAAAGGTTTGATGGAGCTTCCAATAAGGTTTAGGCCTTGAAAAGATGGGTCACCCGAGGGACTATTTAGCAGAGAAGGGGATGCCTAAGATTGGTAGAGTCAAGTTTTAAGGAAACTATAAAAAAATGGTTACTCTCTTAATAATTCTACCAAGGGGGATGGATATGTGACAAGATGAAAGGAAATCTCACCTCTCTTTCAACATCTAGAGTTTTCCAAAGAGGAATCCTCCTTACTAAGTGCTATAGGAAGATATCATATTTCCATGTGAAGTTATCCATGAACTTAGAGATGGACATAATGATGAATATTGGGGGTACACTTGAAGAAGGAAAACTCTATTTTCGAGAGAGGGAGGGGGTCTAAAACTTGGTTATGTTCCCCCCATGATTGGTCCCCTTTGCAAAATATATATAAAATCATTTTTTTTGGGTGATAATCTCTCCTCCCTCTATCGCATCAGAAGGATTGTAAAGGGACCAACGGCTCAATTCCCACCCAATATATTTTTTTTCAAACCACATAATTCATAACTTATCAAACCACAATTGTAAAAAAATTATATCATTTATCTTTGGCGATAACCAATTGATTTCTGGTTACTATCTTTAAAATTTGGCAACAAGACCATTCCATTAGTGTCACATGTGCATCATTGATAGTAATTAACAAAAACAAATCATAGTATAATATTTAGAGAAAAAATAAAGTTTCATATCAATTAGAGGGAAATTACAACAACAAAAAATGACAATGGAAAATATCTTTAGAAATACATCGAAATATTTCTACACACCAATATACAATATGATATACAACCTGCATGTTGAAAGAAGTGAAAAAATAATAGAAGTAAAGTATTAAAATAATTTTATTTTCCTAAATAAATTTAGATGACTTTGATTGAATATTCATGGTTTTCCCAAGAATAGTTTCTATTAACTAATCATCCATATGTAGTGAATATACCCAAAACATTGAGATGCATAATCATTGATTTGGCGAAAATATTAAGAAAACCTATTTTTTTCATGGAAAATGATTATATTTAGATGAAAAATATAAGTGTATGCATAACTATAATCATAAATTAGGTTACAAGTTTTCTATTTTTAATGAAAATATGAAAAAATTTAGCCTAAATTTCTTAATTTTTTTTTTTTTAAATTTAGCCAAATTGGCGTAATTTCGCTTAAAAAAAACATTGTTCCCACCCCTCACATCTACCCTACCATCCTTAAATTCCTCACGATGATGCCTCAAGAAAATTTCCCTACCTTGAATGTTTTTTCCTAGTGGTTCCACATTATGTAATTCATCTTTACTTCTCTTAGTGGGTTTATAGCTCTAAGTTTTTCATAATTTTATTTTAGGGTCACATTACCCTAGTTTGGGTCTTTATGGTGTAGGTGTCTATCCTGAATCTAGTAAGGTGTGGTGGCTATTATGGGTTTGTAGTCTTAGCTCTATGGAAATACTCTCTTAGCTCTATTTACTGTGTTGTTGAGATGCTAGTTTGCTATCCCCGTTTTCCATTTTAGTTTGTGGTTCACTATGTTTCCTCTATTATTTAGATGTAGAGATTCATGACCCAAGGATGGGATTGAGACAACATGAAAAATATATTGTAAAAAAATCATATCAATGCTACTTATTCGACTCTTTTGGCTCACAACTAGAAGGATCAATTGGATTCTATGGCCTCACACAAAGACAAAGAAATGGATTCTTTTAGATTGGAAATCAAGAAGTAGTTGTGGAGATTGAACGACTGAGAATAGGATTCCTAGATAACTATGAGCAATATTCAAATGAAAACCTTGGAGATAAATGATTCCCTTGAAGATATGGAGGTTATCTTGGTTTATATTTCCAGTTTCATCAACATACTACTACAATACTTTGTTCCACCATATCCTATGCAACATGCATATCTTGAAGACACCCTTGAAGCCACTAATTCTCATGTTTAGGCTGAATATATAGCTAATTCCCTTATTAGTCCTTTACTGACTCCCCTCGCCCCCAGTTATTTTATGTTTTGTTAGTTTTTGTTTCATTGAGACAATTGTTAAGAAATATGTTTGCAAACATTTAAATAGGTGGAACTATATGTGGATGTTCAATTGTTTTACGGAGCTCTTAAAGTTTTCAACATAACTTAGATACAATATTTTTGAATTCTATAAGAATCGTTGTACGAGTATGACTCTAGATAATTTTAAATTAATATCATAATTGTTATGTTGAAAAAATACTTTGGACATCTATCTTTATTTGAAACTACTATATGCGTGCGCATATAGTATCCTATAGACTCCTTACTAAGAAACAAATATGACAAATTTGGTAATCTTATTGTAACACTGTTGTACTAGTAATATTAATATAAAACCTTTTTTTATCTACAAAAAAGAAGAAGCTATACCACATAGTCTCCATATCCAGGGAGAATTTTGTATTCGTATTGTAACAATGTTGTAATAGTAATATTAATATGAAACCATTTTTATATATGATGGGCCTATATAATTCCTATCAAAAGGCTAATTAATGATACACTTTTTTACCACCTATGTATCTAAAAACTCACCTTTTTAACCATGCCTAATATAAATTGTGGTTGTTTGCAAATTGTTTAATGAATAATTTGAGATTGTGATTGTTGACATTTGAATCTGTTAGGACCGAAATGAAAACCTCATGAGGATATGAATCCCCCTGCATTTTTATAGGGGTGGGACTCCTATTTGGATGAAAGATATATCCTTGAATACTTGGGACTAGGGAGAATGCTAGACAACAAACCACATATCTTTATTGCTTAGATTTATAAATGAAATGGTTCTTCAATAACCTGATCTAATATTTATGTGTAACAAAAAGTCTTTTAATAATAAGAAAATATTCAAGGAGGGCTCCGACATCAGAATATCTTTGTGCTCAACATCAAATATACAATCTTCTTAATCACATACATATGCATCCATATATTCTTCACGAGAAATAGGAGAGAACAAATCGATCATCTCAATTTTTTTTAAAAGAGTATTACTTTTGATATCAAAAGAGAATTTTATAGATCAATTTCAAATATCTCATACCCAAGACTCAAAGTTACAAGATACAATTGAAATCAACCTTGAAGTAACTCTTTGTGGAGTTTTATTCATGGACAATATGCTTCATTACAAAATATATGACAATCATATATATGTATGTAAATACTCCATGATCATATAAGAAAAGTCTTTTGAATAATACAAGAAGAACACTCAAGAACTCAACCTTGTGCCCAATTCAGAGATTCAAGCATAAATCTATGAGAAATGTTGTAGAAGAAGAAAAATAGTGGAGAAGATGGAGTTTTCTCTTCATTGATAAGAAGCTAAGATTCATATGATGTTTGTACATTCTTCTTCTAATCTTTTTCCCCTGCCCCAATAAAATTAATCCCGATGAAGCCCTTTCTTTCCCTTTAAAAATCAAAATTTCTAACTACTCAAGTAGTTAGGGCTTTTCCCTTCTTGAATTCCCCGTACAATTTTCTTCTTGAAAAATTCACTTTAACTAATGCCTCATTTAATTGTTTTAAATGATTTTGTATCATTGGAAATGGCTCCCTTTCTGTCTTTAATAAAAGTTTTTTAATAAACTTTTATTAGAATTTTTTTATTAATTGCCTTTTTAAAATGGGGGAATGTGTTTTATTTTTTTGGATATATCCAAATTAAAATATATTTAAATAACTTCAAATGTGATATTCATCACCTTATCTTTCCAACGATATAAATTTTGTCCAAATCCGATTCCCGGATCTCAAGATACGACCTCGTGAAGTTGAGTTGTCAAACAAATCCATAAAAACAAAAGCTGTCTGATATTTAATTTTTTAGAAACTTCTACCCATTTTCAGTCATTCAAACCTATATCATCATCTTTTTTGTCAAAATACCTTTCCAATGGTATAGAATTTGTGTGATTTCATCACCTAGAGCTCAAGTTATGCCCTCTACAAAATAGTGACTCAACAACCGTAGATTAAGTTTGATGGGACAATCTTGGCCCTTGGATTGAATTTTTACCTCCTTTGTTAAAATTTCAACTTTTCCTTCAAAAAAGTATCCCACATGCATGATATTTTGGATTTCTTAGCGTATATATCGAAGAATGTAACATACACTTAATAATAAACAAATGAGAGAAGACTATAGAGATTTGAATATTTGAGCCCTTAGAAAATTAATTAATTAATATTTTGACCAATCATTCATCATCCACCTCATGCCCAGTCAATGCCCAATGGAATTCTCATAATCGCCCAGTCTGCATGAGTCAACATCCACATCATCACCACATGTACCTGTGTGATAGGTCACCATGAGATGCCACATGTCACCACCTGATTGGTTGCCACGAGTCATGATTTCACTTGCTGCCATGTGTCACCGATGCTTAGCTTCCATGTGTCTACCATGTGTCACTTGGATATGTGCCCATAGAACTTAGGATAATAGAAAAAATATTAAAATAATATGAAAGAGTTACATAGTAAAAGGTAGTAAAAAGAGTTGTGAAAATTCTAAGTATACATGCATAATGAGGGTGGCAAAAGTGTATAATTGAAATATATGAAATAAAATATGGAAAATATGGAAAAGAAAAATGAAATGGAATATTAAAAACAAAGTGACTGTGAACGTGGAAATGACTAAGTAATGAAAGGAGAATAAGGAATGAAAGAGGGAATAAATGGCTAAGTGTCGAAAATGTAGTAAGAGAGTTGAGTGGAAGAGAGAAAATGGCTAAGTATGAGGGAATATATGAGAGTAATGATGAAATGGGAAAAATGACAAAGTATAGAATGAGAGAATGAAGAGAGGTGAAGGGAAAGGAGAGGAGAGGAGAAGAGAACATGACACTCATAAAAATTCTTCATATTTCTTTTTGTAATATCTCCATTGGACTTCTGGAAAAAATTATGCATATCCTTGTCATACAAACTCAGATTCTGATTTCGAAAAATACATGGTGAAGATGATACCGAGGGATACACAATGAACTTATAAGAGTTCGAAAATATTCTTCTTGCGATACCATTTTTTTATCATTCAAGGAGGGGGAAAATATAGATAACCAAGTTTTGGTCAACAACTGGCTCCGACTGTGGGACAGTGACACCCTATGGGTTACTAAGAACCCATAGTATAAAAACCAACTGCCTTCTTTATTGGGACATGGAGTCATATTCAAAACAAGTTCTTGTAATTTTTCCTCTTTCATGGAATTATCTTCAAATATTGTCTCCACTTAGCGATTGTTTTATTATACAAAACTTGAACAAAGAAAACTATGTACATACAAGATCTACCTACCCTACCTTACTTGAAAGAAGGGGACACTTTTAGGTGTAGGTAGATTTCCAATGGATCCATTTAAGCATCCAACTGATCTTTGGAATGAGCTCCAGATTTGTAGAACATATTGATACTTGTACCAAGGAGTTAGGGGCACTCTTAATGTATATTGGAGAAATATTAAACAAGATGCGCTTAAAATATGATAGTATTTCTTAGCCCACAATGCATTGAAACCATGATTCAATGAAATCAATTCTTGGTTGCTCAAGAGTATTTTTATCTTTGATTGGTTGAGGAATTTCTAAATTTAACATTCTTTCATCTCTTTCCTTATCTCCAACCACTTCCAAGGTTATTGATTCATCAACAATGTCTTGAAAAGATTCTTCCTTCATGTAGAGGCAATCTTGCTCATTATTCTTTTCAAGATTCATTTCTTCTACCAATTGTTTTTGTTGCCAATGTTCTTGAGGCTTTTCATCATCTATTGCAATCTTGAAATATTCTCATGCATTTGATGGAGGTTCCTCGATTCATTCTCAAATTTGCTTCTTGAAAGATCTTCATATGGAGTATACATGAGGCTGAATTTTTTTCTTGCAAATTGGAATTTTCATCTTCATCTTCAACAATATGACTTGACTCAGAAAATTCATTCAATTTTTTATTAGATTCTTTTTCAAAATTAGTCACTCCATTATCTTGTGTCCATATGGAAGAGGGTGGGTGGGAAATTTTTTCAACAAATAAATCTTCTAATATGTCCCAACTGGTAATGGTACCAGGCGTCAATGAATCTGACCATTCAAGAGAATTCCCATGCATAGTTTGTAAAAATATTCGACATATAATATTATCTTCAATAATATTACAAATTTGACATGCACAATTGAATCTATACAAACGTTGCTCTGCATCCTCTAAATTATTCCCAAAGAATGTAATTTTTTTTTTCCATAGGAATATTAGGCATCTGAAAATTTTCTTCTGATAGATTTAATGGGCCTCTATGTAGTCACCTTCTTCTTCGAGTAGTTGTTTCTTTTGTTGAATCTATTGAAACCATTGATGGTCTTAGTGAATAAATTAAAGGATCATCATGACATGAATGAAGTTATTCATAGGAGTCATAATATACATCTTGAGATTCTTGAATATTTACAATAGAATTTCTAGGGAGTTCATTCTCTTGAATGTTTTGTGCTTCTTGGGTTTCTTGAGTCTTTTTGAGGTCATTGCAACATTTTTCAATAATATTTTTATAAACCCCGTGGATCTAGAAAAATCAACAATCTTCTTTTCAAAACTTTGAACCACAAAGATTCTTGTTCCTCAATCTGATCTGAAGCAAGGCCTCAAATATCTTGAAAATAAATGGTTCCCTACTATGGTCACCAAAAATGTTGATGTTTGAATATGTTAGGATTGAAACATAAACCTCACAAGGATATGAATCCCCCTGTTTTTTTATAGAGGTGGTACTCCTCTTTGGTTGAAAGATATATCCTTGAATACTTGGGACTAGGGAGAATGCTAGACAACAAATCCTAGATATTTATTTCTTATATTTATAAATGAAATGGTTCTTCAATAACCCGATCTAATCTTTATGTGTAACAAAAAGTATTTTAATAATAAGAAAAGATTGAAGGAGGGCTTCAACATGATAATATCTTTGTGCTCAACAACAAATATACAATCTTCTTAATCACATACAAATGCATCCATATCTTCTTCATGAGAAATAAGAGAGAATAATTTGATCATCTCAAAGAATTTTAAAAGAGTATTACTTTTAATATCAAAAGAAAATTTGATAGATCAATTTATAATATCTCATACTTAAGACTCAAAGTTACAAGATATAATTGAAATCAACCTCGAAGTAATTCTTTGTGGAGATTTATTCATGAAACATATGCCTCATTACACAATATCTGACAGTCATATATATGGATGTAAATACTCCATGATCATATAAGAAAAGTGTTTTTAAGAATACAATAAGAACACTCAAGAACTCAACATTGTGCCCAATTCAGAGATTCAAGCATAAAGCTATGAGAAATGGTGTAGAAGAAGAAAAAGAGTGGAGAAGATGGAGTTTTCTCTTCGTTGATAAGAAGCTTCGCTGCATATAACATCTGTACATTCTTATTTTGATCTTCTGCCCCTTCCCCTATGATAAAATTAAACTTGATGAAGCCCTTTCTTTCCCTTTAAAAATCAAATTTTCTAACTACTTGAGTATTTAGGGATTTTCCCTTCTTGAATTTCCTGTACAATTTTCTTCTTGAAACATTGAATTTAATTAATGCCTCATTTAAGTGTTTTAAATGAGTTTGTATCATGGACATTCGTGTTTTGAAATGGCTCCCTTTCCGTCTTTAAAAAACTTTTATTTGAAATTTTTTATTAATTTCCTTTTTTTTAAATGGGGGACTGTGTTTTAATTTTCTAGATAGTATATCCAACTTAAAATCCATTTAAATCACTTCATATGATATCTTCATCGTTTTATATTTCCAACGATATAATTTTTTTCCAAATCCAACTCTCGGATCTCAAGATATGACCTCGTGAAGTTGAGTTGTTGAGCGAATCCATTAAAACAAAAGCTGACTGATATTTCATTTTTTTTAGAAAATTCTAGCCACTTTCAGTCCTTGAAACATGTACCATCATCTTCTTCATCGAAATAAATTTCCAATGGTATACAATTTGTACAATTTCATCTCCCGAAGCTCAAGTTATTCCCTCTACAAAATCATGATTCAACAACCATAGATTAAGTTTGATGGGGCAATCTTGGCCCTTGGATTGAATTTCAACCTCCTTTGTTAAAATTTCAACTTTTCCTTCAAAAAATTATCCCACATGCATGGGATTTTGTAATTATTAGTGTATATATTGAAGAATGTAACATACACTTAATAAGAAACAAAGGAGAGAAGACTATAGTGATTTGAATATTTGAGCCCTTAGAAAATTAATTAATTAATTAATATTTTGACCATTCATTCATCATCCACCTCATGCCCAATGAATGACCAATGACATCCTTGTTATCACCCAGTCAACATGATTTAGTATCCACATCATCACCACGTGTACCTGTGTGATAGGTCACCATGAGTTGCCAGATATCACCACCTGATTGGTTTCCATGTGTCATGATTTCACTTGCTGCCATGTGTCACTGATGCTTAGCTTCCATCTGTCTGCCATGTGTCACTTGGATATGTGCCCATAGAACTTAGAATAAGAGAAAAATTATTAAAATAATATGGTGGGTTAAGTGTGAAAAATTCCAAGTGTTGAGAATTGGTAGACGTACATAGTATATAGTATATGAAGCAAACCCGACAACCCGACATAACTCATGAAATTGACTAAGTGTTGGAAGAGTTACATAGTAAAAGGTAGTAAAAATAGTTGTGAAAATTCTAAGTATACGTGTATGATGAGGGTGGCGGAAGTCAAAGGTTGATTGTAAGGGTAGCGAAGATGAGGTAAATAATAAGAAATATAACTAAGTGTTGGGAAGTATATAACATAAATACGTGAAATATGGAAAATATGGAAAAGAAAAATGAAATGGAATATGAAATCCAGGGAAAGAAAAAGGAGAAGGGAAATAAGAAAAAGGAAAGAAAAGAAAACGACAAATAAAAGAAAAAGGAAAATGAATGTAAACGTGGAAATGACTAAGTAATGAAAGGAGAACAATGAATGAAAGAGGGAAAACATGGCTAAGTGTGGAAAACGTAGTAAGAGAGTTGAGTGGAAGAGAGAAAATGGTTAAGTATGAGGGAATATATGAGAGTAATGAGGCAATGAGAAAAATGACTAAGTATAGAATGAGAGAATGAAGAGAAGTGAAGGGAAAGGAGAGGAGAGAAGAGGAGAACATGACACTTAGAAAAATTCTTCATATTTCTTTTTGTAATATCTCCGTTGGACTCATGGACAAAATTATGCATATCTCGGTCATACAGACTCATATTCCAATTCCGCGAAATGCATGGCTAAGCTGATACTGAGGGATACACAATGACTTATAAGAGTTCAAAAATTTTCTTCTTCTGATATCATTTTTTTTATCATTCCGGGAGGGGGGAAATCTAGATGAACAATTTTTGGTCAACAATGATGTGATGAGTTATGGTTATGTTTATGATTTTTTTTTATGATAATATTGTGTATGTAGCCTAACCTAAACAAGTCAAATCATGCAGGGAAGGTTGGAGGTCCCAACACTTGGAGAAAAACAAAGGATCTTGTCCCCTTACTTACCACCAGTTCACTACCAAATATTAAGGAGTCACTTTAGTCCAACCTCCTCATACTCAGACCTCGGGAATCAAGAAGACAACCAATAAAGGATGATGATTTTGATTGAGGAAGTCTTAGGGAACAAAGCCTAGAAATTTTTCCTTGATTGAAGGATAGATTCGATCTTCCTAGGACTATAAATAAAACTCAAGGACTAGCCTTGATGAGTTAGTTTTTGATTGAGGATTGAAGGACTACATATTGTTATTGCTCAGAGACCTTGAGAAATTGGAGCTTACTCCATTGATGTACTTTCCTTGAGTAGTTAATTTTTGATTGAGGATTAAAGGAATACATCTTGTTATTGCTCATAGACCTTGAGAACTTGGAGCTTTCTCCATTGATGTACTTACCTTGATCAATCAATAAAGATATTATATTTTCAACTCATTAGTCTTTTTAAGGTTCCTTGTGCT
Organism: Picea engelmannii; assembly: GCA_009831015.1. Classification (NCBI taxonomy): domain Eukaryota; kingdom Viridiplantae; phylum Streptophyta; class Pinopsida; order Pinales; family Pinaceae; genus Picea; species Picea engelmannii. The sequence goes on along the minus strand of ML782956.1, from coordinate 40,174 downwards.
GCTTGGGTAGGTCTCTCTCAAGAGGGCTCAATGATCCTTATGTACTATTTTATTTTATGTCTTTATTTTTTACTTAACATTTATTTTTTTAAAGTAGTTAGCATGTTAAAGACAATGTTTTTCATGAATCAATATTAGCTCTGTTTCATGTAGAATCAGTTACAGGTTTGTAGGAAATCATTGAGATTGTTTTCTCAAGATTAGAATTTCATTTCAACACCATCATATCATGTTTTGATTATTTTATCAGTCTCAGAAAGAATTAATAAGTTGTTTAAACCTTTTTAACCCTTCTTGTAGACTTTCCTGTGGGATTTTTATAGTTCATGTAGGATTGCCAACAGTTCTTGTAGAACAACAAAAACTTAGGTTTTATTTCATTTTTCCACTTAATGATTGATGATTCTTAATGTCAATTTGATGATATCAAGATATGGTACTTTATGATGGGTTAGGGAATTCAGTAGGAGATAAATCTTTCTGCAAGTAACATAGTTTTCATTCAATAAAAGCATTCTATTTTCTACTTTAATTATCTTTAGTTTTCTTTGTGCAATGGTTTGATCAACAATGTCCTTTTTTCCACCTTACAATAGTTTCCTTTGAAGCAATGTGTGATCCTAGATAAACGCTCATTCATTTACAACAATCTTGATTTAGTTCAATTTTCAATTATGGTTTTCTTTCTTAATGATTTCTTCCCCCTTATCAAGTACTTATAGTAAGACCCAGAATATCACAACCCCCACCAATATATAGGTGAATACACATTCAATAGGTGCATACGATGAAAACATGTGTATTATTCATATATAATGCATGCCACCTCACAATTTTGTACAAACCTTGGGTTGATAATTAAAGTAGCAAGTTGAGGGAAGGGAAACAATCTTGCTTCTTTTCCAAGGCCTACCAATATACAAAGAGAGAAAAAAATCATGTACATGTTTTGATCTCAATGATAAATTTGAACACATTTTCAATAATGTGCTTGGGTTAGGAGCATTTTGATTTTGATAAATGGATGATTTTGATGTAGACATAGTTGTCATGATTTTTCATCAACAAATTTATATAGGGGACTTGATATGATCACTGATATGAAAATTACATCACATTGTTTGATAATTCCTTAAATATTGTTTTCTCCTTATTGCTAAGAGAAGCCTCTATCCTATTTAGGTTTTTAGGGATATGGCCTTTTTTCAATGAGTAGCATGTATTGCAGTCAATAGTTCTTTAGTGACAACACATGTATGAAAGGTTATTAAATTTGGTGCTATACAATTTATCTAGTAGTTATCAAATTATTCTCCTCTTATCATCTTTTTGTAATCATATATCTAAATGTAGCATTAGTATTACACCTAAACATTGGGCCTTTGGAAATTGTACTTACTAATAAGAAAGTGACCCCTTCAACCCCCCTAGCATCATGATGTTTCATCCTCTAGGTAACATCAATATGTTATTTGTATTTTAGGTTTTTATTGGTTGGGCTAATCCATGGTCAATAACATATTGCCCATCTTTATAATCATCCCACCATACTTCAAGGTCCAAAAATGAATCATTGTGCCCATCATTATAATTAATCTACCATACTTCAGGGTCAAAATATTCCCTCTTATGGCCCTCCCAGTTTATTAGTGTGTCTTCAATCAATTCCATATGGCACCCATATTTATAATTAACCTACCATACTTCAGGGTCTAGGAATGAATCACTGTGCCCATCTTTAAAAGAAACCTACCATACTTAAGGGTCAAATAATGGATTGTTGTGCCCATATTAATCATCAACCTACCATAATTTAGGGTCCAAGAATGAATCTTTTTTGTTATAGGTCTATTAGAAATATTTTTCCAACTTGAGAAGTAGGTCATGTGTGCATATACAACAAACATTGTTGGCAAGTACATGCCTTGGATTCAAGACAACTTGAAAAAAGTAATGAGTATATGAATATGGAGGCTATTTTTTATGGTTCATCAATATAATGAAAGTTCATCTTTGATTGTTTTGGTTCTCTGAATTTAAATTTGATGACGTCTATAGGTCCTTTATTGTTATCACACCATTTTTTTTACTTGTGTATATGAAAGGGTTTTCATTGAAAGCATCACTTATGAACATATACCAATAAAATGAGGCTAGAGAAGCACTAAAATATAAGGAATGTTTAGGATATATATGGAGAATCAAATTCAAATCATGCAATTTACCAAACTTATGGTTACATGGCACATCAATTCTATAGGTTGCATAATTCATACAGATAATTTTTTGCTAGTGTAATCTTCCTATATGGCATCATCACACTAAATTACATGATCTCGATGTTTCCATGCACACTTAAATATGGGAAAACTCAAAAGCTTTCTTTTTCACCAGTTATGATGAAGTATTAGAGTTAATGAGGCAAATTCATGTCCTAACTTGGGAAACATATTCACTTTCCATGCATGGAATTTTCCAAATAAAACATATAAATACATGGATGTCTCATGAGTTCTAGGAGTTCATGGAATGCAAGGTTACATAACATAAGTGTATTTTGAGACTTAGTCATTCACTACTTGAATTTCATTGTTTCTCATTGGTATTAGATTGGAGAATCTCTTCTTTCACCAAGGAGAGGGGTTCTTCTAGCTACTGCTACATTTTAGAGAGAGAAAGCATAAAAGATGACAAAACACTCTTGAGAAAAGAGATCGAAGGTAATATTCATTTCTCACTCTAGGTGACATTTTTTTTAAAGTAATATTCTTACATGTTTTCTCATTACTACAAAGTATTGGGTCTTCTTCCCCCATTAAAATATGCACTTTAATGGTTTTCATGTCTTCTCATTAGTTTGATTGATAAACTACATATATCATGAAGAATTTGTAGTGCAGTTTTCTTGTTTTTATTATGTGAAGGATTATAAAGGAGGCTATAGTGCTTGGATATACCCTTTCATGCTATAGGTATGGAAATGATGGTGTTTTGAAGGAGAAGATACCATTTAGAATACACAACTTGAGAAAGAGATGAATGATCCCAAAAAGGAGCTACAATAACTAACTAGTGATATCTAGACTAGATGCAAGCAATTAGAGAACATGGTGAAGTTGTGACGAGAGAAATCAATATGGGGGGATTAATAAAGCAAGACTAAAGGATTTTAAATATTTGAGGATACTAGGAGAAGAGGTTAGAGTTGGTTGAGAGGTAGAGGTTTGGTGTTGTAGATAAGTCCATTAAGAAGAAAAATTACTAGAAAAAACTCTACCAGTTTTGATGGTAAAATCAAGAATGTCTAGTGAGAAGATGTAAGTATGCATGCTAACTAAATTTTAGTAAAGGGTTGCATTTGAAGATAACTTTGGTATCCCATTGGATGGGAACACTAGCATTGAGATTAGAGGAGGAACTATTAGATGTGTTTTAATTATTTTATGAGGAAGAGATATTAGTAGTTTACATTGTGAGTTTATAAGACAATGGATCTAGTCCAATGTAGACACAACCCTTTGCACATTCTAATCCTATATAGGCAACACCCATTAATTTAAATAGTTATAGTTTGAATAACCATCTAGTAGTTACGGTATATTGGGAAATTTACAAGTAATAGTGGATGTTAAATGAACAATAGCAAGATTTTTTCTAGTGAACATACTAACACTAGTTAGGGTATATTGGGAAATTGCTAAGTAATAGTGGATGCTAAATGAACAATAAAAAGAATTTGTTTAGTGAGCACACTAACAAAAGTAGTGGTAGTTTATTTGTACGTGGGATTCCTGATCTAGTGAGTCAACAAGGGTTGTAATGTGTTATATTTATATATACTCTAGTTGGTAGCTTTGCTGGTATGAAAAGGGTGTTATATATTATGCCTACCTAAGTTTTGAAGAAATGGTGATGAAGATGTTGAGAAATATTGGTTCCTTTTTTAGGCAATATTGAATGTAAAGGGTACCACACAAGAAGTTGGTGGAATTCCATACTACCTTGAGGGGAAGAGATATAAAATGGTATATGCAATATATGAAGATCTCCTCTCTAGGAACGTTGGATGAGGTGAAGTAGAAATTTACTAATGAATTTTAGAAACCTAAGATGGAGCTACAAATCATTTCTCAACTCAATCATCTAAACATAAGGTAGAGGACTAATGAGCAAGATGAAATAATAGATCAAAGAGGTTAAAAATAAGGAATGGTTCATAGGATGGATCCTTCCCTTGACTAGAATATTGTTGATTAGACAAATATCAAAGAAATAGAGGGAGGCATTAGAGAAGGTTATGGACTAAAATATTTTGTAGGTTACCTAAGGCCATCAACTAATATACCAATATCCAACTCATTTAATCCAAATTGGATCTAAACATGTGTGATATGGATTTATCAATGATCTAGATGCGGGAGATTAGAATTTTGGACATTTAGAGATGGTGTTGATTTTGTCAAATTTAGGTCATCAACTTTTGGCTCATTTTTAGGGCCCCAAACAACTTTTTTGGGGATTGGTGTTGAATGATGGTTGTCATAGACTTTCCTAATGTAAGGATTACATTTTTATTCTCATTGATATATTTCCAAAGAGTTATCATGCACCTAAGATAGAGTTTGTATGTGTAATTTATGGCCCAAATAAGGTAATGGTCCAAATATTTGTTGGGAATGTGTTATATTCTTTGCATGATTATATTACATGTATTATATTATTTGCATGGATATCCCCACATGTTGTTTGTATGCATTGAGTGCACTATTTTAGGCCAACCCTATCTGGGGTTTGGGAGCAGGAGCCCCTAAACCATTTTTTTGGGGTTGTTTTTGGTCTTCTTTCTGCTTTTGGTTTTTTTGGCCCATTGTAATTTAATTAGGGTATTAATATAATATAGAACATAGTTACAAACTTAACGAGAACTGTGACCTCAAAAACGAGAATTCTAGCCGAAAAATGTCATATTTTTGGGTAAAAAAAAAAAAATCAACCCCAAAATCAAAAAGTGGTGCTACCAGTAGCACCCTTTTTTTGGAGGTGGTTAAAATTGCGACTTGTTTGAAAATTTACCCTTGACATTACGAACAAAATCCTGAAACAACCCTGAAATTGACCCTCAAATCGAAAAGTGATGCTACCAGTAGCACCGCTTTTTGTTTTGAGTTAAAAATGTGACCTAATTGAAACTGTGGCCTGACCACTAACACCACTTTTTTTTGAGTTAAAATTATGACCTGATTGAAACTGTGGCCTTGACCACTCTCACCACTTTTTTTTTTTGAGTTAAAACTATGACCTAATTGAAACTGTGACCTTGACCATTGACACCACTTTTTCTTTTAGTTAAAACTATGACCTAATTGAAACTGTGGCCTTGACCACTAGCAGAACTTTCTTTTTTGAGTTAAAAATATGACCTAATTGACACTATGACCTTGAGCACTGGCACCACTTTTTTTTTTGAGTTAAAACTATGACCTAATTGAAACAGTGGCCTTGACCATTGACACCAATGGCCTTTTTTTCTTTGAGTTAAAAATGTGACCTAATTGAAACTGTGGCCTTGACCACTAGCAGAACTTTCTTTTTTGAGTTAAAAATATGACCTAATTGACACTATGACCTTGACCACTGGCACCACTTTTTTTTTGAGTTAAAACTATGACCTAATTGAAACAGTGGCCTTGACCATTGACACCACCGCAAATAAAAAATTAAAAAATGACTCCTAAATATAAAAGTGTTATAACTTGATAATTTCTTCATCAATTAATTTTAATTTTTTAATAATTTCCATTAAGAAAATAATTAAATGAGAAAAAATATCATTAAAGAAATTATTTAATTTAAGGATTTTTTTCTTTTTCTTTTGAAAATAAAGAAAAAAAACAATTTGTGTTGAAAAATAATGCAAATTATTATTTTTTAATTAAAAAAAAAACTAAAAAAATAAGATTTAATTTTTTTGAAAGGACAAAATTTAAAATAATATTTAAAACACAAAATTTAAAGAAAAAATTTAAAATCTAAAAAGAAAAAAAATATAAAAAAATACCCTTAAAAACAATTATATATATAAAAAACAATCTTTA
>ML782956.1:0-33899 GCA_009831015.1 Picea engelmannii | reverse complement strand
AAAAAAAAAAAAACAAAACAAAACAAAACTGAAATACAATTGAAAAAAAAATCAAATAGAAACATTAAAAAAAAACACAAAATTAAGTAAATAAAAAAAATTAAGGAAAAAAAGACGAACTAACTTTTAAAATTTAGTTTAAAGTTTTTAAATTAAATTAAATTAAAAAGTTTAAATAAAGAAAATTTTATAAATTAAAATTACGTTTTAATTTTAATTTTAATTTTAAAGTTCTAAATTTAAATTAAATTTATTTAATTCAGGTGCCAAGGGGGCGAGCCTGGCGTTGCCATTGCAAGATATTCCCAACACCCACGTGGCCCAAACAACCTCGCCCCCTTGGCACCCACGCGTCCCAAACAAGCCCACCCCGTTGGCACCTCAATTAAATAAGTTTAATTAAAATTTAAATTTAAATTAAAACTTAATTTTAATTTACAAAATTTTGTTCATTTAATTTTGTTATTTAGATTAATTTAAAAACTATTTTTTAATTTAATTAAATTTAATTTAATGTGATTTAAAATTTAGATTGATTTTTTTAAGTAGTGTATTTTAGTTTTGTTTTTTTAAATACAATTTTTTTATTTTGATTATTTTAAAGGTTGTTTTTTATTTTATTTTGTTAATTATTTTTTAAGGGTATTTTTTTTTCGATTTTTTTTTTCTTTAAATTTTGTATTTGTTTTTCTATTTTTTTCTTTAAATTTTGTGTTATAAGTATCATTTTAAATTTCCCCATTTTTTTAAGTCATTTTTTATTTATTTTTATTAAAAAATTATCATTTTTTAATAATTTTTTTTAATTTTTTCGAAAGAAATATGAGGTCTTTGATAAATTTAAAGAGTTTAAGGCTCATGTAGAGAATTAGACAAAAAATAAAATAAAGGTGTTTAAGACATATAATAGTGGAGATTTCTATGAAAATGAATTCGATGAGTTATGTAAAAAGTGTGGAATATCAAGGAAAAATACTACTCCATACAAATGATACAGATTTATGAGCTGAACGAACTGATTAATAGAATGAATACAATAACATAGAGATACAGAGAACAATAACATATATCCAGTGAACAATAACTTCTATTGAATAAATGAAATAGGTTGAAACTGTAAAACTGCAGAACTGAAAACAGTTTGATCGAATGGTGGTAGCTATCTCCGAGAAGATATGTGGTTGTTACACGAATCCACCTGAGAAGAATGATTACAATGAGGCTCCAAAGGCCTTTTTAACATTACTCGTGAATTACAAAACCCCGGACATCCAAAAACCTAACCCGAGGAGGTGAAACACCAAAAGTTATGTGGGCCCCGCTGGGTAAGTTGGTACCTCAACTTCCCGAGGTCGTAACTTTTACATACGACCTCCATTTTAAGCTTGTGATACCCTGTTGGAAAGGTATTTTCGAGAACTAGACATTATGCCGTCAAACTTCAACTTTGTCTACAGTTTGACTGTGACAAGCCAAAAAAACATTGTTTAGGGCCCCAAAACGACCCTGGAAGTACATAAAGATGTGTTGACATGAAAAATTCCAAAATAAGCCAGATGGATTAGGTGGGAAGCCACCAGTATCCACCTGGAAGTTGTGCAGGGCTTCAAACAACCATGAAAGTGTAGAACTCATAATTACAAATAAGTACAAAAGAAAGTGTCGAACTAAAAACTTTTAGGAGGAGCCAGTTGGAATAGGTGGGTGGCCACCAATATCCACCTAGATCAGTCCTCCCCCATTAGGAAGCAATGGTCTCCATTGCATTGAGTTCCCCCATCAGGTGAGAAAATTTCTGCTGAATTTGGCTCCATGTGAGCCACTTGCCTTGGTGTAGGAGTTGCCCTGCCTTGACAACTTGATAAAGCTGGATCCTCTGTTGGCGAGTTCCATTGACCTGTGTGTCCACTATCTGATCAATGGATTCCAATTCCATGCAGTCAGGGTTGAGCTCTGTTGGTGTAATATTTTTTGCAATCTCTAAGGTGTCCAATAGTGGTGGAAAATATGGCCGAAGAAGGTCCACATTGAACACTGGGTGCAAGCCAAGGAAGGGCGGAGTGTTGAACTAAAAAAAATTGCTACCCACAGCCTTGGTGATAATGTAAGGCCCATAGCGCAATGGGAATAGATTTCGATGGGGCTCTGTAAGGCACTCTTTCTGCAAATGTAACCAGACCTTCTCTCCCACCTGAAACTGGTGCGGTACCCTGTGTTGATCACGACGCTTCTTGTACTTAGCATTGGATTTCTGCAAAATATCATGGACCTATTGGTGGATGTGTTAAATATGCTCAATGAATATGGTGGATTTTTTGGTCTCAGACTGAACATGGGAAGATTCTTCCTGTGTGGTTGCAAGAGGTACTGCAATATCAATGGGACCCAAGGGTTGGAATCCCAACCCCACCTGAAATGGGCTATGGCCAGTGGATCTATGGAGAGCTCTATTGTAGATTTGCTAAAAATAGGGAAGAATCTTATCCCATGTACATGGATGCTTAGAGTTGTACATGCAAAGGATGTGCACAATCATCTGATTGACGACCTCTGTTTGGACATCGATTTGGGGGTGGAAAGCAGTGGATTTAGTGAGCTTGGTGTCCAACAATGACCAGAGACTCGACCAAAATATGTTGAGGAACCTACTGTCCTGATTAGAGATGATGGTCTATGGTATCCCAAAATGGACCCACATGCATTCAAATAAGATCTTGGCAGTATTTGTTGCTGTGATTGTCTTCTTACAGGCTGTGATGATGACCATCTTCGAAAACCGATCAACTACCACAGATACACAATCATTTCCTTGTTTGGTGGACAGAAGGCCATACATGTAATCCATCGAGATGGATTCCCAAGGCCTCTCGGGAGTAGGAAGAGGGGTTTATATCTCTTGCTTCTTAATGACTGGCTTAGCAATGGCACATGCAGTGCAAGATCTTATATACTTCCTGACATCCTGTCGAAGTTTTGGCCAATAAAAATGTTTCTGTAGAACGACCACAGTTTTTTCCACGCCAAAATGCCCTACCATCCGACTGTAGTGAGGCTCCCAAATCAACTTTGCATGCTTGCTTACAGGCACACAAAGATGGCCCAGATGGAATAACAGTCCATCCTGAATGTAAAAATTGGTGACATTCACACCTGTACCCAAGAGATGATAGGTGGTGACGAAGTCAATATCTTGTTGATAAAGTTGGGGCCACTTAGATGCCTCATGTCCACAGGAATGGAGCACGGTGGTGAGTGCAGCCACGGGAGGTCGGTTGAGGCAGTCAACGGCACAAATTGTGGTCCATGTATTATACTTGATGTTGAGATGGAATTGTTGTAGGCAGGTGGATCATTTTTTATGGCAGTCATTCTACAACTTCCCTTGTGTCTGTATGAATTGCAAAGGCTTGTGATCAGTGTGGATGATTGTTTCATTTCCTAGAATGTAATGTTTATATTGACGACAAGCTTGTAAAATGGAATACATTTCCTTGTCATAGGTGGGGTATTTCCGGACAGTATCTAAGAATGTCTCACTATGGTATGCTACCGGATGACCATGCTGAGTGAGAACTATTCTACAACATATTTGAATGCATCCATACCAATCTTGAATGGTTGTTGCATATCGAGTAAGGAGAGTATTGGAGCTGAGCACAAGCGATTCTTTAGATCATCAAATGCTCGTTGTTGTTCCTTCCCCCATGCAAAATTTTCACTACCACCGCCCTTGTTCACTTGGTTGAGGGCCCATGAAATATGGGAGAATCCCAACACGAATCGTCGGTAGATGTTGACCAGTCCCAAGAAGCTCTAAAGCTTGGTTAGTTTGTTCGGGCTGGCCAGTCACGAATGACTTGGATATTAGCTGGATCAACATGTATGCCATGCTCATCAACAATGTATCCCAAGTGTTGGACCTTGTTCATACCAAAGGAGCATTTTTCCAAGTTGGAATATAGCTTGTGTTGTCGTAGAGTGCTCACAACTTGTTGAATATGCTGCATGTGCTCCTCCCAAGTTTTGCTAAAGATGAGGATGTCATCCAAATATACCACCACAAAAGAGTTGGTGAACGATCTCAATACATCATCCATCAACCTCATGAAAGTGGCCGGTGCATTTGTTAAACCAAAGGGCATGACCAACCATTCAAAGAGACATTATTTAGATTTGAAAGTTGTCTTCCATACATCAGTTGGTTCGATGGGAACTTGGTGCTAGCCAAACTTTAGGTCAATCTTGCTAAAGAAATTTGCCCCCTTGAGTTGGTCAAGAAGGTATTCAATTCTGGGAATTAGGTATCAGTTCCTGACTGTGATTTTGTTTAATGCTCTGTAATTAATGCAGAGTCATCAGGTCCTGTATTTCTTCTACACCAGTACAATCAGGCTTCCGTAAGGGGAGGATCCAGGTTTGATGTGCCCCTTTTGAAGCAAATATTGTATTTGACACTTGATTTCATCATTTTCCATCAGCGAGTGATGATAGACTGGTCCATTAGGAAGAGGTGCACTGGGGGTTACATCAATTGGATGCTTGACTTGGCAGTGTGTCAGTACCTCGAAGGGTGAGGAGAAGAAATATATGTACTCTTACACGATCCCGTCCACTTGCTTTTGCTGCAAAGAGAGGATCTATGTAGAGGCCACAGATGTGGCAATGACCTTCTTCTTACTGTGACCCCAGATCACAAAGAAGGCGAACTTCCCGGTCTGTGAAATGACCTTACTGCATTGCTCAGTAGAGATTAAATAAATAGTGGTAGGTGATGCTACCTATGGTATCCTGTACAATTGTCTACCCAAATTAATAATAACATTGTGCGGTCACAACTCATACACATCATGTCACTTCCACAAATATGGTTGTCCTAAAATAAAATCACAAACTTCAAGGGGAGAAATGTCACACAATACCTGGTCTTTGAAATGCTTGATGTCGTAGGGCATACAACATTGTTGGCTGACACAAAGATCTCTTCCTTGGCAAAGCCAACTGATGGTGTAGGGTTGCGGGTGTGGTGTCATCGGTAGGTCCAGTCGCTTGAAGACCTCTGTTGAGATCAGGTTCTTCTGATTTCCGCTATCTATAATAAAATGAAGCGGAGCCCCCTTTACCTACAACTGTGAGTGAAAGAGGCATTCCCCTTCCTATGGTTCTTTTGGTTTGCTTGGATGGACTTTGGTGGTAGTAACAATGGCACTGGGTTCAACATCGATAATACACTTCCCTCCTTTTGGATTTGATTCAGAGTCAGAATCGGCCTCTGACTCATAAGCTTTCAGCTCGACCACAAGTGACTGCTTGGAGCAATGCTCTTCGATGTTGTGCGAAGGGATTTTATGGTATTCACACCATTTTCTTGTGTCCTTCTTCGACTTATCATTACCCTTATTGTGTTGCGGCTTGAATGGTTGTCCTGAGAGTAGCCATATTTGCTCTGTCACTTGTTGTGTGGGTTGGGGCCACCTTTTCCCTGCTTCGGTTATGAGGAGTTTGCAGATCCAAACTCTCGCCTCTTCTGCTTAAATTTATGCTTGATCTTAACAACATATCTATAAGCCATACCCATTGATGCGATGTGAAAAAAATCCATTTATGTTTGAATGTATCTATGCAAAAAAATGCGGTATTTGAGCACCAAATGTCGCTCAGAGTCTTTGATACCCAATTTGGTGTGCAGGGTATGGAAAATATTGGTGAAATCTGGTACTGTCTGGTCCCTTTCCTGACGTAGGGTAGTCCATCTTGTGTGCTAGTCCTCGTAGCTTCCAACATGGTAGTACTATTCTTTAATGGCATCCCTGAAGGAATCCCATGTGGGGGAGACCACAAATATTGCAGATTCCTCTATGGCCCTTTTCTCATAGTAAGTATCTCAACAGTCCTTAACATGGGAGAAGACCTTGAGGAGTGCAAAAGTAATATTTTCCCTATCGAAAAAATTGTGGACCGAAAAATACCCTTCGAGCAAATTCAACCATTTATCTACATCATTCCCATATATCAATCCTTCAAATAATGGAATATGAAAATTTACCTGTACCTTGAAGGGGGTTTCATGGTCACTTGATGAAGATGCTTCTCTTGTGGGAAACTGTCGAAGGATCTGTGAAAAGTTGTCCATCATTTCGTTCCTTTGTCTTGCAAGGGATTCCTCGAACAACATTTTAAAAGGATATCCTGCTCCATGATATTTATTTTCTTCTCCCATGGGTTGTTGTTGGGCTCAATGTGACTGATCTTGCGAAGGTTCGACTGGTTCGAGTCCCAACTTCTTGTACCAGGATCTTGTCGGGGCATGCACGAAGAAAAATAAATGAAGAGCAGACCGCTTTGATACCACTGATCCAGATTTATGAGTAGAATGAACTGACTAATAGAATGCATACAATAACATAGAGATACCGAGAACACTAATAGATATCCAATGAACAATAACTTCTATTGAATAAATGAAATAGGCTAAAACTATAAAACTACATAACTGAAAACAACTTGCTCAAATGGTGGTAGCTATCTCTGAGAAGAGATGTGGTTTCTTCGCACATTTATATAAGCAAAATGATTACAATGAGGCTCCACATGCCTTTTTAACATTATTCATGAATTCCAAAACCCTAGACATCCAAAAACCTAACCCTAGGAGGTGAAACACCAAAAGATATGTGGGCCCCGCTGGGTAAGTTTGTACCTCAACTTTCTGAGGTCGTAACTTTTGCATACAACCTCCATTTTAGGTGTGTGATAGCCCGTTGGAAAGGTCTTTTGAGTACTACACATTATGCCATAAAAAATGACTTTTTCTACAGTTTGACTATGGAAAGCCAAAAAAACATTGTTTAGGGCCCTAAAATGACCCTGGAAGTACATAAAGATGTGTTGACATGAAAAGTTCCAAAATAAGCTAGATGGATTAAGTGGGCCACCACCAGTCTCCACCTAGAATATGTGTAGGGATTCAGACAACCCCGAAAGTGTATAACCTGTAATTACAAAAAAGTACAGAAGAACATGTTGAACTAAAAACTGTCAAGAGCAGCCAGTTGGAATAGGTGGGTGGCCACCAATATCCACCTATATCAACAAACCTCATCAAAATGGGGTTGTAGAAAGAATGAATAGGATGTTGATGGAAAATGCAAGAAACATGCTCAATGGTGCCGAGTGAAGACAACAATTCTGGGTAGAGGTAGTGGATACTGCATGTTACTTAGTATCACCCTCATCAATGTTGGTTGAGAAAACTCCACATGAGGCATGGACTGGTAAGAAACCCTCTCTTAAACATCTCATATTTTTTGGTTGTGATGCTTATGTACACATTCCAAGGAAAATATGATTAAGATGGACAATAAAGCTAAAAAATGTCTTTATTGGTTATACAGATGGTATAAAATGTTATAAACTTTAGAACCTAGTAACTAAGAAGATTATTTACAGTCAGGATGTTGTTTTTAGAGAGGTTAAAGATGTTCCCAAATAGGAAGTCCTGCCAAGGGAAAAAGAACTAGAGATAATAGAGTTTGATTTGAAGGAAAAAGAATTTGATTCAACAAAATAAGATGAATAATAATAAGAAGACGCTCATACTCTAATTTTTAGAAGATTGGTTTGGGAAAGAAGAAAACCAAAAACGTATACTCCACCTCATTTTAATTCTATTTTTCTTCTACCTATTACTGATGATGATCCCATAATTTTTAGGAAAGTAGTGGATTTAGATGATAGAAAACTATGGAAGAAGATTGTGGTTGAATACATGGTTACCTTGAATAAGAATGAGGCTTGGGATCTAGTTGAGTTGCTAGCTAGAAGAAAACTTGTTGGTAGAAAATGGGTGTTTAAGAAGAAGTTGAATGCAAAAGGTAAAGTGGAAAAATACAAAGTTCGCTTAGTAGAAAAGGGATATTTCTAGGTAGAGGGAATTGATTTTGGTGAAATTTTTTCTCCTATTGCTAAATTAAATTCTATTAGATTTATTTTGTCTATTGCTACTACTTTTGATCTTGAAGTAGAGAATATAGACGTGAAGATGATATTCCTACATGGAGATCTTGAAGAATAAATATACATGAAACAACCATAAGGTATTTTAGTGAAGGGAAAGAAAGAGTTGGTTTGCAAGATGAAAAAGTCCATGTATGGATTAAAACCATCTCCAAGAATGTGGTATCAAAAGTTTGATACTTATATATTGGGACTTGGTTTCTCAAAAAAAATATCTGATCACTCTGTGTGGCACTATATATTATGCAATATACTACCAAGGAAGACCCGGACCATAGAGAGTGTTAGGTGTGCATGCATTTATCGACATAGATTAGGCCGAAGATATGGATCATAGAAGATTTACAAGTGGTTATGTGTTTAACCTATTTGGAGGATAATTATTTGGATGAGAAAGAGATAGGTTGTAGTTTCACTCTCAACTACATAAGTTGAATACATGGTAGCCACTCATGTAAGTAATGAAACTATATGGTTACGTAGATTGTGTTCATGTATTGGGTTTGTACAACAAGATGTAAGGTTATATTCTAATAGTCAAAGTGCATTATTTTGTTGGATTTTTCACTAATACTGAGAGAGGGGGTGAATCAATATTAGGCACTTATTACCACTTTTAATAACAATATGTAAGCATTTAAGATATCAATGATTTATCACTTATTATTTCATTCAATATACTATAAACATATAACCACAAATACACACTACACAAGAATTTTACGTGGAAACCCAAATGGGAGAAAACCATGAAATTCTTTCTCATATATCATAATATTACATTCAAAGGAAGCATCGAATTCCAAAATTATCAAGCACCAACTCGAAGGAGGCACAAACCCCCCGATTTATAGGTTCCAACCTGAAGGAAGCTACAACTCCCTAGATTATCCAACTCCATCTGGAAGGAGGATTCAACCCCCTAGTTTACAAGCTTCAACCTAAAGGAAGATACAACTCCCTTTCCTTTCCCCTTCCTTCCTCAAATATAAATAGGAGAATAAACCTGTCACTGCTACCGATATATCAACATAATCAAAATTGATACAACCATATAAAACTCATGCCAAGATCTCCAAGAATATTCTCCAAATCATGTGCTCAAAAATCACCATGATATGCATCAAACCATGTGCCAAGACATCCAAGATGTGTCTCAAAGAATATACCATCCCTCAAATAATATGCCAAAACCCTCAAGATATGTCTCAAAGAAGATACCCAAAATGTGCCTTAAACATGTGCCAAAATATCCAATATGTACCTCAACCATGTGCCAATAACTCCAAGATATGCCTCAAGCATATGTCAAAATTATCAAGATATAACCCTCAAAAGATACATAAATACATACCTTTAATCATGAGGAAACTCTAATACATAAGACTTCATATCACCAAACCTTCCTCGGCTTTGGCCTCAAGAGATGAGCACCCTCTTCAACTTTTCTTCAGCCTCACTAGAATGGACTAGGAAACTCACGGGGCCTTGCATGACGAGTCATGTGCAACTTACGGGGTCCTCGCTAGACACCCTATACCTTACCCATGAGGGTTTTCTAAAACCATTCTCCAATATACAACTCTGAGCTCTCCCTCCTTCCCGCAACTCTACTACTTCACTTTCACTAAGGAATCACATCCTTGGTGATTAAATGAGATGTTCTTCATGTGTATTTATACCCTTCCAAGTAACTTCTTTACTTGATCTTTTTTTCGACCTGTAAATTCTTATTTGCAACAACTTTTCTCCTTTACTTGACTTTAGGGCCAACTTGTGACTTCTTTGACCTTAGATCGGGGGCTTCTTGACCATACTTCAGGGCTTCATTTTAAGAGGGAATAACTTTTCAACCGTGAGGAACCATGTGGCTTGCCACCTATCGTTGGAAATGACATGATGAGGACTATCAATATATGATGGTTTTGAAATCATTTGCAATTTACTTCATGTTATTTTTCTTCAATTAACTTTGGGATTCATGACCATGCCTCCGGGGCTTCTTAACCACTTAACCATATTTCTAGGGCTTCTTGTTGACTTCTTCAAAGCGTCACTTCTATAGGCTTCCTAACTTGGTTTAGGGCTTCTTCTAGGGTTGACATCAATGAAAACCAATTTTCCAACAATCTCCCCCTTTGGCATTTATGGAAACATTCACACTCCCCCTATGATCATTTCTCCCCCTGTCTTCATGATTTTGATATTTCTCTCCCCCTTTGACATCAATGGAAAAGGGTAAATCCCCCTGACGATTTCTCCCCCTTTGTCTTCTTTGCAAGATACTGTGAGATCAATGTTGGTAATGAACTACTTCCAGCTTCTATTGAAGATACTCAAAGGTCTCCCTTGGGAGAGGTTTGGTGAAGATGTATGCAATCTTTTATTTTATCCCAATGTACTCCAACTTGATATTCTTTTCTGTGACTTGTTCCTGTAGAAAGTGGAACTTGATAGGAATATGCTTGGTCTTAGAATGCATCATTAGATTTTCATAGATACTTATAGCACTGGTATTGTCACAATATATTGAAATAGACTCAGTATATTTTACTTGTATGTCTTGCAGGGTTTGCTTCATCGAGAGGACCTAAGTACAACATGTTGTTGTTGAAATATATTCTACTTCTACCATAGACAAGGATGCAAAGGACTTCTTCTTACTTAACTAGGACACTAGACAATCACCCAAGTAGAAGGCTGCTCCACTAGTACTTCTTCTATCATCAATGCTTCCTGCCTAATCTTCATCTGTGTAGGTGACCATAGTCAACTCATTCCCTTTCAGATACAAAAATCCAAATTTTGTTGTTCCTTTGAGATATTTGAAGCTCCTATTTACTTCCATAACATGATTTTCCTTTGGTGCTGCTTGAAATATTGCAACCTATCCAACTGCTTGCATCACATCTGGTCTTGAAGTTGTCACATAGAGTAGGTTGCCAACCATCAATATGTAGCGTCTCTGATTTTCTTCCTTAGATTCATCATCTTTTCTCAACTTGCAACCAGTCACCATAGGAGTACTTACTGATTTGCAATATTCCATTATGAACTTCTTCAACATTTCTTTGGTGTACTTGGTTTAGGAAATGAAAATACATTCAGCTAGACGAGATATTTGGAGCCCCAAAAAGAAAGTCAACTCACCAAGTAGGGAAATTTTAAACTCACTCTACATATCCTTGGAAAACTTCTAAATCAACCTGTCATCATCACTTCCAAAGATGATATCATCCACATATACTTCGATGATAAGTATGTTATCCTGATCCACCTTTATGTAGAGATTACTATCTGCATTTCCTTTCTGAATCATTATTGTTATAGGTACTTATCTAGTCTTGAATACCAAGCTCTAGGGGATTTCTTGAGCCCATACAAAGATTTCTTCAATATGAAAACATAATCTTCCCATTATGATAGTAGAAACCCTTCTGGCTATTCGATGTAGACTTCTTCTTCTAATTCTCCATTTAGAAATGTTGATTTTACGTCCATATGATAGACTGTGATTCTTTTGGAACATGCATAGGCCAAGATCATTCTAATTTATTCCATTCTGGTGACATGAGAAAAGGTTTCTTCAAAGTCTATTCCTTCAACTTGAGCATATCCCTTGCATACTAACCTTTCTTTGTTTCTAGTTACCTATCCATTTTCATTTAGTTTGTTTCTAAACGCCCATTTTGTACCAATCATGTTTTTGTCCTTGGGTCTTGGAACTAGTTCCCATGTTTCATTCTTCTCTATTTGATTCAGTTCTTCTTCCATGGCCTTGATCCAATGTTCATCATTGTTGGATTCCTTAAATCTACTTGGTTCAACTGTGGAGCAAAGAAGAAAGGGACAATGCTCCACAACAACGAAGGATATAAAAAAGAGCTTTAATCTTAGATAAAGTGGTTGGCTAATGTCTTAGGAAGTTTATGAGAATCTATTCAGCTAGTCTGAGAGGTTCAAGTTAGCTACCAACATCGAGCTCACCTTGAGCCTGCTGCAATTTTGCAATGTCTTTGAATATATTCCTACATTTTGATATGTCTGAGTCCAAAAGCAAGGTGCATGGCACACTCTATGTATTTCCCCTGTTGATATAATGATGATATGAGATTCCATGGCCGTCATATGTAACTGTTCAAAGCAATGTATAGCTTTGTTGTGATGAAATACTTCCAGTAATGAACATATGGCAGTTCCAATCAATTATGTGTATGTTATGAATGTGTTGAATGTGGATACATATTTTTTTCATTCTTATTCCTTAATGAAGTATCAGATCTGGGTTATATGGATGCTAATTGTAGTAGTGTTTAGTATGTTTAATCCTTCATCACTGACACAAGACCTTATGGTCTCTAAGATCTTCTTTGCATCTTGAGTGAAACTTTCCTCGACCCTGGCCGAGGATTTGATATGTTGGTGCTTTAGGGTTTTGTTGGACACGCTTTGGACGAACCTTGGGTCTAAACCACCCCAGCATTAGGAAGGTCGATGCTCATGAATCGAAACGACGATAAACAACCCAACAAAGATTTATCAAATAAGTTGGTTATAATGGAAACTGAGAGAAGAAGGCCTGATAATAGAAATCAAAATTAGTTTATAAGGCCCTTCAACCCTTCCCAAGTTATGCAAAGAGAAAGGAGAAATGAGGATCAACCCATACAAACACCTATAAAAAATGAAAATCTAGTTGATAACCTTATGGAGGAGGAATTTGAAGATACTGATGAGGAAATGAATATGATGGAGGGCGACCTTTTTGATATGGATGTTACTCAAGATGAATATGAGAAACCCTTCAGATTTAATTCATATTTTAATGAAGATGATAACAATAGCCCAAATGATACATCATCATCTCAATATAGGGTTTTCTCAGATGCATTACAAGCTTAACTCCATAAAAAATATGACCTTAGACCAAGGACAACTGTAAATACAACCTAAACAAATAATCAAGGTTAGCTAGATAAAATACAAGATACAGATAAAGGAAAGAAAAACACATTTTCAAAACAAAAAACTGATCAACATGCACCTAAGAAAATGAATGCAGAGCATAAAGAAACATAAAAAATAAGTAGTTCTTTCAGCCTGGAAAATGAATTAAATAAGACAAAAATTCTTATTCCTTTGCTGGAAATTGCAAAAAATCATGTTTATAGGAAACAAGCGATGAAAAGGATTCATTGTTCAATTACAACAACTCAACATGATACATTAAATCTACAAGATGAAAGGCCTACTATAATGTTTGGTCCTCATATTGAGGAAAGAGGAGAAGCAGTGGCATCGTCTTACATTTCTTTAACTGTTCATGACCATCTTTTACACAATTGTGTGTTAGATTCAGGTGCTTCTCACAATTTAATGCCTAAATTAGTCATGGAGAAGTTGGGTTTACAAATCACAAGACCATATCATGGCCTATATTATTTTGATGCAAGAAAAGTTAGATGTCTAGGGATGATCAAAGATCTTGTGGTACATTTAACCCAAATTCCTGTAAAAATTGTTTTGATGGATATAGTTGCGGTTGCCTCTTAATTATGGAATGTTTTTATCTAGATCTTGGGCAAGCAAATTAGGTGGCTCGTTACAAATGGACATGAAATATCCCCCAATCCCAGTTTTTGGTGGATAAACCAAGAGATTTTATAGGGAAACCAAATTTGCTTACACAATTAGTGACCCCAATCATCCCAATAATTATCATGTCTATTCAAAAGATCAAGACTTGGGTTGTTTCATTTTATGTGTAAATAGTGAACCATGACTTTTTACAGATATTATAAATACTCCTTTGTGTGAAAATAAAGACACCGAAGATGGAATGTGGAAAATGTATTTTGATGGAGCTTCCTCTTAGGAGGGTGTTGGAGCAGGTATACTTCTAATTTCACCTTCTAGTAAATTCTTTCCATTTTCTTTTATACTGCAATTTGAAAGATATTCCACCAATAATGTTTATGAATATGAAGCTTTAATATTAGGTTTAGAAATAGCTAGAAAAATGAAAATTACAAATCTCATTGTCTATGGTGATGCAGAATCAATTCTTAAGCAAATAAAGAAGATCTATCAAGCCAAACATCCTAGGATGAGATCCTATAAGAATTTTTCTCGGGATTTAATTGAAAATTTTGTTTTTACCTTCAATATCCATGCAATACAGACATGAAAATCAACAAGTTGATTCGTTAGCAGTAGAAACAAGTACTTTCATACCCCTTGAAGTTCCAAATCTTAAATATGAAGTGGAAATGAAGTACCTACCTTCAATTCCTGACAATGTCAAACATTGGCAGGTATTTGAAGATGATCAACAGATCAAATTTTTTTTACAAATGGTTGATAAATTTTATGCAATTCATATTGATCAAGAATATAACAAAGATAACGAACAAATTGTTCAAAATAGTCATCTAGACCCTAAACTCCAAGATATTATTGTTAACCATAAAATGATGGTGTTGAGAAATAATCATATTCCATGAGGGTTAGTCCCTCTAGATAAACTATTTGATAAATATGATGTTGTTGTTAAACCTACTATTCACCCTCTGACTTAAGAGGTAGAAGATTGCAACAATGGTATCGAACAAGAACCAAGGAATATCAAGCTCTCAAAACTTTTGCCCCATGATTGGAAAACCAACTATGTTGATTTATTTAAAGAATTTATTGATGTGTTTCCATGGACATATGAATATTTAAAAACCTATGATACCAACATTATTCAACATAGAATTCCACTTAAGGTGGGATCTAATCCATTCAGACAAAAATTGAGATGGGAAAATTCTATCCTTTTCCCAGTCGTTGAAAAGAAATTGAAAAAATTGTTGGATGCAAAAGTTGTAGTTCCTCTTAGATATTCTTCCTGGGTTGCAAATTTAGTACCTGTCGGAAATAAGAATGGTGAAATAAGACTTTGTGTTGATTTTAGGAATCTTGATAAATCTTCATTAAAAGATAAGTATCCTCTTACTAAAATGGATCATGTGTTACAAAGGGTAGTAGGAGCTAATAGAATCTCTATGATTGATGGTTTTTCAGGGTACAACCAAATTGTTGTGCATGAGAAAGACAAGGAACTTACTGCATTTACCACACCTTGGGGAACCTTTATGTATGACAAAATGCCCTTTGGTCTAATGAATGCATGAACAACATTTCAAAGGGCTGTGGACATAACATTCGTTGGAGAGAAAGACAAAATTGTTGTTATTTATTTAGATGACTTAACAATTTTCTCCAAATCAGATGATGATCATTTAAAACATTTTCGACAAACTTTTCTTAAATGTTAAAAATATGGTTTATCATTGAATCCTAAGAAATCACATTTTGCTATGCAGGAAGGAAAGTTACTTGGACATATTGTTTCAAAAGAAGGAGTGAATATTGACCCTCAACGTGTAGAGGCAATAAAAGTTATCAGTCTCCCAAGAAACAAGAAATAAATTCAATATTTTATTGGAAAAATCAACTTTTTGAGAAGATTCATTCCTAATTTTGCAAAAGTTTTAAAAGATTTGACAGACATGTTGAAAAAGGATAGTGAGGTTAAATGGCCTTCAGAGGCTAGATTGGAAAACCAACCATGTTGATTTATTTAAAGAATTTATTGATGTGTTTGCATGGACATATGAAGATTTAAAACCTATGATACCAACATTATTCAACATAGAATTCCACTTAAGGTGGGATCTAAGCCATTCAGAAAAAAATTGAGACGGGCAAATCCTATCCTTTTCCCAGTCGTTGAAAAGGAATTGAAAAAATTGTTGGATGAAAAAGTTGTAGTTCCTCTTAGATATTCTTCCTGGGTTGCAAATTTAGTACCTGTCGGAAAGAAGAATGGTGAAATAAGACTTTGTGTTGATTTTAGGAATCTTGATAAATCTTCATTAAAAGATAAGCATCCTCTTACTAAAATGGATCATGTGTTACAAAGGGTAGTAGGAGATAATAGAATCTCTATGATTGATGGTTTTTCAGGATACAACCAAATTGTTGTGCATGAGAAAGACAAGGAACTTACTACATTTACCACACCTAGGGAAACCTTCATGTATGACAAAATGCCCTTTGGTATAATGAATGCAGGAACAACATTTCAGAGGGTTGTGGACATAACATTCGTTGGAGAGAAAGACAAAATTGTTGTTATTTATTTAGATGACTTAACAATTTTCTCCAAATCAAATGATGATCAATTAAAACATTTTCGACAAACTTTTCTTAAATGTTAAAAATATGGTTTGTCATTGAATCCTAAGAAATCACATTTTGTTATGCAGGAAGGAAAGTTACTTGGACATATTGTTTCAAAAGAAGGAGTGAATATTGACCCTCAACATGTAGAGGCAATAAAAGTTATCAGTCTGCCAAGAAACAAGAAATAAATTCAATATTTTCTTGGAAAAATCAACTTTTTGAGAAGATTCATTCCTAATTTTGCAGAAGTTTTAAAAGATTTGACAGACATGCTGAAAAAGGATAGTGAGGTTAAATGGTCTTCAGAGGCCAGATATCCATTTGATTAGATCAAGAAAGCCTTGGGAGAAGCACCCGTGCTAATAAGTCAAGATTATTCAAAATACTTTCTTATATTTTCTTTTGTCTCTGATAAAACAATTGTTGCGGTCCTTTTACAAATAAATGAAAAGAACCAAGAACAACAGATTGCATTCATTAGTAAGTGTTTGAGAGGCTCTGAACTGAAATATAATATAATGAATAACAAGATTATGCATTGGTTAAAGTCTAAAATCTTTTTGAGTGTATGTTCTTCATTCTAGAATAACTACATATGTACATGTTGCGCGCGCACAACAACCTCCCAATTTCCTTGTCTTATCATCTCTCTCTAAGGCAAGAAATTGGCCCCCCCTTCAAATTTTCCTACTAGAAGAACCCTCGCTCCTTCTCTCTTGCGTGAATGGCTAAGCCTGAGTTTTCCTCTCGCTCTTCCCGCTTTACCATTTGTAGTTTCTCTTCAAATCGCTTTGACCCATCAATCCGCACTTTGACAAGTTCCCTCTTCTTGCACCGATACATAGTGTACCAGTGAACACATCCTTTCTTCCACCTACACATTTGTGCACAAGTGATTTCTTCGTCGATACATCAACCACTTCCCTCCAAACTTGGTTGATGCATCGATGCGCTTCAGATAAACCTCACTAACACACGTCTTTATCACCGATGGAGTTCGCATGATCAACGCCAACACATCGGTAATGTTCACGTGATTATCTTCATTGTGCACATGCCCTTCACCGAGTAACATCTTCCACTTTCACTAATGCATCACATATCGACAAGGCTCGTTTCTCTCTTTCCGATGCACTGCTTGTTCATAAATTTCATTCTCCCGTTGTCGATGCATTAGTGGAAGGATGTCAACCCCTCGATGTCGCCAAGTGCATCGACAATGATCTTCTTCCTCTCGCCAACGTTGACCTAGTCAGTGAGGTCCACCTTCGTCTTTAGTCTTATCTTATCCTCCTCTTAACTCGAATCCTTCTCGTTCCATCATCAATCAATCTCCTAACATTTCCAATGACTAAGCTCTTCATACTTAATTAGATAGTTGATCATCGATTGCCTATCTCGCCTGATCAATTTCATGGTCGTAGGAGTGATAGATCTATTTGTGTCACCAGTGGCTTTCATCGCACACATCGTACTAGCTTGTTTGTTTTGTGCTTTTTGATTTTATGACTAAATCTTGATTGTGAAAGAGTCGTCTAGCATCAGATGGGTTAACTGTGGCATCTATTGGTCATGTGTTGGCTCTGAAATGCACTTCGGAAGAAATTTGATCCTCCCAGCTCCTACACAGTGCTAAGCACTCTAAACACCAATTGGTTGTTTTGGTAGATTTATAACTTTGTGCTATTGACGCATTACCTCAGTTTCAATGGGTAAACTAAGAGCCTATGTATCACAAATGACACAAAAACTGACCGAAACAAATTTGGGTGAAGCAGTAGCGAAAACGACACTCGAATTTCCATTAAAAAGTGACTTTGAGTGCAATTTTTTTGGTGTATGTCAAAGTTAATTTTTCATCCCAAAATAGGTTAATTCTATGATTTTCATCATTATGATTCCAACGCAACTCACAAAATCAAAATTCAAGGCCTATAAATACCAAAACGAATCGTCATTGGTTTTCTCACCCAAACCTGACCACATCAGTCGTTACACAAATGAAATGTTTGTATAGCATGGTTAGTTGGATAGTTGGAAGCGTCTCTCCGTGTTTTCACAAAGCAAAAGACAATACTCAAATATGACGTCTTATGAGCAAGTTATGAGTCTTTAAAATTCTCTCAAATGACATCAACACACGTATGCACTTTTCTACTTACACATCCACGCAAAACTACTCTGATTGAAAGGTTCGTGTTATGCAACTTGCATTATTAAATTCCAATATTTTTTATTTAATTTAAATTTAAAATATTATCTAATAAAAAAACACAATAATTAAATAAAAAATTTAAATAAAAGACAAAAAAATTCCTAACAAAGGTCTTAAATGATGTATTAAAAGGAACGAGGTATTAAAAGGGTTGTTTAACGTGTTAAACCAAACAAGGAAATAGATTAAGTAATGGTGTGTGACGTGGAGGGGAGGGCCATGGCCCACGTGCCCCTCTCCACATTCCCCCTTTCTTTTTAAATATGTGCACCCCTTAATACAAAGAAAACTCTTAAGCAAAGTTGATAATGCATGTTGATCGGTACAAGTACCATTAACTTCATTGCTTTTGGTCGGAACACTTAATATTTTAACTCCAACAACGAAGAGCACTTACCATTAACTTCAACGCTTGTGGTCATGAGCACCGGTTTCAAAGTTTTCTTAGGTCACCGTTTTGGGTATTGAAACATCAATATGGATGGGGCATGACTCATGACCCTCTCCATGTTGTAAAGGCCTGTATAAGTGGAGTGGAGAGAGGGCATAGTCATACCACACCTCCCCCTTTATTTTTATTTTTATTAAACACGATAGTTTTCATATAGTGAGAGGGAGAAGGGGCGTGGTATGCCACCACATTCCCCTTACAATTATTTTATTAAAACCCTTTTAATACGTAAGCCATGTCATTGACCAAGTATAATTCAAATCTAAGGTGGGAGAAAAGGGAGACCACCCTCTTTTTCAATAATTTTTAATTCTTTTTAAGCATTTAAATATCATTTTTTCTCCTCTTTTCAAGACCAAAACCAAACTTATATTGAACCAAGCATCAGCGCATGTAACCAAGCTCAATGTTGGTCGATTTGAGTTGAGTCAGCGTGTTGCATAACAATGATACAGAGACAGAGTCTAGGCTCATAATTTGCAACGACCACTTGCCCAGAGAGCTTAATTGAAGGTGCATCGACATGATCACTCGGAGAATTTCCCAAGATAAGCACCAATTTGCTCTCGGCGAAGTTTAGAACTTGACCTCCAGTTTACATCGAAAGAGTTCGTGCGATGACATCAGAGGAGTTCCCATTAACTCCTCTGATGCAAATCGAAGGAGTTCCCACTAACTCCTCTGAAAAAGGGACAAGACCTCAAAAAACTTCCTTCCGTATTTTGGCCACAACGTTTCACTCGGGTATCCATTTTGCTTGTTCTTTATACCATTGGAAAGGTATTTCCGAGATATAAAACTTTCCATTTATATGTTTTGATAAATTTCTCACCAATTGTCTTAATTTTTCAGGATTAATATCTGACACATTGTCAATAACCCCGGGAAAACACATCACCTCGATCTCAAGTAGAGGAACCATGAATTGAACTCGAGGAAGTTTATATGAAATCCCAATTACTTAGTGTTTCATTGCTTTGGATTCAAATTCTTGATTTGAATGTTTTGTTTTGAGATCACTCATTTGTTGCATGTTAAATGGTGTCGGGTCACTGATGTTGAGGGGAGGTTGCACTGAGCATCCTCACAATGTGATCTACAGCCAAAAACGACAAAGAATCAATAACAACAACTATAGCAATGGCAGAGGAGAAACAAAGGGAATCTAATTCAAATGGTTGAAGAGGAGGTTTGAACCCCACGATGATCAACTAGAAAACATGAAAAACCAAGATGTTCCAACGTCCAAACCAGTCATTACCGTGCAAGAGAGGCACTATAGATGAAATCCATTATGGCCCACCAACTCTAGAATACAAATTCGAAATGTAACTGCTATCTTTGTTTCCTCATCATCACAAAGAGGATAAGGATGAACATTGGTAAATGAAAGGTCACGGGGAAGGCAGAAGGCCAAGAGTCACATCTAACTTTAATAAATACGGGAATGACATCCATGTAAAGGGTTTATTTTTTGGCTCTTCAAACATTGTACATTTCTGAATTATTTTGGGAAGACAGTTTCAACTAACATTGAGGAGCTTTCCTTGGAGCTTGGATGTACTATTGTTGAAACTATTAATATTGAGAAGCCCTCAAGACCAGCTTTTGATAGAGAGGAAAACTTGCATGTGTTGTTGTTTTGTTGCGAACTGTTTCAAGCGGAATGTATGTTGTTCACATGGGATGTAAGGACACATTTGCTAATAGACTATTCTGATGCAATATGTGTTGGTCTTGCAATTTTGTTATTCTTTCTTATGTTATTGTCATGAGCACATGAGTTGTTGATGTATGCAGAGATATGATCTAGATTTTTCTGGTTATGTATTTGCATGCATGTGTTTCTAACTTTGCACCTTCATGACAACTATTTCATTGAGGTTTTAAGCAGGGTTTAGTTTCATTACAACTCATTCATTTATGATAATTCTCTCCTAGATAGGATATGATAGATTAGAAGTATGTTAAATTCCTTTCATGCATTTAAATAGTCTTTGTCTACATCTTTTGTTTGCATAACCACCCATCATTCACCTTCATCGGTGGACCGAGCCGTAACTGGTAAAACCAAAACCATAAATGGTTGTTGGGATAGAGTCTAAATGGGTTCCCTATTCCAAATGGTGAGAGGTCTAATTGAGACTTCTTACCGGGGGTAACCCCTGTTATATTGCACACTGGTGCAATCGCTGGCTCACCCTGGGTGGAAGATACATTCTATTAAAATCGGTGTTGGAAGGCCAGGCTGTTTACTGGATGGCTCTTGCCACCATTCCTCACTCCATTTTGGACAAGATCAAACAATTGATGTTTTCTTTTCTATGGACTGGCAACAATAAAAATCATTCTCTTCATCCCTGTAGATGGGATTTTATCGCAAAGCCAAAAGCGGTAGGTGGCTGGGGACTTCACAATCTTGTCCTTTTCAAGCAAGCTTTGGCATCAAAAACTCTTTGGAGTGTATTAACACAGGACGGTATTTGGCATCGTATTATATGGAGAATATATTTCTTCGTTATCACTTGCTTGTTTGCTCATACTTCCAGTTATCTGCAGAAATAACGCCTCTTTGATCTGGAGATCTCTTTTAAAAAATCTTACTTTTATTCATCACTGGTTATGTTGGAAACCCGGTTCGGGACATGCAATTCACATAGGAAGGGACGCGATATTGGGTCTTGGATCAAAGGCTTTTCTCTCTTCTGGTTTACTGGATTTTCTTAGAAATATAAAAATATTCTTCCTTTTTCAAGCCCAACATAACTCTGACGATGGGTTTGCTTGCACAAATTGGAAATCCAGCACTGATTTGGGACTCTCGGGGGCACTTGCACAGGAATGGAAATCTTATTGCTTGGCGCTAAGTGGAGCAGGGATTCAACTACACGCAGCGGAAGATACTATTCAATGGAATGGTGGGGATTGTACCAGTCTATTGACTATAAAGAATGTATACAACGCTATTTATTCTACTATATGGTTACAAAGATGCATAAGATGGAGAAAAAACCTCTGGCATTGGTCTCTTCCATTAAAATTAAAAGTCTTCATTTGGCTTGCTGCAAATGACAAGATTTTGACCTGGGATATACTTCTTCGTCGGGGTTGGTTGGGTCCTAATATGTGCTTTATATGTCGCAACAATTCTGCAACTATCTCCCACATCTTTTTGGACTGTCCGTTTACAAAATCGATTTGGCATAAGATCGCTTCAGTCCTAAAACTCCAAAAGATGTGGACGGGCACAAATTTACATGATTGCTTGGAAAATTGGTCTCTGGAGGACTTCACCTTACCTCATCTACCAATTATTGTCTGCTGGTTTGTTTGGCTTACTCGCAATGGAGCGATTTTTGAAAATTTAATTGTCTACGTAAACACTTTTTGTTTTAGAATATTAGGTGAGCTGAAAATTGAAAAGATGAAGAGGACTGCCCCTTGTTTTATTCAACCATTTATCAAGATGAATGGAAATAATGCATGGTTTGATGAGGCTTCCAGAACTCGGGACTGCACTGTGGAGCGAGCGAGAAGATTCATCATTGTGATGGCTCTAGGATCACATGGACCTTCAATTGTGGCATAGGAACAAATACGAAGGCATAACTACTTGGCGTCTGGGTCACCCTTCTTCTGGCTTCTCGTCATAATATTTTGGATCTTCATGTGAGGGGAGACTCCAAAATCATTATTGACTAGTTAAACAAAAAAGGAAAGCTTCAAGTTGCTGCGGTGGAATGCTGGAAAGATAGGATCGTTGAGCTCACTCAAACTTTCTGGTGCAGATCCCCCCTTCTCCCCAAAGGGCTGCGTGACCTACTAGTCTAGGATCTCTGATTCTTGAGTCAAGTGACTCTCTAGAACCTTACTAGTTCCCTTCTGTATCTAAACACATGCCCTTTCGATGCCTTGGTGCAACTCTGATAACACCCGTGACCTTCCCTTTCGCTCTTCTGTGAAATCTCATAGTACTGAGTGTTAGCTCTTTTTCTGATAAGCCCCCTCTTGATATGACCTTGGGTGGTGGCCTCTCATGACCATGCAATTGCGGGCACGACCAATAGAGGTTTGGGATCAAACTGCTTTTCGGCACGCAATTCTCCTCGAACCTCCACGTGTCCTCTTGGCGAAACCATGGTATGGATTACGGCCTGCCCTCAATGTTTTAAAGTCTGTGCACTTCCTGTCCCTGCAATCTTATGGGACCGTCAATCTCCTGATCTTGACGGTACTGTCTGAGCTAACGGTTTAGATCTGCGCCTTTCAAATCTACGGACTAGATCTGTTCCTCTTAAATCAACAACTGTGATCTCCTTCGCAATTCCGGACTTTGGACTTTTGAAATCTCAAACCTCGCTTTCCTTCGTACGTCAATATTTTGGAGTTAACGATTTGCGAACACCTGTCCTCCAATCAACAGTCCTGCCTTCACTTTGGGTATTTGACCCTTCAACTCGGATCAACGGTCCTGCGGCCCTCTTCTCGATCAACGGTTGAAATCTCCTCCGAGTCTTCGGACTTATGAGATCTCAAATCTCAAACTTCACCCTTCTTCCCAATGCTTTTTATCTGAAGGCTATAATCCACTGATGCGTATTCTGCTAATCTGACGATCGAGCATTACTTCGGGTCTTTACCCAGAGTGCATGGATTTATGCCATGTCTCTCTTAGATCTGATGATTACGAATCACTTCATGACTTTACCCGGAGTCCACGAATTCATGCCATGTCTCCTCTAGATCCAGCGGTCCATATTTACTTCGGATCTTCGGGATTCAGCAATCTCATATCTCAACTGAAACCCTGCTACACTTTACCCGGAGCTCGTGATCTATTGACAAGTGTCCCCTTACAGATCGACGTCTCTCGGCTCTTTAGCTATTTGGGCTTCGGATGTTTCAACCTTTCACCTTTGCCTTCCTCTAGATCTCACAACCCACTGACACGTACCCTTCTGGATCTAACGGTCCAGATTCGCTTTGGCTCTTTGGGTCTTCGCGCTTCGGAAATCTCAAGTCTCAAACCTTGATAGTTTCTCTCTCCTGTGCGTGCAAAGCGTTAAGGCTCATGCACCTTACACAGATCAAACGGTTGTTGATCCTTTGCTCTATGATCCAATGACCATTGTCGCTCCTCCTCCTGAGCTTCTAATTTCTTCCGACTTGGAAGATTTATCAGTCTTCAAAGGTTTCGAACCTTTGCTCCTCCTACGAGTCCAACTCTTGGATCTCGTCAACACTTCTGAAAAGTGTTATCCCTTCTGAGCTTGATCCTTAAAGGATTCCGACTTCCCACACACTCCTTGCATTCTAGGAATTTCGATAACTCAAATCGAAGGATTTCTTGAAAAGAAATTATTCTCGCCCACCTGGCGTTCCTCTGTTCTGGTTCTTCGATGCTTGGTCGATTCTTGATGCTATACACTCCTTGCACCTGGTCTAAGTTTCCTTTGTTCTCTCTGAACTCCTCTGAGTCAATCTGAGACTCAATCGACGCACTCCTTGCGTTCGATATGCACACCTTACATATGAGTTTCAGAAGAGAAACAATTGAAACTTATCCAGTTTCGTCACGAACTCATACGATCAACTCTTGAACAATCGCATATGAACAAAATGAAATAAACGACATACAGAGAATATAACATTCATTCATTCACACATCAAATGAACACAGTCCAAGGATTCAGGACAATTATGTCTGTTCTATTCATTCATGAAAACAAATTACATAATATTGCAGTTCTTTCCTGCATCTTTCTTCTACTCTACTATGTTCTACTGATCTCTATCTCTATCTCATGATCTCCTAATCTAATAAAAAAAACTCATCTCTATACAAAAAGATCTCTCTTTTTAACAAAAGAGGCCCTATGAGCTTATCCTCTCCACCGCCTTAGTGCCATCAACATTTTCGTTAAGACACCTTAACCCTATGACTCATTACATTGAACAGAGATCCAGACCTGACACGTATCTAGACCTGCTTACAGTCGATTATTTCGATGAACCCATCCACACCTGTCCAAAGGCATGGCTTTGGCATTTATCGACCTTACACATAAATTAACTTAATTTTATAATTCAAATTTTGAAAATGAGAGGGTTGGTGCCTCTCCCTATCTCTAAATGCATGCTGACATGTTGATTTGTTAACGCATCTGTCTAGTCGGAAAGATGCTCTTGCATCATACTCCACTACTGTGAAAAATTCATGAGCTCCTGCTAATGAGCTCTCCAGCTCTGTTGAAATCCACCTAGATCCCAAACTCTTACTTGGAGTTGTCTACATTCTCCTCTACTTTGTTGTTGTTGTTGTTGTTGTTGCTTCCCTATTGCTATGGCAGGATCTCTTCTTCTCAGCTTCTCCTTGCTAACAGTCTCCTCTGCTAACCTCAACATCAGCTTTTTGATCTCTTCTATCACCCTGTCCAACTTCTCGAGTGGTTGGCTCTTCTTATGCAGTCTTCTCTGCTTCACTTCCTCCTCTCCATACCTATCAATGGGCAGATCTACTTGATCTCTCATGTTGTCTTCATCTCCTCTTGTGGCACTAGTTTTCCACTCTGTTGCAGACTTCAATTCTGCAGTCTCCTTGCTGAATTGTTGCTCAGCTGCTTCCTCTGACATATTGGTTTATGTCAGCTCCTCTTGTGCTGACATATCTCCATCTTCTATCAATCGTTCCTCTGGCTGGAATTCTGCTCCCTCTTCTGTTGCATGCTTCAGTGCTGCAGTCATCATCTATTTAGCTTCCCGGCTGAAATTTCTGAGCAATTCTGTCAAATGCTCTTCTCTTGCAATCTTCGTGACTGTCTTCTGGCAGCCATCTTCTGGTTTTGGATTGTCCAACCAATCCTCCAACATCTTCAACTCTTGCTCCCATTGAGTGATAAATTCATCTGAATTCTCCTCTTTTTCTGTTGGGGTAGACATCAGTGTCTGTTCTTTCTCCTCTTTGATAGTCTCTGCTAGCTGTCCTTCTGTTGCTGCTCCTGCAACACATGCTCTAGCCCCAACTGGGCTACTTGGTAGGAATATCTCAATTCCTCCAATGATCAAAATACTCCTCTGATCCACCTCCACCAACTCTCCTTGCTGATATGAACTCTTGGTTGAGTTCATGAGACTTTCAAATAGTCTCCTCTCACTTCCCTTGCCCACCTAAAAACTTGGGATTTCTTTTCTGCTCTCCTGGCAGTCTATGAGATCCTCCAATGATCCCATCTCATTGCCCACCTGACAATCTAAACTTTCATTGCTGCTCCTCTGGCAGTATATGAGACCTCCCACTGATCTCTTTCCATTTCCCACCTGGCAACTTGAAAGTCCATTTTTGCCCTCTTGGCAGTTTATGAAATCCTCTACTAATCTCATATCATTGCCCACCTGACAATCTGATAACTCACTGCTGCTCTTCTGGCAGTCTTTGAGATCATCCACTGATCTCTTATCCTCATTATCACTGAGACTCTTCCCAGTTTCTGGCTCACAGATGTGAACCACTTCCTCCTCTGTATCACCGAGGTTTTTAGCATGCCTCAACCACCTTTTCAACATTTGTTGTTGCCTTCTGGATATCAACTTCTGGACATGCCATTTTACTTTCCTCTTCAAAGGCCATTCATATGTCAAGTGTACCTTTGCATCCTGTTGCATCTTCAATGCTAGCCTCTCCATCTTTTCTCTTATTTATGTGAGCTCTTTATCTATCTCAACTTTGTTTTTCTACTGGTGGTCCTTGTCGTGACCACCCATATGGCCTTCAGTAGCAATTTTCCACCCTTTGTTTTCAACTCATCTAGCTTTCTACCATTTACTGCACACCTTGCTACAAATCACACACAGAGCATCCGTACTCTGTCTCCTTCTTACTTGTTGTCTACAGGAAAAATTTAGCTTCTAATATCATTCAACGTTATCATATTATCTTCTTCACCTTCTCGCTTCTTTGCCTGCTATCTGGAAGCAAAATATCAACTCTTATACCACTTGGTGCAGACCCCCCCTTCTCCCCAAAGGGATGCGTGACCTCCCGGTATAGGATCTTTGATTCTTGAGTCAAGTGACTCTCTGGAACCTTATTGGTTCCCTTGTGTATCTAAACACAGACACTTTCAGCTTCTTGGTGCAGGTCTAATAGCACCCGCGACCTTCCCTTTCGCTCTTCTGTGAAATCTCAAAGTATTGAGCGTTAACTCTTTTTCTGATAAGCCCCCTCTTGATATGACCTTGGGTGGTGGCCTCTCGTGTGCACGCCATTGCGGGCGCGACCAATAGCGTTTTGGGATCAAACTGCTTTTCGGCTCGCAATTCTCCTTGAACCTCCATGTGTCCTCTTCGCAAAACCACGATATGGATTGCGGCCCGCTCTCAATGTTTTAAATTTCGCGCACTTCCTATCCCCGCAATGTTAAGGAATCGTCGATTTCTCGATCTTGACGGTACTGTCTGAACTGACGGTTCAGATCTGCGCCTTTCAAATCTACGGACCAGATCTGTCCCTCTTAAATCAATGGTTGCGATCTCCTTCGCAATTCAGGACTTCAGACTTTTGAAATCTCAAACCTCGCTTTCCTCCATATGTCAATCTTTCGGAGTTGACGATCTGCGGACACCTGTCCTCCAATCAACGGTACTGCCTTCACTTCGGGTGTTTGACCCTTCAACTCGGATCAACGGTCCTGCGGCTCTCTTCTCAATCAACGATCGAAATCTCCTCCGGGTCTTCGGACTTATGAGATCTCAAATCTCAAACTTCACCCTTCTTCACAATGCCTTTTATCCGAAGGCTATAATCCACTTACGCGTGTCCTATTGATTCGACGATCAAGGATTACTTCGGGTCTTTACCCGGGGTGCATGGATTTATGCCACGTCTCTCTTAGATCCGATGGTTACGAAGCACTTCGAGACTTTACTCGGAGTCCACGGATTCACGCCACGTCTCCTCTAGATCGGGCGGTCTAGATTTACTTCAGATCTTCAGGATTCGGCAATCTCAGATCTCAACTGAAACCCCACTACACTTTACTTGGAGCCGATGTGTTGACAAGTGTCCCCTTGCAGATCGACAATTCTCGGCTCTTCGGCTATTCAGGCTTTGGATGTTTCAACCTTTCACCTTTGCCTTCCTCTGGATCTCACTACTCGCCGACACGTACCCTTCTGGATCTAACGATCCAGATTCGCTTCGGCTCTTCGCGCTTCAGAAATCTCATGTCTCAAACCTTGATAGGTTCTCTCTCTTGTGTGTGCGTAGCGTTAAGGATTGTGCACCTTACACAGATCAAACGGTTGTTGATCCTTTGCTCTATGATCCAACGACCATTATCGCTCCTCCTCCCGAGCTTCTGATTTCTTCCGACTTAGAAGATTTATCAGTCTTCAAAGGTTTCGAACCTCTGCTCCTCCTACAAGTCCGACTCTTGGATCTCGTCAACACTTCTGAAAATTGTTATCCCTTTTGAGCTTGATCCTTGAAGGATTCCTAGTTCCCATGCATTCCTTGACTTCTCGGAATTTTGATAACTCAAATCGAAGGATTTCTTGAAAATAAATTCTTCTCGCCCACCTAGCGTTCCTCTGTTCTTGTTCTTCGACGCTTGGTCGCTTCTTGACGCTGTGCACTCCTTGCACTTGGTCTAAGTTTCCTTTGTTCTCTCTGAACTCTTATGAGTCAATATAAGACTCAATAGACACACTCCTTGCATTCGAGATGCACACCTTGCATATGAGTTTCAGAAGAGAAACAATTGAAACTTATCCAGTTTCATCACGAACTCATATGATCAAATATTGAACAATCACACATGAACAAAATGAAATAAGCGACATACAAAGAATATAACATTCATTCATTCACACATCAAATGAACACAGTCCAAGGATTCATGACAATTCTGTCTGTTCTATTCATTCATGAAAACAAATTACATAATATTGCAGTTCTTTCCTGAATCTTTCTTCTACTCTACTATGTTCTACTGATCTCTATCTCTATCTCATGATCTCCTAATCTAATAAAAAAAAAATCATCTCTATACAAAAATATCTCTCTTTTTTACAAAAGAGGGCCCTATGAACTTATCCTCTCCATCGCCTTAGTGCCATCAACATTTCCGTTAAGACACCTTAACCTTATGACTCATTACATTGAAAAGAGATCCAAACTTGACACAGATCTAGACCTGCTTGCAGTCGATTATTTCGATGAACCCATCCACACCTGTCCAAAGGCATGCCTTTGGCAATTATCGACCTTACACATAAACTAACTTAATTTAATAATTCAAATTTTGAAAACGAGAGGGTTGGTGCCTCTCCCTATCTCCAAATGCGTGCTGACGTGTTGATTTGTAAATGCATCTATCGAGTCAGAAAGATGCTCCTGCATCATACTCCACTATTGTGAAAACTTCATGAGCTCTCCAGCTCTGTTGAAATCCACCTGGATCCCAAACTATTACTTGGAGTTGTCTACCTGCTCCTCTACTTTCTTGTTGTTGCCGTTGTTGCTTCCCTGCTGCTATGGCAAGATCTCTTCTGCTAAGCTTCTCCTTCCTAACAGTCTCCTCTGCTGACCTCAACATCAACTTTATGATCTCTTCTATCACCCTGTCCAGCTACTCCAGTGGTTGGCTCTTCCTATGCAGTCTTCTCTGTTGCACTTCCACCTCTCCATACCTATCAATGGGCAGATCTACTTGATCTCTCATGTTGTCTTCATCTCCTCTTGTGGTACTAGTTTTCCACTCTGTTGCAGACTTCAATACTGTAGTCTCCTTACTGAATTGTTGCTTAGCTTCTTCCTCTGACATATTGGTTTCTCTCAACTCCTCTTCTACTGGCATATCTCCATCTTCTATCAACTGTTCCTCTGGCTGTAATTATGTTCCCTCTTCTGTTGCATGCTTCAGTGCTGCAGTCATCATCTGTTCAGCTTCTCGGCTTAAATTTATGAGAAATTATGTCGAATGCTCTTCTCTTGCAATCTTCGTGACTGTCTTCTTGCATCTATCTTCTGGTTTTGGATTGTCCAACCAATCCTCCAACTTCTTCATCTCTTGCTCCCATTGAGTGAGAAATTCATTTGAATTCTCCTCTTTTTCTACTGGGGTAGACATCAATGTCTGTTCTTTCTCCTCTTCGATAGTCTTTGTTGTCTGTCCTTCTGTTGTTGCTCTTGCAACACATGCTCTAGCCCTAACTGGGCTACTTGGTAGGATTATCTCAATTCCTCCAATGATCAAAATACTCCTCTGATCCACCTCCACCAGCTCTCCTTGTTGATAAGAACTCTTAGATGAGTTCATTAGAGGAGACTTTCAAACAATATCCTCTCACTTTCCTTGCCCACCTGGAAACTTGGGATTTCTCTTCTGCTCTCCTGGCAGTCTATGAGATACTCCAATGATCCCATCTCATTGCCCACCTGACAATCTAAACTTTCATTGCTGCTCCTCTGGCAGTATATGAGACCTCCCACTTATCTCTTTCCATTGCCCACCTGACAACTTGAAAGTCCATTTCTGCCCTCTTGGCAGTTTATGAAATCCTCTACTAATCTCATATCATTGCCCACCTGACAATCTGATAGCTCACTGCTGCTCTTCTGGCAGTCTTTGAGATCATCCACTGATCTCTTATCCTCATTATCACTGAGACTCTTCCCAGTTTCTGGCTCATAGATGTGAACCACTTCCTCCTCCGTGTCACTGAGGTTTTTAACATGCCTCAGCCTTCAACATTTGTTGTTTCCTTGTGGACATCAACTTCTTTCCAAGCCATTTTACTTTCCTCTTCAAAGGCCATTCATATGTCGAATGTACCTTTGCATCTTGCTGCATTTTCAATGCCAACCTTTCCATCTTTTCTCTTATTTCTGTGAGCTCTTTATCTATCTCAACTTTGTTTTTTTGCTGGTGGTCCTTGCCCTCACCACCCATATGGCCTTCAATAGCCATTTTCCACCCTCTGTTTTCAGCTCATCTAGCTTTCTACCATTTACTGCACACCTTGCTAGAAATCACACAGAGAGCATCAATACTCTGTCTCCTTCTCACCTGCTATCTACAGACAAACTTTAGCTTCTAATATCATTCAACGTTATCATATTATCTTCTTCACCTCCTTGCTTCTTTGCTTGTTGTTTGCAAGCAAAATATCAGCTCTGATACCATCTGGTGCAGACCCCCCCTTCTCCCCAAAGGGCTGCGTGACCTCCCAGTATAGGATCTCCGATTCTTGAGTCAAGTGACTCTTTGGAACCTTACTGGTTCCCTTCTGTATCTAAACACATGCCCTTTTGGTGCCTTGGTGCAGGTCTGATAGCACCCACGACCTTCCCTTTCGCTCTTCTGCGAAATCTCAGAGTACCGAGTGTTAGCTCTTTTTCTGATAAGCCCCCTCTTGATATGACCTTGGGTGGTGGACTCTCTTGACCACGCGATTGCGGTCACGACCAATAGTGGTTTGGGATCAAACTGCTTTTTGGCACACAATTCTCCTTGAACCTCTATGTGTCCTCTTGGCGAAACCACGGTATGGATTGCGGCCCGCCCTTAATGTTTTAAAGTCCGCACACTTGTTGTTTCCGCAATGTTACGGGACCGTCGATCTCTCGATCTTGACGGTACTGTATGAACCGACGGTTCAGATCCGTGCCTTTCAAATCTACGAACCAGATCTGTCCCTCTTAAATCAATGACTGCGATCTCCTTCGCAATTCCAGACTTCGGACATTTGAAATCTCAAACCTCGCTTTCCTCCGTACATCAATCTTCTAGAGTTGACGATCTGTGGACACCTGTCCTCCAATCAACGATCCTGCCTTCACTTTAGGTGTTTGACCCTTCAACTCAGATCAACGGTCCTGCGACCCTCTTCTCAATCAACGGTCAAAATCTCCTTCGGGTCTTCAGACTTTTGAGATCTCAAATCTCAAATTTCACCCTTCTTCCCAATGCCTTTTATCCGAAGGCTATAATCCACTGACGCATGTCCTGTTGATATGACGATCGAGGATTACTTCGGGTCTTTACCCGGAGTGCATGGATTTATGCCACGTTTCTCTTAGAGCCGACGGTTACGAATCACTTCGGGACTTTACCCGGAGTCCACGGATTCACGCCACGTCTACTCTAGATCTGGCGGTCCAGATTTACTTCGAATCTTCGAGATTCGACAATCTCAGATATCAATTGAAACCCCGCTACACTTTACCCGGAGCTCGTGATCTGTTGACAAGTGTCCCCTTGCAGATCGACGACTCTCATCTCTTCGACTATTCGGGCTTCAGATGTTTCGACCTTTCACATTTGCCTTCCTCTGGATCTCATGACCCGCCGACACGTACCCTTCTGGATCTAACGGTCCAGATTCGCTTAAGCTCTCCGGGTCTTCGTGCTTAAGAAATCTCAAGTCTCAAACTTTGATAGGTTCTCTCTCCTGTGCATGCGAAGCGTTAAGGCTCATGCACCTTACACAGATCAGACGACTGTTGATCCTTTGCTCTATGATCCAGCGACCACTATCGCTCCTCCTCCTGAGCTTCTGTTTTCTTCCGACTTAGAAGATTTATCAGTCTTCAAAGGTTTCGAACCTTTGCTCTTCCTACGAGTCCGACTCTTGGATCTCGTCAACACTTCTGAAAAGTGTTATCCCTTCTGAGCTTGAGCCTTAAAGGATTCCGACTTCCCACACACTCCTTGCGTTCTCGGAATTTCGATAACTCAAATCGAAGGATTTCTTGAAAATAAATTCTTCTCGCCCACCTGGCGTTCCTCTGTTCTGGTTCTTCGACACTTGGTCGCTTCTTGACGCTGTGCACTCCTTGCACCTGGTCTAAGTTTCTTTTGTTCTCTCTGAACTCCTCTGAGTCAATCCGAGACTCAATCGACACACTCCTTGCGTTCGAGATGCACACCTTGCATACAAGTTTCAGAAGAGAAACAATTGAAACTTATCCAGTTTCATCACGAACTCATACGATCAACTCTTGAACAATCACACATGAACGAAATGAAATATAGGACATACACAAAATATAACATTCATTCATTCACACATCAAATGAACACAGTCCAAGGATTCAGGACAATTCTGTCTTTTTTATTCATTCATGAAAACAAATTACATAATATTGCAGTTCTTTCCTGCGTCTTTCTTCTACTCTACTATGTTCTACTGATCTCTATCTCTATCTCACGATCTCCTAATCTAATAAAAAAAAGCTCATCTCTATACAAAAAGATCTCTCTTTTTTACAAAAGAGAGCCCTATGAGCTTATCCTCTCCACCGCCTTAGTGCCATCAACATTTCCGTTAAGACACCTTAACCCTATGACTCATTACATTGAACAGAGATCCAGACCTGACATGGATCTCGACCCGCTTACAGTCGATTATTTCGATGAACCCATCCACACCTGTCCAAAGGCATGGCTTTGGCATTTATCGACCTTACACATAAATTAACTTAATTTTATAATTCGAATTTTGAAAATGAGAGGGTCGGTGCCTCTCCTTATCTCCAAATGCGTGCTGACGTGTTGATTTGTTAACACATCTGTCGAGTCGGAAAAGGATAAAATATCATGCTAACGTGCTGATGTGTTGATTTATTAACGCATCTGTTTTTATTATATGCTATGTAATACTTTTGTTAAAAGATAAAAGATAAAATATCATAACAACACCTATTTAAATCAACTTAGCTCATGAGACACCTATTAAGTTACTTTGATAATGAATGAAAACCAACTCTAAAGGTCAAATACCTTTCTCACTTAGAAATAAGAACTCTTAGACTTTTTACACAACCACAACTTATCTTAACTACTAAACCACATCACTTTATTAGACTCCAAATTTTTTAAAATCAACTATTTAATTAAATTGCATTGATAGTTAAAGGTTTATTATCATGTTTTACAAAATAGTAGAGATTTACATTTATCAATAAGGAGTGGTCAAAATAATTAAATT
>ML782955.1:1212992-1224598 GCA_009831015.1 Picea engelmannii | reverse complement strand
GGGGTAGAGAGAGAGGGAGAGAGAAGGTGGGGACAATGGGGGGGAGAGAGAAGGGAGTAGGAAGAAAAAAAGAGGGGGAAAGAGAAAGGGAGAGAGGGGGGAGATAATGAGCATGAGAGAGGGATAGAGAGAT
The DNA here is from genome assembly GCA_009831015.1 of Picea engelmannii. Lineage (NCBI taxonomy): Eukaryota > Viridiplantae > Streptophyta > Pinopsida > Pinales > Pinaceae > Picea > Picea engelmannii. Next base: position 1,224,465 of record ML782955.1, on the reverse strand, counting down.
TGGAGAGAAAGAGGAAGATAGAGGGAGGGAGGGAAAGGGGGAGTGAAAGAGGGGGAGGGAGAAGGGGGAAGGGGCGGGCTGGAGAGAGAGAGAGAGGGAGAGAGAGAAAATAACAGGAACATGCACGCGTTCTTGTTTCTAATAACGTGTGTGTGATTTTGTGCTTTAGGAATGTGTGCGTGTTCCTAAATCACTCACATTATTTTAATTTCATTTTTTTAGGAACACATGCACGCTCTTGAACACGTGTTTCTTAGGAATGTGCACGTGTTCCTGGGAACGTGCCTACGTGGCTCGTGTAACACCCTGTTTCCCCCAGTCTGTAAAAATAACTATACTGGCCAAGTATTGTGGAAAACTCAGAAATGTGAATGTGTGATGTGAATGGACCTTGTGAAAAAGGTCGATGAATGTGAATAATATTATGAATATATATATTGCAGGATTGCTGAGAGGGGATGTGCTGAAAAAGAGACCACGATGGATGGAGAAAGGTGGTGGAAGGCACCTGGAATGGTGGCATTAACTTCCACCGAAACCAATACCGTATTTGGACTTCACTGGCCCGGAGAACCAAGAGCGGCTCGCTGGCCCCAAAATTAAATGACTCGCCAGGTTGGTAGGTAAAGGGATCCTCATGAGTAATGGGGGATGGGGGTGAACCGTCCATCCGTAGAGTCCTCAAACCTGACCACTGCGAGGAAGATCGTGCCACACACAACCTCGCCGAAAAGAGAAAAGGTAGGAAGAGTGTGCGATCAAGGGGCAGATGCGAGGGAAAGAGGAAAAGGAGAACTCTGGAAAATATAGAGTAAGTGATAGAAGAGAAGAAGGAGAGTAACCTTCGTTCTCGGTCATTGGAAAAAAAAACTCAGTCTTGCAACATCATGGTCTCATCTTGAGGGTGTCTAGTGGTAAATCCGTTGGGAGTCACTGAGCCTACGGTTGGGTGGAAACGAGCACCCCTCTCAGCAGTTGCAATCACATTTGGTGATATTTCTGATAAGTGTTTTACATCTTGCATATTGAAATGTATATTCTGACATTTATGATCATAGTCTATGCAATTATAAATGGTTTTCAATATAAGACTGTTTGTGTGGTGTTTTGACCAGAAATGGTGGTTGCATGCTTATAATGGAAAGACTACGTATAGCTTATGTTTTATAAATCGCTATATATATGTATACTGATCTAATTCAGACTTCAAGTCTGTTCTCGGGAAATCTATACCTTTATCCGTCTTAGGTAATACCCTGGATAGATCTCCCCATAGAGACACCCTTCTTGGAAAGCTTACCGAGAACCCAAAAAAGGATTTGAAGGCGCAAGTCTTAGTAATCCTGCACGAGGAAGAATGATCCTCTTAAAATCCTAATATTTTGGCATTTCGACACCCGGGGTATCCAAGTGCGAGCCCTCTCATACTTGCAAGTCCTAAAACCCCAATTTGTGAAATCACGAAATGGTAGCGGATCGATAAGTATCGATTGACGGATGAGATATTGTCGGAAGATCTGAGGTCAGTCATGACTGTTATATTGGAGGAAGAAACAAGGGCGTTAAATGCCTCAACCCTTTTCTTTTATCTTCGTGAGTAGCGAAGAAATCAGGACCGTAGATCCCCAAGGTCCGTGGGAGTATCTGGACCGTCCTTTTTTTTTAGGGCACGTGGTGGTTGGTAAGCATTTCGGTGTTTCGGCACTTGGGGAATCAAAGGGCAAGAACCTTGGTCATCATGAGTCACGAAATCCCGATAACTGAAACCCCGAAATAGTTTTAAGTGTGAATAAGTTTGAGAAATCCGGGATTTGATCGTGACTGTTGATCATCCTGAAAATATCATAACGGTTGATCATGGGTAAAGGTCGCAGTTGTCCATCAGAGGGACACGTGGCTGTCGATCGACATTTCGGCATTTCGACACCCAGGAAACCAAAGGGAAAGAATGCTTGTCCTCGCAAGTTGCGAAATCCCGGTACCCGAAACCCCGATGCGCTATGTGGCAGAAAGGAAGAGATCTGGACCATTGGTTTTCTACTTCCAGGGAGCAGCAGGAGAGTGCACAGCGCGGGACAGATCTGAACCGTCAAATCTTAGTCAGAAAAACTGACAGTTGTTGGATCTGTCAGGAGATGCATGAGGGTTAAGCCTTCATGAACAGAGGTGAAAGTCCTGGAAGAGGAGTTGGTATCGGGATTTCGGACTTTGGGATTTCGGAGGTCTTGAGGACAAGAGATCGGGACACTCCATGGTGGAAGTCCCGAAATAGATCTGGACTGTCTGATTAAGGGAGGACACGTGTCATGATATCACCCATTTTGGGGATTCGAACATCAGGAAACAAAAGTGGAAGGTGAGAATTTTGACTTCGCACCTGGTGAAGTCCCAACACGATCTGGACCATCCATTCGTGGAGGACACGTGGCGGAGATCGAGAGTCCATCAATATTTTGGATACTGGGGATTCGAATTGACAGAGGATTTGTGGTACTGGGGGTCACAAGTCGTGAAATCGTGAAACGACGAGGATTGTCCATCTGAGGGAGGACACATGGCAGCAATCCAGGATTTCGGGGAAAATCCCGAAAGGAAGAGTCCATCAGGATTTCGAAAATCGAGAATTTGGGAGTCCCGTTGACAAGAGGTCGGGCTCTCGTATTGATAAATCCTGAAAGAAATAGGACGAAGGTCTTATGAGGAGTGGTCACCTGGATTAGGGAATATCCAGGAGGGCTAATGTGACAAAGGCCATTTTGGGAAATCGAAAATCGAGAATTCGGGAGTCCCGTTGACAAGAGGTCGGGCTCTCGTATTGATAAGTTACGAAGGGAATAAGACTACGGTCTTATGAGAAGAGGTCATACGGGCCAAGGCATAGCCTAGGGGGATAATTACTGATTGAAGCCTTTTCGGCATTTTGACATTTCGGGGTTTGCAGAGTCGAAAGATTCGACTCGCTTATATCGCTGAGTCGCGAAATGCGAAAAGGCGCCTAATTGTTTGGCCGGTGGTCATAACCGATGATCACATGGAGGTGGAAAAGGGAAGATCTAGCCTATGCTAAGCCCCCGTAGGACTTCAAGGATTCTGTCTCTCGAGGAAAGGCAAAAAATTTATTATGCCGTAGTGGGTGTGTTACAAATTGGTATTAGAGCATGGTTACAACACTTGGCCTACTTGGGCTCATGAACGAGTTGTACAGAACCTCCGTTCAGAACACTCCTAAAAGGAGTAACCCCCTTTCTTAACCTTCCTAATCAAAATATGAAGTTAAGAATGAAAAACCCCTATTGTGTGCGTGTACATGTGAAAATATGAATTATGTACTGGTCATAAATAAATATAAATATTGACTAACAACCAACGTTTTTCCTTTTGCACACAAGCGGAAGATCAACCGTCAGAAATTACCACCACATAGTATGGTGACTCACCATGAAGTGGGGGAAGGCTCCCACAATAAATACAAAGAGTCTGACAAAAGGAGGGCAGTAGGGACCCCTCCAGATCTAGCCGAGACTGTGAGGAGTCTCATGGTCGAATTACAAAGTTGCAAGGCTGACAATGAAAGGATGATGAAAGAACAAGAAAAGAAAACATAAATTAATGCAGTTTTACTGCAGAGTTTATCCAATCTACAAAGACAAATGCATCATGAACTTGAAACTCAGAAACATGGTCATATCAGTGGCCACACTAAGAGGAGCACCTCGAAAAATTTCCACCCAAGAGGTAAAGGACAAGCGTCAGATGATTCCTCTGAGAAGGAAGCTGGCGATTCATAGGGCTCTTCTAGTAGCAGAACCAATTCCTATTCCCGAAGGAAACAAAAGAAGCAAAAGCCTTCCAAAGGTCGTAAATTCAAAGAATTCAGAAAAGCCAAACCACCCTCCTTCGACGGTGAAATAAAGAAGGGAGAGGAAGCAGAGGCCTGACTGCTTGGACTAAGGAAGTATTTCAGAGTCCATGACTTCTCAGAAAATATGAAGGCCTGAGTGGCCACCTTCAACTTGAATGGAAAGGCTTCCATTTGGTGGGAAGATCTTAAGAATGTGAAAGGGGTTCGCGAAGAGGACCTATCCTGGAAGTAGTTTGAGAAATACTTCCGGAAGAAGTATTTGTCGGAAAAATATTTCAATGAGAAGACCAGAGAGTTTTATGAACTCAAACTGGGACAACTCACTATAGAAGAATATGTCCAAAAATTCCTCGGTTTGTTGAGGTATGTACCCTATATCAAGGCAGAAAAGGCAAAGGTGCAATGCTTCATCAGTGGACTACCTAAGGACTATCAGAACAGAATTGAATTTGATGAGCCAAAGACTCTAGAAGGCACTATTCGAAAGGCAACCTATTGTCATGAACAGTTTGGGCATCGAGCAGAACCTCGCGAAGGATGGAAAAAGAAGAATAGTTCAAGATTTAAAAAAAAGGGGATTAAATTCCTAGGATTTACGAACTATAAGAAGAACCCAAGAATGCGCTTCCCAGCCCGGAGTGTGCATCGACAGAATTTTCCCTCTTTGAGTGGAAATAAAACTTCTAGACCCATATCCATGAAGACTGATAACCTAAAGAGAGAACCTTTGAAATGCTAGGGTTGTGGGGAATAACATCTATTGAGAGACTGTCCACACCGACAACAAAATAGTCGGAGAATTTATAACATCCAGGAAACTACCACCGTCAATGATGTGGCTAGGAGTGTGCCAAAAATCTATGCGACCTTGGATAATAACCAAGCCGACCACCAAGATTCAGTAGTGGAAATAGAAGGTATGATTTCCAACTATCTAGTGTCTGTTTTAATTGACCCTGGTTCAAATTTGAGTTATATAGCCCCTAAAGTTGTTGATAAGTGTAAACTATAGCCACAAAAACATACCAAGCCATGGTTGGTACAGTTGGTCACTGGCACCAAAAGAAGGGTAACAGAGGTTATACCAACCTGCCAATTGATGTTGGGGAAATTCCCCACCCAAACAACCCTTAACTTATTACCCCTTGGATCGTATGATCTACTGATTGGTATGGACTGGCTAGCCGCCCATAAAGCCAGATTGGACTGTTACCATAAAACCTTAGAATGTGTAATTAAATAAGGGAAAAAGATAACCCTTCAAGGGATCCGAAAACCTGTCCCGGTGAGACAAATATCAACTCTACGAATGAGAAAGTATTGCCAAAAGGGATGTCCCCTATATACAATACAGGTGTTGAAAACAATCGAAGGTGACAAACCAAGCCTTGATGATCACCCTATCCTGAGAGAATACAGAGATGTGTTTCTGGAAGAGGTACTGAGTTTACCTCCAAGAAGGGACATTGACTTCTCGATAGAACTTGCACCAGGAGCGGTGCCAGTGTTTAGGACACCCTACCAGATGAGCACACTTGAACTAGTTGAACTTAAATTGCAATTAAAAGAAATGATGGATAAGGGCTATATTCGACCCAGCGTGTCTCCATGGGGAGCACCAGTCCTGTTCGTGAAAAATAAGGACGGTACCCTTAGACTGTGTATATATTATAGGCAACTCAATAAGGTAACTATAAATAACAAGTACCCCTTTCCCAGGATCGATGACCTGTTCGATCAATTGGAGGGTGCATCTATTTTCTCAAAGATTGACTTGAGGTTGGGATACCATCAAGTCTGAATTAAGGGTGAAGACATCCATAAAACTGCCTTCCGAATGAGGTATGGTCAGTATGAGTTTGTGGTAGTGCCATTTGGGTTGACCAATGCCCCTGCCACTTTTATGTGCTTGATGAACAATGTACTCAGCAAATTCCTAGACAAATTTGTGCTTGTTTTTATTGACGATATATTAATTTACTCCAAGAACAATAAAGAGCATGAAGAGCATCTTAGACTTGTGTTGCAAGTGCCAAGAGAACATCAGCTCTATGCCAAATTCAACAAATGTGAATTCTTCCATAAGCAAATACATTACTTAGGCCATGTTCTCTCTGAAGAAGGAGTAGCGGTAGACCCTGAAAAAATCAGGTCTATCATGGAATGGCCTACCCCAAAGGATGTTTCATACATCAGATCCTTTATGGGATTACTAGGATACTATAGGAGATTTATAAAAGGGTTCTCCAAGATTGGTTGTCCAATCACTGCCCTCCAGAAGAAGGGGACAAAATTCACATGGACACAAAAATGTGAAGAAAGATTTCAAACCCTGAAACATCTACTGACCCATGCACCCATGTTGAAGATCGCCGATCCAGAAGATGACTTCCTCGTGTGAAAAGATGCCTGTAAGGAAGGGCTCAGGGGAGTCCTTATGCAAGGAGGAAGTGTGATCTGTTATGAATCCCAAAAATTGAATGAGCATGAAGTCAACTATGTGACCCATGATCTAGAGCTGGCTGCCATAGTGCATGCCTTGAAAATGTGGAGGCATTACCTCCTGGGAAGAAAATTTGTACTTATGATATATTACTATGGATTGTGATATCTGTTTGATCAACCAAATCTCAATGCTAGAAAATCTAGGTGGATGGCCCTCGTTAGCGAGTTTGATTTTGATATCAAACACATTAAAGGAAAGGAAAATAGGGTGGTCGATGCCCTTAGCAGAAGTATGAAAACAATTCACCTGGAAATGGTGAGCACCTGCGAGACGGATGTCAAAGAAAGAGATAGAAATGCACAAGAAACAGATCCCTTCAAGTAGACCGTGACCATGTACCTACAACAAGAACCCGCCGGAGTAAAATATGAAGTCTACCAGATGACTGAAGGAGGTCTACTCACTTACAGAAGCAGATTTTATATTCCAGATTGTGACGACTTGAAGAGGTTCATACTGGATGAACTACATAAAAGACCCTATTCTGGTCATCCAGGATACCAGAAGATGATCACGGCCACCAGGAAATAATTCTATTGGCCTGGAATGAAGAAATACATAGCCGAGTACTTGGCCAAATGCATAGAGTGCCAACAGGTTAAAGAAGAACACCGACACCCAACAGGGTTAATGCAACCTTTACCAATCTCAGAATGGAAATGGGAAACCTTCTCCATGGATTTCATCACTGGATTACCAACATCAACTAAACAGAACGATGCCATTATGGTAGTGGTGGATAAATTGAGCAAGTCTGCTCATTTCATCCCTGTCAAATCAACTTGCAAAGCAATCCATATCGCCCAGGTATTCATGAAGGAGATATTTAGACTGCATGGTATGCCGAAAGAGATCGTGTCTAACAGAGACACAAAATTTACTTCCAACTTTTGGAAGCCACTAATGGTTGGTTTAGAGACCAAATTGATGTTTAGCACTGCCTATCACCTTCAAACCGATGGACAGACAGAAAGAGTGAACCAAATACTTGAAGACATGATAAGAATGCATGTAATGCATCAAACCAAGAAGTGGGAAGACTACCTGCCACTGGTAGAATTCGCCTACAACAACGGCTACCAAGCATCCTTAAAGATGAGTCCCTTCAAAGTTCTCTATGGTAGACCATGTAACACTCCAGTCAGATGGAGTAATCCCGTAAATAGGATTTCTTTTGGACCCGACATGTTGAAAGAAATGGAAAAACCAGTGACTTAGATAAAACAAAACGTGAAGGTCGCTCAGAACCGACAGAAAAGTTATGCAGACCAAAAGAGAACTCCAAGAGAGTTCAAGACGGGAGACCATGTATATCTCAGAGTTAGGCCCAGGAAGAGTTCTCTGAAAATGGGACCTATTGCCAAGTTGGCACCTCGGTATTGTGGACCCTTTGAGGTTATAGATAGAGTCAGACCTTGATCCAAATGGATATCGGTGGCCACCCACCTTTTCCAACTGGCTCAAAACAGTTTTCTGACATTTTTGGCAATTTACTATTTTTAGCAGTTTTTACTTCCGGGGCCATTTTGAGAGCCTAAATGAAGGTTTTTCGGAATGGAGCTCCTCAATGATAGCCAAAGGCATGATTGAGCCCCCAAAACGAATCTCCTTGGCGATACATTTTAAACGTGCTATTACACGCCTAAAACGGAGATCGTATGCAAAAGTTACGACCCTGGGAAGTTGATGTACTAGCTTACCCAAACGGGGCCCACATGACTTTTGGCGTTTCATCTCCTAGGGTTAGGTTTTTGGATGTCTAGGGTTTTTGGCATTCTTGATTATTGTAAAAAGGCCTTCAGAGCCTCATTGTAACCTTCTTCTTGCGAATGCGCGCTGCCGTCACATCTCTTCTCAGAGATAAGCCGCCACCATTCCAACAAGCTTGTTTCCGTTGCATTTTACAGTTTCATCTTATTTCGTTATTGAATAGAAAACCAGTTTTACTGTATCTTTGTTATTTTATGTTAAGCACCTGTTAATAATCTGTATTCATTTCGTTCTGCTCATAAAATCCGGATCAGTGGTATCAGAGCGGCCTGCTCCTTGTCGTCTTAATGCAAGTCCCCAACGAGGTCAGAGTACAAAGAGTTGGGTCTCGAGCTTGTTTCTCTTGAGGACAGAAGCTATCACATGCCCAAGCGACCTCCCATGGCAAGAGAAAAGAAAGATGACGGGACAGGAGATCCTTTCAAACTGTTGATTGAGGAAGCCCTCACGCAACAGAGGAATGAGATGATGGACAGTTTCGCGCAAATCCTTCGGCGACTACCAATAGGCGATGCATCTTCTTCGAACGGAGGCGCCGCCCCCTTCAAGGTACAAATAAACTTTGATATTCCTATATTTGAAGGTTATATAGACACAAATGCTGTAGACAAGTGGTTGAATCTACTAGAAGGGTATTTTTCTATTCATAAGTTTTCGAATAGAGAAAATATTACTTTTGCGCTCCTCAAAGTCGTTCCCCATGTCAAAGATTGGTGGGAAACTTTCTGTGAGCAAAAGGAAACAGAGGAAACCTCATTATTTTCAGTCACGACCACCTAGGAATCCTTCAGGGATGCTATTAAGGAACAATACTACCCTGTCGGAAGTTATGATGACATGTATACCAAATGGACCACACTACGGCAAGAAAGAGACCAAGCAGTGCCAGATTTCACAAATATCTTCCATAACTTGCGGACCAAGTTGGGTATCAAATATTCAGAGTGACATCTGGTGCTCAAGTATCATGGTGCTCTGCATAGATACATCTAGACCGAAATGGAATTTCTAGACATCTCATCCTTGGGCGCGACCTACCGATATGCCATCAAAATCGAGCAGAAGCTCAAACAAAAGATGCAACAATTTGGGCTTGGGAACCCCTCAAAACAAAAGCCAGGAAAGGGTGGCCCCAACCCACCGAACAAAGGACAGAGAAAAGATGGACAGTATCAAGACAACCAGTACAAGCCGCAAGCAAAGAAGGACACCGGAAAGACAAAGAAAGATACCGCGAAGTCGTGCGACTTCCATAAGAGCCCTTGGCATAACACTGCTGACTGTCGCTCAAAGCAGTCGCTGGTGGCCGAAGTGGAAGCCTTTGAATCAGATGGAGATTCTGACTCTGAGACAGAACCAGAAAGGGGAAGACCGATCATTGATGCGGAACCTAGTGCCACCGTTGCTACCACCAAGATCCAACCTAGTGAAACAAATGAGCCAAAAGAAGGAGAGCGCCTCTTCCATTCACAGATGTGGGTAAAAGGCACCCCACTGCACTTCATCATTGACAGCGGTAGCTAGAAGAACCTCATCTCAGTAGAGGTCGTTAAGCGACTGGCCCTGCCAACAATGCCGCACACACAACCCTACACCATTGGATGGCTCCGCCAAGGAAGCGATCTCTACGTCGACCAACAGTGTCGAATGTCGTATGGCATCAAGCCCTTCAAAGATGAGGTATTGTGTGATGTTTCTCCTCTTGAAGTTTGTGATGTTCTTTTGGGCCAACCTTATTTATGGAAACGTCATGTTGTATATGAGTCTAGGCCTCGTAGTGTTATTATTACTTTGAACAGGAAATTGTACAGGATACCCGAGGCAGTCCCACCTAGTGTTATTTCCTTGATCTCTGCTAAGCAATGCAGGAAGGTCATCTCTCAAACAGGGAAGTTTTTCTTCTTCGTGATTTGCTCTTAGAATAAGCGAAAGATCGCAGCCACATCCAGGGTCTCTGTGGCCGACCTCTCCACACAACAAAAGCAAGTAGATAAGGTCGTGGAAGAATACTCGGATATCCTCTCCTCACCTATAGGGGTACCTCTGCACTGCCAGGTCAAGCACCCCATCGATATGACCCCTAATGCACCGCTGCCCAATGGGCCAGTCTATCGTCGCTCTTTGTTAGAGAATGAGGAGATCAAGAGACAGATCTAAGAACTGCTCCACAAGGGGCACATACGCCCTAGCTCATCACCTTGCAGGAGCCCAATCATGCTGGTACAGAAGAAAGATGGAACCTGGCGACTTTGTATAGATTACCGGGCTCTGAATAAAATCACTGTCAGAAACTGGTACCCGATTCCCCGAATCGATGACCTCCTTGATCAACTCATGGGGCCAAATACTTCAGTAAGATTGATATGAAGTCTGGCTACCACCAGATCCCGATAGAACAAACATATGTATGGAAGACCGCCTTCAAGTCAAAGGAAGGAATTTTTGAATGGTTGGTCATGCCCTTTGGTTTGACAAATGCTCCAGCCACTTTCATGAGGATGATGGACGATATTCTTCGACCATTCACCAATACTTTTGTAGTGGTCTATCTAGATGACATTCTAATTTACAACAAGACTTGGGACGAACACTTGCAACATATTCAACAGGTTTTGCACACCTTGCGACAGCACAAGCTATACGCCAACCTGGGAAAATGCTCCTTCGGGATGGACAGGGTCCATTACCTGGGCTACATAATTGATCAACATGGTGTACATGTGGATCCAGCCAAGATCCAAGTCATCCGTGACTGGCCAGCCCCAACAACACTCACTGAGCTTCAGAGCTTCTTGGGACTTGCTAATTTCTACCGCAGGTTTGTGTTGGGTTTCTCCCATATTTCATGGGCCCTCAGCCAAATAAATAGGGGTGGTGGTAAGGCGAAATTTGCGTGGGGCCGGTCCCAACAACAAGCGTTTGATGATTTGAAGCAACGCTTGTGCTCAACCCCAGTAATTTCACTACCAGACCTGCAACATCCCTTTGAGATTGAGATAGATGCTTCAGACTATGCCGTGGGTGTTGTTCTCACTCAGCACGACCACCCCATGGCCTATCATAGTGAGAAACCGTCCATAAGTACCCTACTTACGACAAAGAAATGTACTCCATTGTGCAAGCATGTCGCCAGTGGAGACATTACATTCTTGGGAAGGAGACAATCATCCACACTGATCATAAGCCACTCCAGTTCATGAAGACACAGGGAAAACTGAAAAATGACCGCCATCAAAAGTGGTCCACATACTTGTAGCAGTTCCACCTCAACATCAAGTATAAAACAGGAAGCACCAATCGCGTCGTTGATTGCCTCAGTAGACCGCCAGTCGGGA
>ML782955.1:1160923-1205154 GCA_009831015.1 Picea engelmannii | reverse complement strand
AATGGGGGGGAGAGAGAAGGGAGGAGGGAGACAAGAAGAGGGGGAAAGATAAAGGGAGAGGGAGAGAGAGGGGGGGAGATAACGAGCGTGAGAGAGGGAGAGAGCAGTTGGAGAGAAAGAGGGAGGGAAAAGGGGGAAAAGGGGGAGGGAAAGAGCGACAGGGAGAAGGGGGAAGGAGGAGGAGAGAGAGAGAGAGAGAGAGAGAGAGAGAGAGAGAGAGAGAGATTTCATGTTAACAAGAACATGCACGCGTTCCTATTCCTAATAACGCGTGTGTGCACATACATTATCTTAATTTCATTTTATTTAGGAACACATGCACTTTCATGAACACATGTTTCTTAGGAACACACATGCGTTCCTGGGAACGTGCTTATGTGGCTCGTTGAGTGGAGGTTCAGGGTTTTCCAAACCTGTCACATCAAGAGTGCATGTTCCTAGAAATGCGCACACGTAACCTCGTTGCCACTTTATCGTCTACCAACTTTGTGCACTCACCCATTGATCTCTAGTACCACTTCTTTCAGAACATGACACATGCGTTCCTGAGAACGTGCCTATGTGGCTCGCTGAGTGGAGGTTCAGGGTTTGTCGAACCTGTCACATCAAGAGTGCGTGTTCCTAGAAATGCACACACATAACCTCGTTGCCACTTTATCATCCACCAACTTTGTGCACTCACCCATTGATCTCTAGTACCACTTCTTTCAGAACATGGCAAAGGATGGAAAGGTGGTACTAGAAAAAGTTGGCACTTTGTAAAATGTTGTGTATGCATTGACAAAACTATTGAGCATAGGTAAATTCATAATTATTGAGTAGTAGCAAGGAATAAATGTTAAGTAATAGCAAGGAATAAATGGTTAATAGTGTTAGGGAATAAATGAAAATTCATGATTATTGAGTAGTAGCAAGGAATAAATGTAATGTAATAACAAGGAATAAATGGTTAATAGTGGTAGGGAATAAATGTAGATCACTAGCATGAAATGAATGCTAAGAAGAGTAGTTGGACAATTAATTATTGGTGGTTTTCAGTAAGTAGAATTGGAAAACCATAAATGGTTTATGATTTTTTTATGCCTATTTATTGAGTGATAGGATTGGAGGAATATAATGTGTGTGGGTTTTAACTTACTATTATGCTTCCTAAATTTCTCCAAAATCTGTATGCCCTAATGCTCTTGTTGAGAGAAAAGAGACTTTCTATGTATTGTAATCATTCAGTTATATGTTTTTTGTTGTTTGTTATTCTAATTATGCTTATCTAATTTCTACACATTCTTCTCTTATTGATTAGTGTAATACACAACTTTCCTAACTGTTTATTATCCTTCATCTGTGCTCATTCACCTTTGTATACTTCAATTAAAAAAACCTAAGTTGATTATCATAATATGTAGAGAAATAATGGTCCTTCTTGTTGGGAATGGTAGTATTCCATAACATCAGAGTTGTCATCACGCCAGTAGTAGTTTCGAGGCAGAGACTAAACGATGTGATGTCTAGTAACAGTGGGTCTTGTACCTTCCTGTTGCCTTCGCCACTTAGACTGGCAACCTGGATAGCTGTGCTATGGGCTACGACTTCCTGTTGCCTTCGCCATGGTTAACAGATGTTTGTTTCAGAGAGTTAATATCACCATGTTTCCATTGAATTAATATCACCCATATGGTGAGGGAATTGAAGGAAAACCCATGATATTTGTCATTTTCACATATCACAAAACTTAAACCTAATCAACATTCATTAATTTTTTTTAAATAGGGTTGGAAGCTTTTCAAACCCAATAGTTTAAAAGTGTTTTTTTTTATCAAAATATTATCCATTTAATTTTACCTAAAATTTTATTAGAAATTGTTGAATTTACATATTTGAGTGGTTAAATTTATATTATCCAAGTAACTAAGGAGTTTTTAGTTTTTCAGCTAATTGAATTCATTTATACATTCAGAAATCCCAAAATCTAAAACATTTAAATAACTCCTTCTAAAATAAACAAATTTGACGATTAAAATTACTCTATTAGCTATTTTGATTTCCAATAAAGATGGATAAGTTTTGACAAATTCTTAAATATATATGACAGACAAGCTTTATGAATTTTTTTTTATAATGAATTGAATTTATAATAATAATAAATTAAACTTGAAAAATATTTTTTATTTAAAAATGTTGAATTTGTCTATTTATAAAGTAAGTTTATTAATAATATTTAAGTTGGATCATAAATGTTATTAAGTTTGGAAAAAAATTCCAATTATAAATAGGTATTCCAATTACAAAGACGTTAAAAAATTTAAGAATAAAATTTTATGATCAAAATTCTTATCAATAAATTGGATTTATAATTTTTTATTAAAAAAATTAAATTTAAAAATGAATATTTATTTTAAAATGTTGAATTTGTTTACTTATAAACTAACTCCATTAATAATACTTAAGTTGAATCATAACAATTATTAAATTTGGAAAATAATTTCAACTACAAAGAGGTTACAAATTTTAAAAATAAAGGTTTATGGTCAAATTTCTTATCAATCAAGTGGACTTTAGGTTTGAGTGGGCCTAATGGTTAAGAACACTTGTTTCTTCCAAAGAAATCACATATTAACATCAGTGGGTGGAGAAGGTCTCATACACCAATTTGGTGTGCTTGGCAGTGACCTTAAAAATTGATTATTATTATTATAACTATTTTTTAAGAAAAAATCAAATTTGGAAAATATTTTTTATTCAAAAAATGTTGAATTGTCTGCTTATAAACTAACTCCATTAATAATACTTAAGTTTGATAACAAATGTTATTAAATTTGGAAACGAATTCCAACTACAAAGAAGTTGAATTTTTCTACATATTAACTTAATTTATAAGTTGTTTAATTTTATAACAAATTTCCTTCACTTAAATCTACAATATAAAAAATTTGAATTCTCATCAATCTTATTTTTTTAATATTCTAAATCAAATTAAATGAAATTGAATTTGTCCACTTATTAACTTACTTTACAAACTGTTTAATTTTATAACAAACTCTCCAATTATTTAAACCTCCCATATAAAAAAATTTGAAATCTAATCAATCTCAATTTTTTAATATTCTAAATCAAATTAAACGACATGGAATATGTGGATTTATTAACCTAGTTTACAAACTGTTTAATTTTATAACAAACTTCTCCAATTCCTGGAATGTACACTATAAAAAAATTTGGATTCTAATAGTTTTTAATTATCTATTAATTTTTAATAATGTAAATAAAATGAAATTAGATAACCTAAAAATAGTATTTCACCATAAATAAATTTTAAAATTCATAGTAAAACTCTGATCATCCTTAAAATTCGGATTATATTTAAGATTTGTCCAAATTCTTACTAAATTTTTTTGACCCGGTTCGATTCACTTAACTTTTGTTTGACTAGGGCTGCCTAATAAATAATACTTTTAAGTATGATCTAAGAGCATAGAAAACTCAAAATCTCAATCTGTGGGGACTGAGACAAAGCAATATGAATAATAATGAAGGCGCCTCAGAGCTTCGACTCTGCTGGCTTGTGAACGAACCCTATCATAAGGTGCAGGCTTTCTGGGATGCCTTAGCCACCCCATCCAACAGTACGAGGAGAAGCCGCACAAATGTTGTTCGGGTATGCCATCCGACCTGCAAAAGGATGAAGAAGGCGGGTTGGATGAATATTGCCAATCTCGATCAGGAGGACAACAATATCCCGCTGGAGGCGAGGTCGATTCTTCGTATGGTCAGAGCCCATGCAATAAATGGCAGACGCACACATGGATCCAACCCAGCTTCGCTTCAGATGGTCTTAAATCCCTCTAACTTTTTAATGGACCATTATGATTCCCATTGGGTGTCCCGGCAGTTCGTTCCTTTCTGTGTTCCTTACGTGTTGCTTAAAGAGTCCAGTGTGTTTTTTAATTGCGTAGCTTTCGATAGAGATTTTTTCTCTCGCGCCCACATAGCCTCCTTAACCGAACAGAGCCTTCGTTGGATGAACTACAGATACCTGTCACTACCATATAGCAACAGATCTAATCGGCCTGCTCTGAGAACAAGGTCAGATCATTTTATTCCTTCGGCGAATAGTGATGACGCTGCAGGTACTGCTTCCCAGATTCTGGATCCAGAGGCTCAATGTGTAATCTGTATAGAAAGAATCTTACCAGAGCAGAGCTATGTTATTCTCAAATGCCTCCATCCATTCCACGCAGGCTGTTTAAGGAATTGGAAGCGTGAGAAGAATTTTGAAGCTAGGTGTCCCTCCTGCAGACGATATATTATTACACTATTTCATCACCATCAGTATTAATAGAATACTGATGTTCAGTATTAACAGTTTGTATTTCAGTTTTGGAAAATTAACTGCATTTTCATTTTTCATTGCAATTTGAAATCATGAGTATGATTGTTTTTAAAGATTACAAGTTAACTGTGATACTATGCCAGAGAACTGTTTCAGAAGTGATTGAGTGTAGAATAGTTAGCGATAGAGTGTATTGTTAAGATACTTTTTGCAAAGTAGTTGGTTCAAACCTCGCCGTTGTACTTGGAGGTTATAGTGGTAAAGGTAAGAATAGAGAACTGTTTCAGAAGTGATTGAGTGTAGAATAGTTAGCGATAGAGTGTATTGTTAAAATACTTTTTGCAAAATAGTTGGTTCAAACCTTGCCGTTGTACTTGAAGGTTATAGTGGTAAAGGTAAGAATAGAGGTTATCATGGTAGCTGTCGAAATCCACCCATAATTGATAGCTACCAGTTAAAAAAAATACCAACCTTTTTTTCCATATTTACTGAACTTCCTTAATCCGTTGTTTAGCATTTTATTTATTCCCTTACTTACCATTTTCATTTTTCCTGCATTCGTTTTAATATTTTAAAAATTTGTTTATAGTCTTATTTGTGTGGGGGCATTATGTGTTTTGGAATGGAATAGAGGATAAGGCTAAGCAATCAATAAGGATTCTGTTTATAGTCTTATTCTGTGTGGGGCATTATGTGTTTTGGAATGGAATAGATCAATTGTGTGTTACAGTAGAATAAAGATTATGTTTGGCCTTTGGAGGAAAATAAGTTTCCACCATCTGCTACTGTGTCAGTACGTATTGAGACTCACTACTTTCAATTTCAATATATGGAATGGTGTTTGAGCTATTTGTTCTGATTGGTGCACAGATGTAGATGAATTGTCTTGAGCATGTACTAAGTTTTTGGGTATTATTGTTTTTTTCACCCATTGATTTGAGTATTTTTCTGCTAATCAAGAGAGGCAGTTTCTTCATTTCACAGTGTGGGAAAATTTGCATTTGTTTCATGGGGTTCTTATGTTAGTTTCAATGGTGTGCTTATTTTGTTTGAATTTCAGTGATGTATGCCATAAGAATACTTTGAAGGAAAGCTTATGGATTTGGTTTTGCTGGGATTTTGCAAATTTGAATTATGTGATATAATATGATTAAGAATGGAGATTTTCCTGACCATGATAACAATTATGTGGAAGTCCCATTTACTCTTTTTCTTAATTGGTATCAGTGTTCTTCTACTTCATAATTTTGGTCAGTTTTATTGGAGGCCTTGCCTAGTACAAAAAGATTATGCATTTGGAATACAATTATTTGACACTATATTTTTGGATTTTGCAAACTTAGTTTAGTTTATTATGACCAATGGGTTTTCTATGTCACTGATTACATTTTATGTGAAAGTTAGATTCAAAAGTTCGAATACTTCATAATTGTTGTTAGCCTCCATATTTTATATGAAAGTTAGATTCAAAAGTTAGAATACTTCATAATTGTTGTTAATGATAGCCCTCCATATTGTCTTTTATTTAGCCTATTCATAAGACACATTTGATGTTTTTTTAAGTCTCTTGTGAAACAATTATGCTTTTTAATGATTAGTGAGATTGTTGTAATATTTGTTTGTCTATCCCTGCATGATTTGCTTAAATTCTTGAATATGAGTGTGATGAACTTTTTTCTTTCTTTTTGAATGGTTTTGAATATGGATGTATGTATTTCATATGAATATTAATGTGATCTAAATATAAGAAGAGTATGAAATCAAATTATTTAGACAAGATAGATCTTCTATGAGCTACTAAGATTGAAGAGTACCATTGATTATTTTCAACAAATTGAATTATCTACCCAAAGAATTCAAATTTCACAATGGAGGCTTAGATCCCTTAAAAATAGAAAGCAGATTTTGAATTCAAATTTCACAAGTAGGCTTAGATCCCTAAAAAATAGAAAGCAGATTTTTAGGGACAGCTCCCATCAATCAAGGGATTGGTTGGCAGCTTAGCTAGGCCTCTTTATCAAGTATAAATAAGAGCATAGGTTGATAAGTTAGGGAGGATTATTTTTATTTTATCATTCCTCTAGTATTGTTGGTGATTCAAATTGTAATAGAAGGTGGGATGCTACGGTGATGTTCATGGCATATTTCCGAATAAAGAAGAGACTGTTCTACTACATATTTTAGTGTTGTTTGTTTAACAAAGGTTCTAGGAGCATCCCTGACTAGGGCCCACTCAAGGAGAGGTGTGAGAACCCCTGTATGCATTTTTGCAGTGTTTTATAATTATGTCTTGGTGTTATTATAAACTTCTATAATAGGGTAGACTCCTCGTTGATATATGTCATTTGCAACATGTAACACCCATGTTTCCCCCAGTTTGTAAACATAATTATTATCATGACCAAAACTATAGACAGGTATGTTAAGTGATCATTGAAAGACAAGGGACCTTTGATAAATTATGTAATGTGAATATTGGTTATTAATGCAACAGGGAGATGTTGAACTACTGCTGAAGGGATGGGCTTCACAAGTTACAATGTCATGAGAGGAATTGATCCATGTGGATATCGGTGGACACCCACCTATTCCAACTAGCTCATTTTGGCAGTTTTTCAGCTTGGCAATTTTTTCACTAGTTTTCAGGTCTCAAACTTTCGGGGTTGTTTTGAGGCCCTAAAAAACGTTTTTAGGGCTCGTGACAGTTAGAATGTAGACAAAGTCAGAGTCTAATGGAAACATGTGTAGTCCTCGGATAGACCTTTCCAACGGGCTATCGTGCCCCTAAAAAGCAGGTCATATGTAAAAGTTACGCCCCTAGGAAGTTGATACACCAATCTACCCAAAATGGGGTCCACAAAAATGTTGGATTTTCATCTTCCGAGGTTAGGGTTTTGGATTTTATTTATGTTAAAAAGGACTTTAGAGCCTCATTGTAAATGATCTTGTTGTGAATGCGAGTAGTCGTCACATCTGTTCTCAGAGATAAGTTGCCACCATTCTAGCGATTCTTTCACTCTGTATTTTTACAGTCTTTGTAAATTTTTGTTCATTAATAGAAATTGTGTATTACTGTATATATGTGTTTATGGTTGCATATCTGATACATTTATGTTATATTATTGCATATTTGAGATATCTTTGTACATTTATTTATTATATCTCTGCTCTCATTTTGTACCGAAAATAATCCAGATCACTGGTACTAGAGTAGGCTACTCTTGATCATTTTTTAGTGCATGTCCCCGATGAGGTCTGAGTATAGCAAGCTGGGTCTCGAGCTTGTCTCTCTTGAGGACAATCGCTCTCGCATGCCCAAGAAACCCTCCATGGCGGAAGAAAATAAAAATGACAGAGAAGAAGATTCTATTAATCTGTTCCTGAAGCAAGCTCTCGCATGATAGAGGGAAAAAATGATGGAGAATTTTTCCCACATCCTTCAACGCTTGCCAATAACAACCAATGTGTCTTAATCAAGAGGCCACTTTGGAAGTACCTTGTCTTTCAAGGTACAAGTTAATTTCGATATTCCCATATTTGAAGGACATATAGATGCGGATGCCCTAGAAAAATGGTTAAATCTGCTAGAAGGTTATTTTTTTGTTCATAATTTCTCTGACAGGGAAAATATCAACTTCGCACTCCTTAAGGCTCTCCTCCATGTCAAACATTGGTGGGAAACTTACTAGGAGAAAAGTTCCACCGAGGATTCTGGAATATATGGGGCCGAGCCCACCTAGTATGTTTTTGTGGATGCAGTAAAGGAACAATATTACCCTATTGGAAACTATGATGACCAGTACATGAGATGGATCATGTTGGCCCTCGACCAATTTTTGAGGAAACATTGGTCAGGGTTGACCACATTTTGGACTTCGATGCAATGATCGAGAAAGGAGCACCAAGACGGAGTTGAGATCACAGATCTCACTTGTTTTGTGGTCTTTGTGGACCCAACATGTCGTTCTTAGGGTTTTGTAATGGGTTATGGGATGTTGGCCCATGGGTTTACCCGTGATTAGGCCTTTTTGTAAATGTAAATGTATAATAAGAAAGAATGTAATGTAGTAAGGGGTATCTAGCTAAGTGCAAGAGACAAGTATTTCTGAGTTGCTTAGTGCAACAAAATGTGTATGTAAGTCTCTGTGCTTGATAGAGGAGTTGGATATGTGCCTTGACTTGATTTTGGGAAGGTGGATCTGGTGCTTAGTGCACAGATCACCTGTTCGGTGCGAAGCTTAGCTGTGTGGCTTAATGCATGGGAGTAGATGAATGTAAGAGATTGAAGACTAATAAAGAAGAAGAAGTAGTTGGTGGACATAGCCCCACACTGGGGTGAACCACATATATCCTGTGTTGATGGTTTTCTTTGTGCTATGATATTTATGATGTGGATCTGCTCAGTTAATTGATTGTTATGTAGGATAGGTAGATCTATGCAGGCTTAGTACTTTATTTATGTTGAATGTGATAGATATAACTTATGATACTAAGTGCGATGTGTATTCTGTCATTGTTACTACGTCGATCTATCCTTAGGGTTTGTTCTGTGATGTGAATAAAGTTGATAAACTAATGCATGTTATCTTCTAAGTACTTTGCGAAGTGTTATAATCACATATTTATGTCCCAGCTTGGTTACAGACACTTGAGTTTTGTAACCCACCCTGTTTCTACCCCAGGTGAGACTTCACCTGCTTCACAGGTGTTGCTGAAAGGGCCGATAGTTAGGGTTTTGTTGGTGCATTGTTGAAGAGTTGAACCCTGGGTCTACCCCTGTGCCAACAAATGGTTCTGTTGCCGGGACTGAAACTGTGATTGCTGGGAACTGAAAGAAAAGAGAAGCTTTGTGCGTATATCTATTGATGTAGTAGGCAATATTCTACTTGATTTGCTAATCTCTTTGCTAAGAAAGAAACCCTATTTGAAGAAAAGAGGTAAGAGCTTGGAAGAGGTAGAGCTTTGTTCTTTGATAAGGGTAAGATAAGTGGAAAATTTTGTTTCGAAAGCATAAATTTAAGTATGTTTAATAGATTATGTCCTAGTCTGAAAGCTAGGGTACAGTTAGAAGAAAGAGTTGATCTGAATAAATTTGATAGAAATAGAGAAAGATATGTTATTCCTACGCATAGAAAGAATTTTTGGAATAATAAGTGGATGCAGGAACCTAGAAAGAATTTTTGCATATTACAGGTCCAATACTGTGATCCTAATGCGCAGTACATGAGAAGTCGGGGAACTTATGAGAGAAAGAGAGGATTGACACTATTTTATAACTATAGAAGACTAGGACATCTTGCTAAGGAATTCCCTGGTGCGGGTCCTATTTGTCTTTGTTGTAAAATTATTGGTCATAAAGTTGAGGATTTCCCAAGGATGATTGTTAAAGTAGAACAAATGAACATGAGACAAGAGAACTATGAAGGAATTCAAGAGAATAAGAGCATATTAGAGAATCATCAAGAGAATGTTAGGTAGCTAGAAAGGTAGTAGTGGGGGCCTAGAGGGCCCATAGTGATAATAGTGGAGGCCTTTCAATGTAAGGTGGACTAGGTTCACTATATTATTAAATAAGGCCCACTATGGTAGTTGGATATAATAAATGTAAGATAACTTCTTAGAAGGTTCTACTTCTAGAAGATTCCTCCTCTAGAATGTTCTTAGGTGATGATAACACTATATAAAGAGGTTCAAGCAATGTAATGAGACATGAATAGAATTATTGTATTGTGAGTTGTATCTCAATAGGAGGATTCCCCCTCAAAGAGGCAAGTGAACAGGAGAGGATCCCTTCCATAATAGGATCCATTGTATGGTGTTGCCCTACCTCAAGGGGTTTGTATATTTAATGTGTTCATTGTTATGGTGAATGGTTTATGGTTTATTCTTAGTTATTTCTTAAGTATATTTGTAGATCTGATATAGGTTCTTAACAAGTGGTATCATAGCACTTTCTTTGGTAGACACTGTGGGCAACTATTGTTTATTTTTGCAGATTTGTTTTTCGGAGAAGAAAAAAAGAGGGTCGCGACATTCTAGGAATTTTAGGTATATTTCTGTGAAAAAATTGCAGAAACAGGTTGTAGATCTGATTTCTTCTCAGAAAAACACCCAAGTTGAAAAAAAAAATCGCCTAAAATAGAGTCTGGGAAGTCAATGTATTGAAGTCTTAAAATCTGCAAATTTTCAGAGTTTTTTCCATGGACCGCGATGCAATTTTATTTATTTATTTCTATAGCAGATGGAGGCCGAATTTCTCCAAAAAAGTTATAGATCTGAATTCCTCTCACAATATCACCTAATTATATAAAAAAAAATCAACCGAAATGGAGTCCGGGAAGTGAAGTTATGAGCATTTTAAATTCAACAGTTTTTTAGGGTTTTTCCAGAAAAAGCTGCGTTTTTTTGCCGTAACTTATTGTTCTATTTTTGGGATTTTTTCATGACATTTGCGGGACCAAAGAGTTCATAGGGTGCTCATGTGGCTATTTCCTCTCAAACCCTCAAAGAAATTCTACAAATCACTGAAGCATTCAAATCCCAATTGTATGACACATTGGATGCTAGATTGCATGACCTTGCAGATGACCTCAATGATAGTTTTCGTAGTATTCAAGATTCATTGGATAGCATGCTAGAGATATTTCTTATGGAGGATATCATGGATGAATATAATAGAGAAATATATGATTGGTATGATTTTGAGATCGATTGTGATGGTTGGTATATGGATAGTTTTCATTTCTGGGATGACAACCACTTTCATATTTTATTTGATGACTCTAATTCACCTTTTGTAGAGAGAATCAATGTGACAAATTGAGAGCCAATGATTATTATCAGTGTTCATCCTGCATATTCTACAGTGGTATTATTCATTTCAGATTCTGCTACGACCCTTTTCCACTATGTGGATGGATCTTCTTATTTGGATCCACATGACAGGTGTCAGTCTTTGGAACATCATTTTCAGTTGGTTATTGGGTTCCAAAATATTCCCCGAGGAATTCACATGAGCACTTGGACACGGGACCCGGGCTTACAATGGTGGTTGGACTAATTCAACATGGTGGTTTTACTTTCTACATGGGACTTTGGTTCTCTAGTCTTCTTCAACATTATGGTCCACAATTATCCATGGGACCCTGGTATATGGTTTTACATCAAGCGTTGATGACAACACTTTCATAAGGGGGATGGAAGTTTAGGTAGTTAGAGAGGTAGTAGTGGGGGCCCAGAGGGCCCATAGTGATAATAGTGGAGTCCATTCAATGTAAGGTTGACTAGGTCCACTATATTATTAGATAAGGCCCACTATGGTAGTTATATATAATAAATGGGTAATTAGATATAATAAATGTAAGAGGACTTCTTAGAAGGTTCTAATTCTAGAAGATTCCTCCTCTAGAATGTTCTTAAGTGATGGTAGAACTATATAATGAGGTTCAAGAAATGTAATGGGATATGAAGATAAGTAATGTGTTTGGAGCTGAAGATCATTAAGATTTTTCCCCCTCGAAGAGGAAAGTGAACAGGAGAGGATCCCTTCCATAATAGGATCCATTGTACGGTGTTGCCCTACCTCAAGGGTTTAGTAATAATAAAGTGTGGTTTATTCTATCTTGGTTTGTGGATATATTGTGTATTCAATATTTGTGGTGATTATATTTTTAGATCTATTCTGGTTCTTAACAAGTGGTATCAGATCATTTTCCTTGGCAGACATTGTGGGCAAATAGTTTTTATTTTTGCAAATTATTTTTCGGAGAAGAAAAAAGAGGGTCGCGATATTCCATAAAATTTTGGTATATTTTTGTGAAAAATTTGCAGAAACAGGTTGTAGATCTAATTTCCCCTCAGGAAAACACCAAATTTGAAAAAACAATCGTCCAAAATGGAGTCCGAGAAGTCAAAATATTGAAGTTTTAAAATCTACAATTTTTAGAGTTTTTTTTGTGGACGACGACGCAATATTTTATTTATTTATTTACTTATTTATTTATTTTTGTAGCATCTGGAGGCCGAATTTGCCCAAAAAAATTACATATATGAGTTCCTTTCATAATTTCATTCAATTTAAAAAACAAAATCAACCGAAACAGAGTCCGGGAAGTGAAGTTATGAGTATTTTAAATTCAACGGTTTTTTAGGGTTTTTCCAGAAAAAACCGTGATTTTCTGTTGTAACTTATTGTTCTATTTTTTGGGTTTTTTCATGATGGTTGGGGGACCGAAGAGTTCATAGGGTGCTCATATGGCTATTTCCTCTCAAACCCTCAAAGAAATTCTACAAATTACTGAAGCATTAAAATCCCAATTGTATGACACATTGGATGTTAGATTGCATGAACTTGCAGATGGCCTCAATGATAGTTTTCATAGTATTCAAGATTCATTGAATATAATGTAGGAGAAATTTTTTATGACAGACATTAAGGATGAATATGATCAAGAAATATATGCTTGGTATGATTTTGAGGCCAATTGTGATGATTGATATATGGATAGTTGTCATTTTTGGGATGACAACCACTTTGATATTTTATTTGATGACTATAATCTACCTTCTATAGAGAGCATCAATGTGACAAATAGAGAGCCAATGATTATTACCGGTGTCCATATTGAATATTCTACAATGGTATTATTCTTTTCCGATTTTTCTATGACCCTTTTCCACTATGTGGACAGATCTTCTTATTTGGATCCACATGACAGGTGTCAGTCTTTGGAGCATCATTTTGAGTTGGTTATTGGGTTCCAAAATCTTGCACGAGGAGTTCACATGAAAACTTCGACATGGGACTTGGGATTACAATGGCAGTTGGACTAATTCAACATGGTCGCTTTCATTTCTACATGGGACATTGGTTCTCCAATCTTCTTCAGCATTATGGTCCACAATTATCCATGGGACCCTGGTATATGGTTTTACATCAAGAATTGAGAACAACGCTTTCATAAGGGGCATAGAATGTTAGGTAGCTATAGAGGTAGTAGTGTGGTCCTAGAGGGCCCATAGTGATAATAGTGGAGGCCATTCAGTGTAAGGTGGACTAGGTCCACTTTATTATTAAATAAGGCCCACTATGGTAGTTAGATATAATAAATTGGTAGTTATATATAATAAATGTAAGAGGACTTCTTATAAGGTTCTACTTCTAGAAGATTCCTCCTATATAATGTTTTTAGGTGATAATAACACTATATAAAGAGGTTCAAGCAATGTAATGGGGCATGAAGAGAATTATTGTATTGTGAGTTGTAGCTCAATATGAGGATGCCCCCTCGAAGAGGCAAGTGAACAGGAGATGATCACTTCCATAATAAGATCCATTGTATGGTGTTTCCCTACCTCAAGGGTTTTGAATATTTATTGTGTTCATTGTTATGGTGAATGATTTATGGTTTATTCTTGGTTATTTATGAAGTATATTTGCAGATCTGGTATAGGTTCTTAACAGAGAATGATTCAGATAAAGTTCAGACTACATTAGAACAGTTGAAAAAATGATGAATGATCACAAAGATGTTTGTTTACTAGAGATCTTGAAGGTAAAACAATGCATAAGTGCAAGAATAGGAGAATTTGATATAAACTGTGTCTTGGTTGAGGAAACACCAGTGAATATTATGACAGAAAGGACTTGGGAAATTATGGGGAAGCCTACTGTGATACCTTCATTGGGAAAGATACTCTTGCTTAAAGAAAAGATGATAACCCTGTGTGGAAGAGTTTCTAACATACCTATCATCCATGGAACATTGACTGGAGAAGAATTTGAAGTCATTAAGTTTTTTGAGAACAACGCCCCTTTCCCACTTTTGTTAGGAAAGACTTGGATTGAGAAAGATCAGATCAGAAGGAAAGCAGAGGAAGAAGCTACAAAAAAGAAAAAGAAAGAACTAAGGGATTTAATAGCTAGAAAAATAGATTGACTGATAGAAGAATGAGAAGTTGAGTCGAAGTACCAGAAGGCAAGAGAATTAGCTATCGAGGTTGAAAGAACGCAAGAAGGTTTGAATGACCTATCCATGAAAGAGAGAAGAATACCCACCCTGGAGTTAATAAGAAAATAGGTATTACCTTTGAACCTTTCGAGAGCACATCAACGACGTAAACCTACTACACTAGGAGAAGATAAGAATAAGGATGGAAAGAGGAATCCATAAACAGTTAGAGAGACTCAGATCACAGGAACGAAGGCAAGGAATCTTAGTAAGAAGAAATCCAAGTTAGAAAATCTATAGGAAGTTACAGAGAAGACTTTGTAGGAGGCATGTTTATAGAATTTGAACCTCGCCGGAATGGTAGAACCACACAGAATGGGACTTCACCCCGACGAATTTATATGACCATTGGAGGCGCCCCGACTGTTATAATGACTCTCCAAAATGGATAGGAAACACATTTATGGGTGGATAGACCATGTTTGGGATGTTGATACCATGCCATAACAAATAGATTCACATTGATGGAAGTAGTCCTGCCCATTGGAAGAATCTGTTATGACACTTGCTTATTTAACCCATCCGACGTTGCGTCGGGACCACTTTTTGCCTTCCGTGATTATCTGAGAAATGATTGTGTGTCGAACTATGATTTCAGAAACTAGACCTCGCCATCCATTTTTTAATCCATCTATTGGTTCAACTACCCCAACATCTCCGTTTAAAGGAGAGAATGTCGGGCGAACATATTGAGTTAGAGAAGTTCGTCGAAGAGGTTCTTAAGAAGTTTATGGCTGAAGGTTTTTAGGCATCATTGACTAGGGGACTGCAGGCTTCCCCTTCGAATGGATGACGTTTAGGTCATACTAACCCCGCGACTGAGAAGCGAAGTAAGCATCATGAGGATCTGGCTAATGCGAAGCAGATCCTGCCGATCTTACCTGATTATGTCTTGCCTTTGGCTGGCATAGTCAACCGTGACAACATCCCATAGGACTTTGAGTACATTTTCATGACCGCATACATCCCAAAGTGGATACACGTAGTTGGAAGCCAGTTGGGACAGATCCCATATTTGAAGAACAACGACTTTAACCTGGGATATAGAAAGAACCACGCCATTCTCGTGCCCCATAGATACCTGATGAAGACAATTGAGAAGAAGCCTCACATAGTCTCCCAACCTTGGATTAAGGAGCTGGTGTGGTCTATGATACTGAATGTCATGAATATTCCTCATTTTGGCTGACATCATGAAGTTAACACTTGTGTTAAACTACTCTTGTTGTGCTATCATGGTGGATATCTGTGGTTCGACATGCAGATTACTGTGGATCCGACGCTGATCCACTTGATCACAAGATTAAGTATGCAAGGACCTGACCCTCAACATTTCTACTTAGGGAAGACCTAATATCACTCCCTAACATAGTGCATTAAGGAAGCATATGTTAAAGTTGAGAAGGGAAAGTGAGGCTACAAGGTAACATCTATCCAAGATGGCGTAGTGCGCCTCTCTTGCCAACTCATAGATGGCAAGCTTGTAAGAAAGAATCACCCCATGCAGGTCATCGGGTTCATGGTGGACCTCATAGGAAAATGGGTGGAGGGGATGAAAATGAATTGGGTGAGTTACCTCTTCAACGATCTTGAGAAAGACTGTCGCGAAGCGCAGGATCAGGGATACGAGTTCCACTTCAGCTGGCTACTTGTGTTAATTGCATTTGTCTCTTGGAAAATTTCGAAAGGAGACACCTTCCAAGAGACTGAACCATTGGATCCATTGGCTGCAACATTCTCAACCTTATGGTATACAAATGATATGTTGAAGTAATGGCAGTTGAACATAGTGTTCCATGCCTACTATCAACAACTAAAGGTTTCCATTGAGTCGTTTCCATGCATGACACTACGCCTTAGGGTTTTGTAATGGGTTATGGGATGTCGGCCCATGGTTTTAACCATTATTAGGCCTTTTTGTAAATGTAAAATAATAAGTAAGAAAGAATGTAATGTAGTAAGGGGTATCTAGATAAGTGCAAGAGATAAGTAGTTATGAGTTTCTTAGTGCAACAAATTGTGTATGTAAGGATTTATGCTTGATAGAGGAGTTGGCTATGTACCTTGACCTGATTTTGGGAAGGTGAATCTGGTGCTTAGTGCGCAGATCACCTATTCGGTGTGAAGCTTGGCTCTGTGGCTTATTGCACATGAGAATATGAATGTAAGAGATTAAAGACTAATAAATAAGAAGAAGCAGTTGGTGGACATATCCCCACACTGGGGTGAACCACGTATATCATGTGTTGATGGTTTTCTTTGTGCTATGATTTTTATGTTGTGGATCTTCTTAGTGCATTTATTATTATGTAGGATAGGTAGATCTATGAATGCTTAGTACTTTATTTATGTTGAATGTTCTAGATATAACTTATGATATTAAGTGTGATGTGTATTATGTCATTGTTACTGCACCGATCTATTCTTAGGTTTTGTTTTGTGATGTGAATAAAGTTGATAAAATAATGCATGCTATCTTCTAAGTAATTTGTGAAGTGTTACAATCACAAATATGTGTCCCATCTTGGTTACATACACCTAAGTCCTGTAACCCCCCATGCCACTACCTCGGGTGAGACTTCGCCTGCTTCGCAGGTGTTGCTGAAAGGGATGGCAGTTAAGGTTTTGTTGGTGCATTGTTGAAGAGTTGAACCCTGGGTATGCCCCTATGCCAATAGACCACACTGTGGAAAGAGAGGGGCCAAATAGTGCTGGAGTTCACAAATAATTTCCATACCTTGTGCACCAAGTTAGGTATCAAAGACTTCGAGTGAAACCTGGTTTTGAAATACCATGGGGATCTGCATATATACATCCAAATTGAAATGGATTTTCTAGATATCTCATCATTGGGTGCTTCTTATTGATATGTTTTTAAAATTGAGCATAAATTCAAGCACCAGAACAAGTGGGAGTTCAGGTATGCAAATCCGCAACAACAAAAGTATGATAAAGATGACCCTAACAACAAAAATCTCGAAAACCAGTCCAAGTCGCAAGAAAAGAAGGGTCGCAGGAAGGAGAAGAAGGAAACTGGAAAGTGGTATGATTTCCAAAAAATCCCCTGGCACAACACTGATGAATTCCTCTCAAAACAATCATTGGTGGTCGAGATCAAAGACAAGGAATTGAACCTTGTTTCAGAATCTAATTCAGAAAATACCAGTAGAAGACAAATCATCGACACAGACCCCACTGCTATTGTCGTGACTGCAAAAATTCAACCAGAAGAACCAACAGATATTAAAGAGGGGGAGCACCTTTTTCATTCACATATGTGGGTGAAGTGGACCTTGTTGCATTTTATTGTTGATAGAAGAAGCCTGAAGAACCTCATCTATACAGAGGTTGTCAAACAATTGGGATTGTTGACAACATCACACCCGTAGCCATACCACATCGGGTGGCTTTTCCAGGGATGAGATCTTTATGTCAACCAGTAGTTTCAATTGTCATACGACATTCATCCCTTCAAGGATGAGGTATTATGTGATGTTTCCCCACTGGATGTATGTGATGTTCTTTTGGGCTATCCATATATGTGGAAGCACTATGCTATTTATGATTCTCGATACCATAGTGTCATTGTTACTCTGGGGGGTCATCTATATAGGATACTAGAGGTAATTCTGACTACTATCCCACCTAAACAGTGGTACAGGGTAGTACCTCGTAATAAAAAATTCATCTTCTTCACAATCTATTCAAAAGGTGAACATAAGGACACTACAACCATGACAACCTCGATCAAAGAACCTTATATCCAATAGAGGTAGGTTGACACGATTGAAAAAACGTGCAAAGATTCCTTCTGCACACAGTCATCTCATGTAGCCTGACTGGTTGAACATATTCAACCCTGTCTGCAACATGTTAGTGACAACCTTCCACAAAGCAAGCAGCGCAATGTCTCCAACAAGGCAAGCAACTCGCCAAGATTCAGATTCAACAATCATTTTCTCCTCTCCCCCAGGAACTCAATGCAATGGAGACCATTTCTTCCTAAGAAGAGAGTATTGATATAGGTGGATATCAGATGCCACCCACCTATTCCAACTGGCTCATTTTGGTAGTTTTTTAGCTTGACAGTTTTTCCCCTAGTTTTCGGGTCCCAAACTTCTGAGGTCATTTTGAGGCCCTAAACAACATTTTTAGGGATTGCCATGGTTAGAATGTAAACAGAGTCAGATTCTAATGGTAACAGGTGTAGTCCTAAAATATACCTTTCCAATAGGATATTGTGCACCTAAAATGGAGGTTGTATGCAAACGTTACACCCCCAGGAAATTGATACACCAAACTATCCAAAACGAGGTACACAAAACTATTGGATTTTCATCTTCTGGGGTTAAGGTTTTGGATTTTATTGATGCTAAAAAGTGATGCATCCCCCCCTTCCCTCCTAGGTATTTTGTGACCTCCCGATCAAGGATCTTCAAACACCTTGAGTTGAATTAGGTCTTTGGGCCTCCAATAGAACCTGAACGAATAAAACACATGTCCCTTTTATGTTACCTGCAGGTTCAAACTACCTACACAACCAATTTCTGGGGGCTTTGGCAACAACAAAATGAAAGTGCTAGCTCCCATGTTAGGCTCATCCTCCAATGTGACCACGGTTCAGATCCCTTCATAGCTTCGACTTCAAAATTTTTACGATCTCTGCCCTTGTCTCCTTCCGAAAGACTTTTTGCCACAATACGTGGATCCCTTCCATGTGTCCTCTTGGATCCAACGGTCTAGCTATGCTTCGGTCTTTGTAACTTCACCAAGGTTTTTCTCACTCCACAAAACTTCTTCGAACTCTACCTCCTGAACTCCTTAATCCGGTGCCACGTATCTCCTCACAACCAACAACTAGGATCAATTCACAACTTCACCACTTTGGCGATTCCACTTCTTACCATGCTTCTACACCCTCAAACCATGAAGTGTCGATAGGCTTCTATGGCTAACCTCTGTGCGACTCTCCTAGATCTGACGGTCTAGAATGATCTTGCTCCCTCCTCGATGGATCTTTCTCATTATTTTTTTGAAAACTTAAGGGACTCCTCCCTATTGAATATTTCTCCCCGCTTTCTCTCATGAGATTGTTCTACCTTGCACCTTTTTCTACTTAGAGCGTTTCTCTTCGACACTTAGTCAAAACTTACCCTGTGCACACCTTGCAACATGCTTTCTTCTACAACTTAGCTTATTTGTGGATGAATGTGCACGCCTTGCGAAAATTCTTCACACTCCTCTGCAAACAAAATTGAGTTACTCTTCCTGCTGAGCTCCTGAGTCAAAATACTATGTCACGCACCCCTTGCAGACAATTATGCACTCCTTGCATACAAAATTTTCATGTTATCTCTTCTAAGATTCTGAGTCGAAATGGACTCTGTCAAATCACACCTTGCAGACACTATGCATTCCTTTCACTTTCTCGTAGAAGAGAAACAATTGAAACTTATCTAAATCCTCATAGATTCATACATTCAATCATGTAAATGCATTCATAACATAAGAACAAGAAATAATAGAGAATTATGAATAACATAAATCCTACCATTCATTCTTTCAGATAGACACAACAACACCAAACATTTGGAACAATGCTTCTCTATTCTATTCATTGAACAGTTATGCACATGGATTCATACAATGCTCTTCAACAACTATACAACTCTCATTTACAATGGAAACAACCTCTATAATAGTTTTTCAATAGTCTCTATTTCATCAACAACCTCAGTTGGGAAACAATACATTTATTTATACAAGACGAGCTCATAGAGATTTCCCTCCAAGCTACCTTAGTGTTATCTTATCGAAATAAAAGCATCAAATACTAAGGATTTATTACAATAAATGTTTGTGACAGATAGATAAGATCAAACACATAGAAATTGTACTGACACAACTTCATTAAAAGAAAATATATTCCCCAATGGCCTCACATGATCATCCATCTCTAAAACATTAAATATGTTCATAAATTTCAATCTTTTCAAGATACATGCGTGATATGCCTCCTTAAATTCAAAATTATCACTTCAAAATGCACATTAGTGCGCTGAGTTGTCTTCCACTCGTGTGTTGTTGGCGATGCTCCTGCATCATACTCCTCTAGCTAAAAATTCATGGAATCCTGTCCATGAGCTCCTGCACTAACTTTCCATGCTTCTGGATATCCGCTTCATTTACCCAACTGACATCCTCTATCATGTGTCCTTTCTACTTTACCAGATACTCAAAATAAGTCTTTCTCCTGGTCTTCTTACCAATCCTCTAATCTATGATCTTCTCCATCTGCAAATTTTCTGCTACATGCATCTTCTTCTCCCACTGGATCTCTTTTTGATCTTCTAATCCTTTGGTGTCATCTTCCCTGTAAGGATACAGGTCTGAAATGTTGAATATGGGCGATATACCGACATCTCCTGGCATCTCTATCTCACAAACATTTTCATCAAATTTTCTCAGGATCTTGCATGGCCCTATCTTCTTCATCTTCAACTTGTTATATGTTCCCCTTGGGAACCTTTCCTTCCTGAGATGTGATAGAACTTGATCTCCAACTTCAAATTGAATTTTTCTCCTATGTTGATTAGTTATACGTTTGTACTCTCTGCTACTATTCTGCAACTGCTCTTTGATATGATTATGAAGCTTTTGCATTTCTATAGTGAAGTCTTCTACTATGGCGCTTCTAAATTCATTGTGCTCCATATCTCTCAACTCTGATACTCCTCTTGGATTCATCCCATATACTATCCGAAATGGGATTTTTTCGGTAATCCTATTTATTGAGTCATTATATGAAAACTCTGCTTGTGACAAAATTTGATTCCATTGGATATGATGTTCAGTGACCAAACTCCTCAGCAAATTTCCTAAACTCTGATTCACCACCTCAGTTTGTCCATATTTTTGAGGATGATATGTTGAACTAAAAGAAAATTTTGTCCCCAGCTTCTTCCACAATGTCCTCTAGAAATGACCAATAAATTTAGTGTCTCTGTGTGAGACAATACTCTTAGGAAACCCATGAAGTCTCACAACTTCTTTAAAAAACAAATTTTCAATGTGTGTTGCATCATTAGTTTTATAGCATGGGATAAAGTGTGCCATCTTTGAAAATATATCAACTACCACAAATATGGAATCATTTCCTCTTTGTGTTCTTGGCAATCCCACCACAAAATCCATGCTTATTGCATCCCAAGGCCTTTCTGGAATAAGCAATGGTTGACACAATCCAATATTCTATCTCTTCCCTTTTGCATACTGGCAAATCTTACATATGTTCACAAATTTATTTACTTATTCCCTCATACTTTACCAATAGTATGAACTGTTCAACTGTGCAAATGTCTTTTCATGGCCAAAATGTCTGGCTAGACCACCACTATGTTTTTCCTTTAGCATATTTTCTCTCATTGATCATTTTGGTATGCACAATTGGCAACCTTTAAACAACAATCCATCTTGAATCAGATATTTTGTCCACTGGCTTCTGTCTCTGAGCACAGGATTTGCACATGCTTCGTATGGTTCTTTAAAATCTGGATCATCACAATACATCTCCTTAAGTTGTTCAAACCCTAAGGTTTTCACTTGAAATTCCAACAGAATTAGACATCTCTTGCTCAATGCATCAATAACTTTGTTAGCATTAACAGGAATATGTTTAATGACAAAAGTGAAATTTTTCATAAACTATATCCACTTAGCATGTTTTTGATTTAACTTCTCCTATCTAGTTTTGAATTGTAAATCTTGATTATCGCTATACAAAACAAACTCCTTTGGAACATGGTATTGCCTCCATTTCTTCAAGGATTGAATTATTGCATAAAATTCGTTATCATATGTGGAGTACTTTCTCTTAGTGGCATTCAACTTCTCATTGAAATATGCAACAGGCCTATTATCTTGGCTCAAGACCACTCTGATTGCAACTCCACTCACATCACATCTCACTTGAAATGTCTTCCCGAAATATGGCAAGACCAGAACCGATTGTTCTATTATATTCTCCTTCAATATATTGAATATTTTCTTGGCTTCTCCTGCCCATTCAAAATACTTGTGTCTCTTCTTCACTGTATCCATTATTGGTGTACAAATTTCACTGAAATTTATTATCAACTTCTAGTAGAAACTTGATAATCCATGGAAGCTTCTCACCTCAAATATGCTTCTTGGTGATGGCCATTCTTTGATTGCTTTCACCTTTTCTGGATCCATATTCAATTCATTTGAAAATATCACAACACCCAAATAAATGAGTTTTGTCTTCATATAAAAGGATTTCTTTAAATTTATTAGCAGCTTCTCCCACTGCAACCTTCTCATCACTAATGTCAGATGCCTCAAATGCTCTTCTTTAGTTTTACTAAAGACCAGTAAATTATCCAGATATACAATCACAAAATTACCAATGAAATCTTTCAATACCTCATTTAGCAACCTCATAAAAGTACTCGACGCATTTTTTAAGCCAAATGGCATAACAATCCATTCATACAACCCCTCATTTGTTTTGAAGGTTGTTTTCCACTCATCACCTTCTCTCATCCTTATCTGATGGTATCCACTCTTCAGATCTATCTTTGAAAAATAATTTGCTCCACTTAAACAATCCATTAAGTCATCCATCCTCGGTAAAGGAAATATGTACCTAATGGTGATCTTGTTTATGGCTCTCGAGTCTGTACACATTCTCCATCCTCCATCCTTCTTTGGACTCAACACAATTGGTACTGTGCATGAACTTAAGCTTTCTCTAACCAATCATTTTTCCATTAAATCCTAGACTTGTATATTTACCTCCTCATTCTCTTGAGGTGTCAATCTGTACACTGCTTTGTTCAAAAAACTTTCTCTTGGTATTAGATCAATGTGATGGTTGATACTCTTGATGGGTGGCAATGAGCTTGAAAACTCATCCACTACTATGTCAGCAAAATTCTCTAACAGCCCCTAGATTTCTTCAGGAAGATCATCCATAGAAGTATTTGTAAGGATAACTCTTGGTTTCCTCACCAAAACAAACTACATCTCATGTTCCTTCTTAAATTCACTCAGGAGTTCCTTCCCACTCATGAGAAGTATGCTTATGTTGGCTTCTTCCTTTACTTTCTTCTCCTCTATTCGCAACAACATGTGTGTTCTACCATTCTTCTCCAAATTATAATTATTTTTTCTCTAATCATGAATGGAATTCCTATCATACTACCATGGTCTCCACAACAAAACATGACATACATCCATGGGAATCACATAACACAAAATCTCATCTCTATATCCTCCTATTTTAAATTCAATGAGACATTGTTTACTTACCGTTACTTGATAAAATTTTTGCATCCATGAGACCTTATATGGA
Source organism: Picea engelmannii (assembly GCA_009831015.1). Lineage (NCBI taxonomy): Eukaryota > Viridiplantae > Streptophyta > Pinopsida > Pinales > Pinaceae > Picea > Picea engelmannii. Next base: position 1,181,441 of record ML782955.1, on the reverse strand, counting down.
TTCAGATGTGCAGTTGTCTCCAGCACCAATTTCTCCACCATATTTGTGTATACTAAGTTATCGATGCTCCCACTGTCAATTATCACCTTGAAAACTCTATCCTTAGTCTTGAAAGCAGTTATAAAAAAAATGTTCCTCTGCACTGGATTTTCAACCTCTAACTCTTACTTCAAAAGAACCTTCTTCATAACCAAATATCTCTCATATTTTGCACCTTCTTCTTCAACATTCCACTTCTGTGCTTCTGAAATGTGAGCTTCACCTCCTCCTTCTTTCTTTCTCTCAGTACATTCCTAAGACATGTATCTTGTCTTTCCACATGCATAACACTTCACTTCTCCTCCTCTTCCTCTTCCTCTTTCTCGAGGAAAAGAGTTTCTTCCACCATACTGTCTCCCTCGGGAACTTCCTCCTCTTTTGGAGTGAATATGTGGTTTTTCATTCTCATCTTTGGGATTCTATGCCTTATCATGAACAATTACATTGCCTCTGTTTGGACTTCTTCCTTTCCTTCGTTGATTCTGCTTTCTGGCCAACTTCTCCTCTGCCTTCTGCGTAATATGATAAGCATCCTACACTACATTTACTGTCATCATGATGATTTTGTCTTGGATTTCATATCTCAGGCTGTTTATATATATAGAAAATTTATCATCATCCTTTTCTCTCTATCCAGCCTTGATGTTCAGTTTGTAGAACTCCTTTTTGTACTCTTTCACAATCATTCCTTTATGTCTCAGGTTCTGTAACTTCCTGAATAGATTTATCTGGTAATCCTTGGGTATGAATTTATCCTTCATCTTGGCTACCATTCTATCCCAAATCTTGATCTTTTTCTTTCCTTTGCATCTTCTGTCAGCCTACAGTTCATCCCATCATAGCGTTGCATGTCCTTTTAACCCGGTGAAAACATGCTTCACCTTCTTCTCCTCATCGGAATCTTCATAGTCGAATTAATTTTCCATTGACCTTATCCAATCCAACAATTCTTCAGCATCTAAATTTCCTTCATACATTGGGATTTCTATATTTTCTCTAGCTCCTAATTTGACAACCGCTTTCAACAAGCATTCTTCTGCAACATTCTCTAGTACAACTTCTTCAACTTATACTTCTTTGTTCTCTGCATCACTGATGTCTCCAACATCAGGTGCTCTCCTTTGCACAGTCTCCATAGCATCTAACCTTTCTCGAAGTTCTCTCATCTCCCTTTCCTTAACTCAATTTTCTACAGGTGGCTCTGCACGTCTTCTAGGTAGCATTTTTGCTGAACTTTCTCCTTTACACAACTATCACTTGATGTATTTGACACCACTTGATGATATCAGGCTATCTACTTTCACCTCCTTCCTACATAAATCAATTTTGTGGATCCGATTTCCACTTGATACTATCATGAAGAACCTTTTTCGTTCTCTGATACCACTTGATGGAGCCCCCCCTTCCTTCCTGGGGATTCTGCGACCTCCCGGTCAAGGATATTCAAACACCTTAAGCCAAAATTAGCTCTTCGGGCCTCCAATAGACCCTGAAAAAATAACACATAGGTCCTTTTGATGTTACCTGCAGGTTCAAACTACTTGCACAACCAGTTTTTGGGGCCTTTGGCAACACCAAAATGCAAGTGTTAGCTCTCATGCTAGGCTCCTCCTCCAATGTGACAACGGGCCATATCCATTTGTAACTTCAACTTCGGAAATTTTACGATCTTCGCCCTTGTCTCCTTCCAAAAAAATGTCTTCCATAATATGTGAATTCCTACCACGTGTTCTCCTGGACCCGACGGTCCAGCTATACTTTGGTCTTCGCGACTTCACGAAGGTTCTTCTCACTCCACACAACTTATCCAAACTCTAGCTCTCAAACTCCTTAATACACTGCCACATATCTCCTCACAACCAACGGCTAGGATCACTTTGCGACTTCACGACTTCGACAATCCCACTTCTTACAAAGCTTCTACACCCTCGAATCGAACCACAAATTTTAGAGAGGCTTCTATGGCTAACCTTTGTGTGACTCTCCTAGATATGACGGTCTGGAATGATCCCACTCCCTCCTCGACGGATCTTGCTCGTTATTTTTATGAAACCTTAAGGGACTCCTCCCTATTGAACATTTATCCCCACTATCTCTCTTGAGCTTGTTCTACCTTCAACCTTTTTTCTCCTTCGAGCGTTTCTCTTCGACACTTAGTCAAAACTTACCCTGTGCACACCTTGCAACCATATTTCTTCGACAACTTAACTTCTTTGTGGATGATTGTGCACGCCTTGAGATAGTTATTCACACTCCTCTGCAAACACACTTGAGTTACTCCTCCTATTTATCTCCTGAGTCAAAAGACTATGTCATGCACCCCTTGCAGACAATTATGCACTCCTTGCATAAAAACATTTCATGTTATCTCTTCTGAGCTTCTGAGTCGAAACAGACTCTTTCAACGCACACCTTGCAGACACTATGCACTCCTTGCACTTGCTCGTAGAAGAGAAACAATTGAAACTTATCTAAATCCTCACAGATTCATACATTCAATCATGTAAATGCATTCATAACATAAGAACAAGAAATAACAGAGAATTGTGAATAACAGAAAGCCTACCATTGATTAATTCAGATAGACACAGCAACACCAAAAATTTGGAACAATACTTCTCTATTATATTCATTCAACAGTTATGTACATGGATTCATACAATTCTCTTCAACAACACTACAACTCTCAGTTACAATGGAAATAATCTCTACAATAGTTTTTCAACAACCTCTATTTCATCAAAAACCTCATTTGGGAAACAATACATTTATTTATACAACACGAGCTCATAGATCTTTCCCTCCAAGCTACCTTAGTGCTATATTATCGAAATAAAAGCATCAACTACTAAGGATTTATTACAATAAATTTTTGTGACAGACAAATAATATCAAACACATTGAATCTGTATTGCACACAAATTCATTAAAATAAAATACATTTCCCAAAGACCTCACGTGATCGTCCAACTCTAAAACATTAAAGATGTTCATAAATTTCAATCTTTTCAAGATATATGCGTGATAGGCCTCCTTAAATTCAAAATTATTACTTCAAAATGCGTGCTAGTGCACTGAGTTGTCTTCCACTCGTGCTTTGTTGGCGATGCTCATACATCAAAATGTCCTTTAGAGCTTCATTGTAAATCCTCTTCTTGTGAATCCGATTAGGCCGTCACATCTCTTCTCAGAGATAAATTGCCACCATTCTAGCGAGTCTTTCGCTATGTATTTTTACATTCTTTGTACATTTTCACTCATTAATAGAAATTGTGTATTACTATATCTATGTGTTTATGGTTTCATCTCTGATACATTTATGTTATATTATTGTATATCTAAGAGATTTATATACATTTATTTATTATATCTCTGCTCTCATTTCGTGCCGAAAATAATCCGGATCAGGAATGGTGCAAGAGGGAAGCTATTATTAGTTTAAAAGACCTTGCCAGGAAGTACCCTATCAATTTAAAAGAAAATATAGACCCATAACTGTCATTAGCCCAGAAAATTGATTACCAGTCAAGCTCGTAGTTGGGTATTCTACTTTGAGAATCAATGAAGGATGGGTAGAAGTACCCATCAAGAAGCTTCTTCCATTACCCACGAGGTCTTGGGGAAGAATACATGAAAATAAAGGGATAGAGGATAGTAAGAGGGGGAGGAAAAAAATATAGATACGGTTGTGGAGAGCCTGAGCATAGGAGTGGAGAGAAGGAGAACTCTATGGTGCGAGGAAAAGGGAAATAGAAGTGCAAAAGTAATATATGCTCCTTGGAAAACTTGTTGAAAAAACAATTATCCTCTCATGGCATCGTATCCTGGCTTTGGGGTGGTTGGTTGTAGTAGTGCATAGTGGAGACTTTCCTATGGTTGGGTGGAGAGTGGAACACCCTTCATTAGTCACCAACATCTCCCAAATTTGTAGATAAGTAAATCTTATCTATTATTTATGTTGAAAGGAAATACATAGGTTTGGATGGTCTATTTGGTAATCTCTATATTTAGGAAACAATTGCAATTATTTTTCCTGTAGAATTCTTTGGCGTTGAATATGTATATTCATTTGAGTATTTAAATAACTCAAAACCCTACTATATATCTAGTGGAAATATGAACCCAAATATCGGTGTGAATGTATATGTTATGGTGATCTTATGTGTGTGCACCTATGTAGCAAAGAATTGGGATCCCTGCAATGAGTGAATACTTTTGGGGTATGATGAAATATAGGCACCCTGGGTAAGAAATGGAATACCTTGGACCCAGGTAAGAGCTATTGAAAACTCAGAATCCTTGAAAAGGACAGGAGAAAACCCTCATGAAATTTGGCTAAATCCTAGACTAGAATGTTAATCCTGAGGAAGATCCTTGTTTTTCCTCGGAGGATCGTGACTATCAATTTTTCATGGAGGTTAGATATGGACCCTTTATCGATGTAGGGGTAGGATTAAATATTGATCGTCGATATAGCGAGATATTATATCCTAGCCGTCCATCGTAGGGTGTCATTTGGAGTAAGTCACTGAGATGAGCTCCGACAAGGAGACTCTGAGGGGAGATATGGACCATTAATCGAAGCAAGGATGAGATTTGATGTTGACCATAAATATGGAGAGAAAGATAAATCCATGTCTCCCATCAAAGAGATTGATTCGAGGTAAAACACGGAGGTGAGCTCTGAAAAGAAAAATCCAAGGTGAGATCTGGATCCTCGATATGAGAAAGGGAAATATTAACTCTTAGCAGTTGATCCATCGCAAGGACCCCACATTTTCTTGGTGATTGATAATGCCTTGTTTCACCCTAGAAGGATCGTAGTTGTTGATTTGTAATAGTGATGAGATCTAGACCGTAGATCAGTGTAGAGGCAATGGATGGGACAAGATTTAATCTCGATCGTTAATATGGTGAGATGAATAAATCTTAGTCGGAGGAGGAGGAGGTTGTTTGGATTAAGATATGGAGATGAAATCCGATAGAGGAACCCTGAAGGTAGATCTGGACCATTGATCCACAACCCAAGACTTAGGAGAGTAATTTTAGTGGATCATCGGGTGATGAGAATGAACCCATGCATAGTGGGTAGGTGTCATCACTTGATTTATGTGACATGTATAACCACATTAGTCAAAATGGGAGGTCAACATATAAAATTGCAATAGGCCCATGTGGCATATGGGGATTGGTCCACATGTCACGTGGCCATTATGCCATGTTTCAAGAAGAATCGAATTTTTAGATGAGATTATGTGGGACATATGAATGCTAAGTGTTAGGTGACAATGGAACCATGTGTCATACATAGATGACATCATGTGTCAAGAGGATTCAACATAGGTAGGTGAAGATCCAAGAATATCCAGGTCGTTTGTCGAAGGTTGAAAGGTTTGAAAGGTTGTGTGTCGGCCAAAAATGTCGATGATAATATAGGCATTGACAACACAATGAGAATCATTGATCTGGTGTTGGGTGAGAGATATATTCACCATTAATTTACTCAAGTTTTGTCTAAGAGAGGTGGACCTCACATTGACATGAGGGTGTAAGCATGGCAGCAAACATTTCCAAGTAGTGACAAGTGTAAGGTGGCCTTGGGCCAATGAATGCCTGAGAACTTTGGAAGGCCATAAATTTTGACTTTGAGGTCATAGTTTTTCATACTTATAGTCATTGGAAAGCTCTTAACAAGCAAGAGACATTGATTCCCTCAAGAATAGGTCTCGAGATGTCTAAGAAGAAGAAAAATTGTAATACCCCATCCCTTAAAAGGTACTTAGGGGGTTGGATTTGTTGCAGAGTGGTATCAGAGCAGGAAACAACACTTGACCTGCTTGGGCTCATGAAAGAGTTGGATAAACTTTCTTAGAGAAATTTTAAGGGGGAGGGAACCCTACCCTACCCTATTCATAAGAGTATATGAAAACCTTACTATTGAATATAGGATTGTAACTTTCTATTGTGTTTACATGTTTTAAACCTGAAATGAATGATGTTGTTATATGTTAAATAATAAAGTTGATTTCATCTTATAGAATTTTATTTTATACACTGCCTATGATTTAATGGATAAGTAACTAACAAAAAATGTCGATTATCAACACTTAATCTTTCAATGGATTTACAGGAAAGGATATAAGTGAAAAGGATGGTGACATTTCATGATATGGGAGAAGGCTCCCACAACAAATAAGAAGAGTATGATGAAAGGAGAGTGGTAGAAACCCCTCCAAATCTAGTTGAAATTGTGAGAAGTCTCATGGCAGAGCTACAAAAATTTAAGTCTGATATTGAAAGGCTTATGAAAGAGAAAGAAAAGAAAACCGAATTAAATGAAGTTTTGTTGCAAATCCTATTAGATATATAGAGGAAATTGCAGCATGGGCCAACAGCGAGTAATGTGAACAAACATCACCCTAAGAAAATCCAGATTCCATCTGAGATACAAAGACATGGTATTGAAAGTATAAATGAAAGAAGAACCACTCCAAAGAAGTCTTGACATGGAGCCAAGAGGCATGCCAAAGTCAGAGACTCGTCTGAAGAATGATCTAGTAAAGGAGCGGAAATCTCCAAGGAACTTTCTAGGAGTGAGACTAGTTAACGTGATTAGAGGAGAAGAAAGAGGAGAAAACACTCCAAGGGTGGTGATCCTGAAGAATTTAAGAAATCCAAGGTGTTAGCTCCCAAAATGAACCCGTCCCTTTGGTCGCATTTTGTGGTGGATAGCATGGCTATTGGTATTTTTCTCAAATTTATTTTGAGTTTTTCTAGCCGCAAGGTTTAGGTTTTGATTTTGTTTTAGAAATAAAGATGACCCACAAAAGTCCTCTATTCAAAATTTTCATAAATTGCTTTCAACAACTAACGTGTGTTTAGAAGATGAGTGTTAGATGCTGAAAGTGGCGACTTCAAACAGCTAAGGAGCATCTATCATAGGTCTGTGCACTGGTGAAAGTGTTGATTTTCAAAACATCCAAAGAAGCATTGTCGTGGGTCGTGCGCTGGTGAAAGTGAAGACTTTCAATAGCTAAGGATAAATTCTCACGGGGTGACGCGCTGGTGAAAGTGAATACTTTTGACAGCTAAGGAGCAGTTCTTGCGGGATCATGCGCTGGTGAAAGAGGTAAGTTTCTACAGCTGAGGGGCGTTTTCCACAGGCCATTGTTTGGAGAAAGCAGGAATCACGTGTGTTTATCCACGTTTCAAAATCAAATCATGATGTGATCAATTCACACCATACGATCAGAAGGATGTGCTGGTGAAAGTGGGTAATCATTTAAACTCAAGTTCCACGTCCCAGTCGGATTACATCTCGGATCCGGCACAGAAACTCATGCTCCATAATCATGGCATCAGGGATGGCAAGTTCAAATTCAGTGGCGTAGGTACAGAATCTATACTGCTAGGCTGACAACACCAAATCAGATTATTGCTTCCATATCACGCATCGCTCACGAATGTTTGATAAGTTTCTAATGCTAAAAAATAGATCTGACTCCCGAGTGCTTCCAACAGTGCAAGACCTCGGCCCAAATATCAATTTCCTGAGTCATGTATGCAAAATCGTTTGGGATTTTGGGTGATAGAATGGCGAGAAGACGTAGTGGTTCTCTACTCAGAAAAGAGTTGGACAACCTATCTTTTCTACAAACACATCCAGTAGTCTAGAAACATTTCTCATATGCAGGGTGTATTGAATTCATTGAGAGGTTGCAAAATGGTTTCCACCAGTCTACAGCAGAAGATTTTGCCAAAACTTTCGATGGAAATAAGGCTCGTGTTGGGTCCTTGGAAATCATAGTAGATGAAGTTGCCATTGATGCAACAACCAACCTACCAAGAATGAGCCAGAGTTGGTTCAAAACCATTGCCCCTAAAAATTTGAATTTCAGAGCTTATTTGAAAGAAGAGTTCAGGCACAACGCACAGAAAAAGGGTATGTCGGTTTCTTATCTAGAGGAGGAATGGCAAGAGCTGTTTAAGGGTATCCAACTCTACATTACCTCGGAGGGCAGGTATGACAAACTCATGATATATCACTTCAAACTCCTGGACCATTTCACAGGCAAGACTCTCCTCAATTTACCTTTTTTCCTACATAAGATTTTAACTAAGGTTTGCAAGAAGATCAGGGCTCAACCTTTGAGCATGAAGAATACTCTGTGCCACTTCGACCTCATTAAATTGATCATTCTGGAGGAATTAAAACAACAACGAAGGAGTTGGGAGAATTTTCTATTCTGGGAGGGTTTTGAAACACAGACTCAGCCTGCAAATGAATAGAAGAAAGGTTCAAAGAAATAGTTGACTCCTCAAAGTAGTTCAAGGAAGAGGAGGACCCTGCCAGGACCTCCAGAAGACAGAATTTCTGGAGTGAAGCCCCACAGGTCGAAGAAAAGGTTAATTTTTGAGACCACTACAAAACAACCCACAGAGAAGCCTACAGAGAAGAAAACCAATATATTAAACTTACCCTATACAGATTCAGAATCAGAGCAACAAGATCAATGCCCTGTCACCAAGAGTCCTGAGCAGTCAACTGAGTGTGCACAAAACTATGAGACCTTCACTCTTACAGAGGAAGGAGAAATATAAAAAATCTCCAAGTGAAAGAAGTCTCAGAAAATCAAGCATCTGAAAGAGGTAATCGCTCAGCAAGAGGTTTTGGAGCGGGTAATCAAAGAAAGGTATAAGAAGTTATCTGATAACTTCGCTAAAACCAATGCTGCGTTCGAGAGATTGGCTTGGGAAAGTGTTAAAGACAAGAAAATAAAGTAGAAACTCACTAAGGAGTACAATATTCTGTGGTGGCTTGCCAAATGCCTTAAAAGGAAGATAAGAAGATTGAAGAAAAAACAAAAGCAAAAACCCCATCGATATTTGAAGGTATTTGCTCAAGTTGTTGTTAATATGCAAGGTGAGAAATCAGAGACACACTGATTTTTGATGGAATCACAATTTTGAAGGTGAAAACTCATTTTGGGCACAGTCGGGGCTTTCACCAGCACAAAGCGATATTTTATGACCCGTTAGCTGGTGAAAGGCAGCGCTTTCACCATCTAACCAATGAAATATAAAACGAGTTAGTTGTTGAAAGCTGGAAAAACAATTTTTGAATCCAAGAACAGAACAGGTCATTTCTCACAGGTTATGAAGGAGTTCCAAAGTATCAAGGGACTATCAGATCGCATGTAAAGGACTCAACATCAGAGGTTCGAGAGAATTTTGGGAACCACATGCAAAACAACTTCCTCAAAAATCGACCATGGACGTTGGAGAAATCCAGATGTCAAGATAGATGTACTGCCATGTTTCATTACATTGCAGATCCCAGGAGTTGAAGGATATAGATGGCGAATTTTTGAGATTGGAAAAAATTTGAATGATAGTTTAGTTGTTGAAATTTTATTATCAAGTTGTTTAGATACATTTGAATTGCTTTTATTTAATACAGATCCATGTTTTTAGGATCTGTAAAACATATTGTAAGAGGTTATAAATTCCTATATTTGATATGAGATAGGGGTTCAAACTGGGAGATATTTTATGCCACTGTATAGACTCTTTTTGCAGAAATAAAGTTCAGTTTCCTTTCGTTTGCAATATCAGAATTGTTCATCTTTCATTTTCTGTACTTTTCTTTCAGTTTATTTTAGTTCATAAAGATTGTTATCTCTTTATTGAACTCATATACTTGAAATTAAAGGATTTCCCTCTGTCTTGTATTAAGCCCTACGTTCCCTTGTATTGGCAAATCAAGAATAGTGTTCTCCATCCTCTTTTTCAATTATTGGATCTGATTATTGTTTCCTGAAAGCATTGTATATTTAGATGTGTGATAAGTTGTTTCTTACATAAATCATTAAAGACCCCATTGTCCCAAACACATAAAACCATTATTTCTAAGTTACCAAGCATCCTTAGTATACAACCCTAAGGAGTTTCTTGGAGTGATAACAAATTGGCGTCGTTGCCGGGGAGACGGAATTCAAGCTCTGCTTTCCTGGGATACGACACAGAGCTGATCTTTGATGATAGACAAAGATTAGACACTTTCAGTTGGTTGTAATCATCTATCTGGCGACTCCACAAGTTCATCCTGGCCCCTAAGAGGATCAGTACTAGGGCGAATCCTCAAGAATCACTGATCACACCAGTGTCCAATCCAGAATCAATTCTCAGGAAGGGAAAGATGATTCAAGGTCAAACTTCAAATACAAAAGGTAATCCTCTTTCCAGTTCTGGAAAATCTACTACAGAAAAATTTGAGTTCTTTTCAGAGAACACTGATGAAAAAATAGCTGTAAATACTGTAGAAGAACAAACTCTTTTTGATCAACAGAAAAATCCTAGTGATGATAAATTGATAGACTATAATTTGATTGAAAAAACATCTAAGACTTTAGAAAGAAGCCACAGTTCCTCTTCCCTTGAGTCTTTCCACTCTCAGCAACAAGAAGATCGTTTGAACATTTATACTAGCCTCCTTGCTGTTGAACATCTCCTCCAAGAGCTATCTGCTAAGGGTGAAGAAAATTTAGCTGGGCAGCTTGCAAAATTTTATAGAGCCTCTTATCAGACCTCTTTTCCTTTAGAATATTCACCTCTTTCACATTCCTCCAGTGTTGAAGACTTGAAGAAGAAAATATCATTTTCCCCACCTCTGATAGTCATGGCCGCACCACCTCCTTTGACTAAGATGCAACAAATCCTAGATGCTAGGTATGCACCACTCATTTTGTCGAACCCAGTAGCAGCCATGCCAATGGGAGACTATCAGAAATATATGCCTAAATTCACAGGCGAAGGCGATGTGTCTGCTGAAGAACATATTGAGGCTTTTTACAGTTATGCAGAGAACCTTAATATTGAACAAGAATATGTTTGGACACAAGTCTTTGTCCAAAGCCTAGATGGCCATGCTAGGAAATGGTTCAAAGAACTCCCTGCTGGTTCCATTGTCGGAATCGAGCAATTGGATGAGACATTTCTGAAATATTGGGGTGACAGAAGAGATTTTGTCTACTACATCACAAAATTCGGCAACTTGAGGAAATAGAGTAGTGAATCAGTCTCTGATTTCACCAAGAGGTTTAACCAGATGTATGGAAAAATACCAGCTGAGATAAAACTGTCAGATTCTTCTGCCAAAATCACCTATTCTGATGCTTTTGATTCAGATTTCTGTTTGTTGTTGAGAGAAAGAAGGTCACCAACATTATCTCCCATGCAAGATGCTACCCTTGAGGTGGAATTTAATATTCTGGCCTCTCATAAGCGGAAAGGAGATTCTGATAGGAGAAGACCAAAGAATGAGGCCTCATCTTCATCAAATGCTGATCCAAAACTTGATAAAATGGCCAATATGCTAGAGTCTCTAACCTATGAGATATCTAAGCTCAAGATAAAAAATAAACAGCCTGTGAAGGGAAGAGGCACTTATGATTCAGCAAGCAGAAATCCGAATCAAAATCCAAATAACTTCAGAAGAAATAATCAGCCAACTCAGATCCTGCAAAGAGAAAAGAATTCTAATGAAGATCAGAGGATAAAGGTCCCTCTACAAAATGTTGTTATGGACGAAGACAATGGTGAAGATCAAGAAGATGGAGAAGGTGACATTCATTGTGTTGGAGAAGAGATAGGGAAGTCTTATCTAACACAACAAGATTATGAGGAATCATTAATGACCGAACAGACAGAGGATGATCTTCTTGGTGATGGCATTTTCACAGAAGAAGATAAGAATAGATATAACCTCCGATCTAAATCTAATGCTGCTCAACAAGATGCATCAGCCTCTCCTGAAAAGACTGCTTCCCCTGTTAAGCAAAAAGATCAGACATCAGAAGATCAGCCAACAAATCCTTCAAAGGTGAAAGCATCAACTCCTCCCAAGAAGACTGTTGCTCCTGTCAATCATCAAACTCTAGAAAGTTAGCCTCCTATCGAACAACAGAGAAATCAGGAAGCCCGTTCAAATCAGGTAAAGGTTTCTGATAAAGCTGCTGATAAGTTTCCATATTCTTTTAATTTTGAGGCTGAAATACAAAAGATTAAGATTCCTATTCCTCTAGTTGAGCTGATGAAAAATGAAATGTTTAAAAGGGATATCCTCAAAACTCTAGATCCCCAATCTGTATCCCTTTTTGTTGATATCCTCAACATTTATGATGATAAGCCAACCATCACTCTGGGCCAAATGATAGAAGACAAAGATGATAGTTGTCCTCCCTTTTACATATCTTTAAATATTCATGAGAAAACACTGCATAATTGTTTGTTGGACTCCGGTGCTTCGCACAATTTGATGCCAAAGGCTGTCATGGATGAGCTTGGGCTAGAGATCACCAAGTCTTATCATGACCTTTTGTCCTTTGATTCTCGAAAGTTCAAATTTCTTGGGATGATTAAGGATTTGGATGTAACCTTGACCCAAGCATCAATGAAGACAATGGTGATGGATATAGTGGTGGCCGACATACCTCGTAAATTTGGATGTCTTCTATCAAGATCGTGGATGAAGAGACTAGGTGGCACTCTTCAAATGGATCTCTCCTATGCTACAATCCCTATTTTCAGAGGGGTGAATAGAAGGATTTACAGGGAATCTCAGTTGGCATATGTAATCAGTGATGAGAAAAATCCATCCAATCATCCTATCTATTCAATTGACACAGGTATGGGATCTTGTATTTTGCAAATTGTTGATTCACTGCCTGATACATTGCTACTCAGAAATCCTACAGATCAGATCACAGTTCATCCCACAAGAACAACATAAGAAGACCTTTGGACCATGTTCTTTGATAGTGCTTGCATTAAGGAGTCAGCTGGAGCAGGAGTGGTATTCATTTCTCCTTCTAAGAAAACTATTCATTTGTCCTTTAAACTCGATTTTAAAGTGACTAATAACATTGCTGAGTATGAGGCACTACTTTTGGGGATGAATGCAGCCAAAGAGAGGGGAATTAAAAAATTGAAGGTGTTTGGAGATGCAGATTTGATTATTCAGCAGGTGAATAAGTCCTTTCAAGCCAAGCATGTCAGACTGAAGGCATACATAGATGAAGTGTTGAAGGCAATTCAAAATTTTGCAGATTTTAAAATTGCATTTGTACCTAGAGAAATGAATGAATTGGCTGATTCATTGGCTGTGTCTGCTTGTGCATTCATACCGCCTCTGCCTCACAAATTAACTTACGAAATTCAAGTTAAATATAGGCCCTCTCTCCCGGATAATGTAAAATTTTGGAAGGTTTTTGAAGACGATGCTGAACTCACTAGATTCCTTGCAGTAATAGATGAGTTTGCAGATCTGCAGATTGATCAGGAGAATGAACATGACCATGAAGTTGAGGAGCCAAAGTTCAAAAGAAAAATCGCAACACATGAAATAGTTCAACTGTCTACCAACAGAATTCCTAAAGGTTTGGTCCCGTTGGAAAGGCTGTTTGATAACAACGATGTGGTTGTCAAATTGCAAAGTGGGGAAAAAGATTCAGATGTTTTGCAGTATAATGTGGCTAGTGAGCAAGATCCTAAACATGTCAATTTGGCCTCACATTTGACTGAAAAACAAAGGGTTGATTATGGAGAATTGATAAAGGAATTTGTAGACATCTTTGCTTGGTAGTATGATGACTTGAAGACTTTTGACACAGAAGTGATTCAGCATAAGATTCCCTTGAATAAAGACACCAAACCATTCAGGCAGAATATTAGATCCTTCAACCCTTTGTTGCTGCCTACAATGGAGAGGGAAATTAAGAAACTGTTGGATGCCCGAATTATCATTCCTCTCAGGTATTCAGAATGGATTGCAAATCTTTTGCCGGTTAGGAAGAAGAATGGGGAGACCAGACTCTGTGTCGACATCAGAAATTTGAATAAGTGCTCTAGGAAGGACAATTACCCTCTGCCTAAAATGGAGCATATTCTGTAGAAGGTGTCAGGATCAAAGGTGATGTCTTTTATTGATGGGTTTTCCGGATACAATCAGATTGCTGTCCATCCGGAAGACAAGGAAAATATTGCTTTTACCACTCCATGGGGTACATTTATGTATGAGAAGATGCCCTTTGGATTGATGAATGCAGGAGCAACATTCCAAAGGGAAATGGACATTGCTTTCGTTGGAGAGAAAGATAAATTTGTCCTGATTTATCTTGATGATATCACTGTTTTATCAAGCAGCCACGAACTCCATTTGCAACACTTAAGAAAGACATTTTTGAAGTGTTGAAGGTATGGCATTTCTCTTAATCCAAAAAAATCAAATTTTGCACTTAAGGAAGGGAAATTACTTGGACATATTGTTTCATCTTACAGGGTTAAAATTGACCCAAAGAGGGTTGAAGCAATTAAAAATCTGTCTCTTCCTAGATCAAAGAAGGACATTCAGTCTTTCCTTGGGACTATTAACTTTGTCAGAAGGTTTATAGTGAATTTTTCTGAACTCACAAAGCATATCACTGCTATGTTGAGGAAGGACTCTGAGGTAAAGTGGATTGAAGTAGCCAGACATTCATTCAATGCCATCAAGGAAGCCATCACAACATCCCCTGTTTAGATCATCCCCGATTTCTCCAAGGTATTTTACATTTTTTCATTTGCTTCCAGTGATACAATCGCAACAGTAATCTTGCAGAAAAATGCTGATGATCAGGAGAAGCCGGTTGCTTTCTTTAGTAAGGTCTTGAGGGACGCAGAGGTAAAATACGAATTGTTGGAGAAACAAGCATATGCACTCATCAAGTCGTTGAAATCTTTCAGAGTTTATATTCTTCAGGCAAAGGTAATAGCTTTCATTCCCTCCAGTTCAGTTAAATATGTTCTTGTCCAACCCGATATTGATGGAAAAAGGAGTAAGTGGATAGCAAGATTGATTGAATTCGATGTTGAAATCAAACCAGAAAAACTTGTTAAGGGTCAGGGCCTTGCTAAACTTCTGGCAGAGGAAAATTGTAGGCTGCTTGAAATAAATTTGATGAGTATTAATGCAGAAAATGATCAGCCTTCAGAGGATAAAGAAGGTGAGAAAATGTAGGTCTCAGCTCACTTAGCTGATTGTAAATGGTACAGTCACATTCTTCAGTTTTTGCAAACTTTATCAGTCCCATCAGATTTGACAAAAACTCAAAGAAAGGCTTTAAAACTCAAGGCCATAAATTTCTGCATCAATGACAGCTTGTTGTTCTGGAAAAACCCCATAGGTTTATTGTTGAGGTGTGTAAATCAGGAAGAAGCAACTAAGGTCATGATTGAATTGCATAATAGTGAATGTGGAGGACATCACTATTGGAAAACCACTGCACATAAAATCTTAAGATCTGGTTACTACTGACCATCCTTATTTTCAGATGTGTATAAGTTTGTGAAAACTTGTGACAAGTGTAAAAGATTCGAAGGTAAACAACAACTGAAGTCTCTTCCCCTCAAACCTATAGTGGTCACATGGCCTTTCCAGCAGTGGGGCCTGGACTTCATAGGTGAAATTCATTCGCCTTCTAGTGGTCAACACCGGTGGATCCTGGTTGCCACCGATTACTTTACAAAGTGGATTGAGGTTATTCCCACCCGGAACGCCAATCATACTGTCATCATAAATTTTCTGCAAGAAAACATATTTACCAGATTTGGCTGTCCCAAGAGATTGTTCACTGATAACGCTACTGCATTCAAAGATAAACACTTGGAGAAAATGTGTGAAGAATTGGGAATTCAGCTGGTACATTCCACAACCTGCTATCCGCAAGGGAATGTCTTAGCTGAGTCATCCAAAAAGAGTTTAGTCAGGATAATAAAGAAGCTACTTGAACAGAATGCCAGAGGTTGGGATTCCAAACTGAAGTTTTCCTTGTGGGCTGACAGGGTTACATGTAAGAAATCAATTGGTACATCTCCTTTCAAGTTGGTATATGGTACTGAGGCCATATTTCTTGTTCAACTTGCATTGTCGGTTGCAAAATTCTTACAAGAAACTGATTCTAAACCAAGTGATTTGACCAGGAGAATTCATAACTTGGTAGAACTATAGCAAGAAAGAGAGCAGCTCTTGGAAAAAACAGAATTGCATCAGGAAAGAATCAAAGAAACTTTAGACAAGAAAGTCAAAAGAAATGTCTTCAAAACAGGGGATTTAGTCTTAAAGTGGGATGTAGCAAGGCAGGAGAAGGGGAAACAAAGAAAATTTGAGGCTCTCTGGACAGGTCCTTTTGTCATAACAACAGTACAACAGAACAATACCTTTGTTCTCCAAACTCTTTCAGGTGAGGCAGTAGCAGGTGGCCCTTTCAACGGGTGCTTCCTGAAGATCTATTTCTCATAAGGCTTCTTTTGAAGCCCTGTTCTACTTGTACATATTTCTTTTTAGTTATGTTTTTCTTTATTTCTGTCATTCAAATAACTCCATGCCCAATGGTACTAGCAAACTACTTTTCAAATTTTTGTTTCAAATTGTAATAAGGCTATTTAGTCTAGCTAGGTTCTTGGTCACCTCACAGGGAGATGCCCATCCCAGTTGGAGCCAAATGTTAGCTCCCAAAATGGACCCGTCCCTTTGGTCGCATTTTGCGGTGGATAGCATGGCTATTGGTAGTTTTCTCAAATTTATTTTGAGTTTTTCTAGCTGCAAGGTTTAGGTTTTGATTTTGTTTTAGAAATAAAGATGACACACAAAAGTCCTCTGTTCAAAATTTTCATAAATTGCTTTCAACAACTAAAATGTGTTTAGAAGATGAGTGTTAGCTGCTGAAAGTGGCGACTTCCAACAGCTAAGGAGAATCTATCATAGGTCCGTGCGCTGGTGAAAGTGTTGATTTTGAAAACATCTAAAGAAGCATTGTCGTGGGTCGTGCGCTGGTGAAAGTGAAAACTTTCAACAACTAAGGATAAATTCTCACGGGGTGACGTGCTGGTGAAAGTGAATACTTTTGACAGCTAAGGAGTAGTTCTTGCGGGATCGTGCGCTGGTGAAAGCGATAAGTTTCTACAGCTGAGGGGCGTTTTCCATGGACTGTTGGTCGGAGAAAGCGGGAATCACATGTGTTTATCCACGCTTCAAAATCAAATCATGATGTGATCAATTCACACCATGCGATCAGAAGGACGCGCTGGTGAAAGTGGGTAATAATTTACACTTGAGTTCCACGTCCCAGTCGGATTACATCTCGGATCCGGCTCAGAAACTCATGCTCCACAATCATGGCATCAGGGATGGCAAGTTCAAATTCAGTGGCGCAGGTATAGAAGCTGTACTGTCGGGCTGACAACACCAAATCATATTATTGCTTCCATATCACGCATTGCTCACGAATGTTTGATAAGTTTCTAATGCTAAAAGACAGAGATGACTCCCGAGTGCTTCCAACAGTGCAAGACCTCGGCCCAAATATCAATTTCCTTAGTCATGTATGCAAAATCGTTTGGGATTTTGGGTGACAGAATGGCGAGGAGACGTATTGGTTCTCTACTTAGAAAAGAGCTGGACAACCTATCTTTTCTACAAACACATCTAGAAGTCCAAAAACATTTCTCAGATGCAGGGTGTATTGAATTCGTTGAGAGGTTGCAAAATGGTTGCCACCAGTCTACAACAAAAGCTTTTGCCAAAACTTTTGATGGAAATAAGGCTCGTGTTGGGTCCTTGGAAATCATAGTAGATGAAGCTGCCATTGTTGCAGCAACAAACCTACCAAGAATGGGCCAGAGTTGGTTCAAAACCACTGCCCCTAAAAATTTGAATTTCAGAGCTTATTTGAAAGAAGAGTTCAGGCACAACGCACGTAAAAAGGGTATGTCGGTTTCTTATCTAGAGGAGGAATGGCAAGAGTTGTTTAAGGGCATCCAACTCTACATTAACTCGGAGGGTAGGTATGACAAACTCATGATGTATCACTTCAAACTCCTGGACCATTTCACAAGAAAGACTCTCCTCAATTTACCTTTTTTCCTACATAAGAGTTTAACTAAGGTTTGCAAGAAGATCAGGGTTCAACCTTTGAGCATGAAGAATACTCTATGCCACTTCGACCTCATTAAATTGATCATTCTGGAGGAATTAAAATAGTAGGGAAGGAGTTGGGAGCATTTTCTATTCTAGGAGGGTTTTGAAACACAGACTCAGCCTGCAAATGAACAGAGGAAAGGTTCAAAGAAACAGTTGACTCCTCAAAGTAGTTCAAGGAAGAGGAGGACCCTGCCAGAACCTCCAAAAGACATAATTTCTGGATTGAAGCCCCACAGGTCGAAGAAAAGGTTAAGTTTTGAGACCACTACAGAACAACCCACAGAGAAGCCTACAGAGAAGAGAACCAATATATTAAACTTACCCTATACAGATTCAGAATCAGAGCAACAAGATCAATGCCCTGTCACCAAGAGTCCTGAGCAGTCAACTGAGTGTGTACAAAACTATGAGACCTTCACTCTTATAGAGGAAGGAGAAATATCAAAAAGCTCCAACTCAAAGAAGTCTCAGAAAATCAAGCATCTGAAAGAGGTAATCGCTCAGCAAGAGGTTTTGGAGCGGGTAATCAAAGAAAGGTATAAGAAGTTGTCTGATAACTTCGCTAAAACCAATGCTGCATTCGAGAGATTGGATCGAGAAAGTGTTAAAGAGAAGAAAAGAAAGAAGAAACTCACCAAGGAGTACAATAGTCTATGGTGGCTTGCCAAATGCATTAAAAGGCAGATAAGAAGATTGAAGCAAAAAAAGAAGCAAAAACCCCATTCATATTTGAAGGTACTTGCTCAAGTTGCTGTTAATATGCAAGGTGAGAAATCAGAGACACACTGATTTTTGATGGAATCACAATTTTGAAGGTGAAAACTCATTTTGGGTGTAGTCAAGGCTTTCACCAGCACAAAGAAATAATTTATGACCCGTTAGCTGGTGAAAGGCAACGCTTTCACCAACTAACCAGTGAAATATAAAACGAGTTAGTTGTTGAAAGCTGGAAAAGCAATTTTTGAAGCCAAGAACAAAACATGTCATTTCTCACAGGTTATGAAGGAGTTCCAGAGTATCAAGGGACTATCAGATCACATGTAAAGGACTCAACATTAGAGGTTCGAGAGAATTTTGGGAACCACATGCAAAACAACTTCCTCAAAAATCGACCATGAATGTTGGAGAAATCTAGATGTCAAGACAGATGTACTGCCATGTTTCATTACATCGCAGATCCCAGGAGCTGAAGGATATAGATGGCAAATTTTTGAGATTGGTAACAATCTGAATGATAGTTTAGTTGTTGAACTTTTATTATCAAGTTGTTTAGATACATTTGAATTGCTTTTATTTAATACAGATCCATGTTTTTAGGATCTATAAAACAAATTGTAAGAGGCTATAAATTCCTATTTTTGATATGAGA
Source organism: Picea engelmannii (assembly GCA_009831015.1). NCBI lineage: Eukaryota > Viridiplantae > Streptophyta > Pinopsida > Pinales > Pinaceae > Picea > Picea engelmannii. Next base: position 1,162,017 of record ML782955.1, on the reverse strand, counting down.
TAGGGGTTCAAACTGGGAGATATTTTATTCCACTGTATAGACTCTTTTTGCAAAAATAAAGTTCAGTTTCCTTTCATTTGCAATATTAGAATTGTTCATCTTTCATTTTCTGTACTTTGCTTTCGGTTTATTTTAGTTCATAAAGATTGTTATCTCTTTATTGAACTCATAGACTTGAAATTAAAGGATTTCCCTCTGTCTTGTATTAAGCCCTACGTTCCCTTGTATTGGCAAATCAAGAATAGTGTTCTCCATCCTCTTTTTCAATTATTGGATCTGATTATTGTTTCCTGAAAGCACTGTGTCTTTAGATGTGTGATAAGTTTTTTGTTACATAAATTATTAAAGACCCCATTGTCCCAAACACATAAAACCATTATTTCTAAGTTACCAAGCATCCTTAGTATACAACCCTAAGGAGTTTCTTGGAGTGATAACACAAGGCACCCACTTTTGATGGGGAAATAAAAAATGGGGAAGAAGCATAAACTTGGATACTTGCTCTGAAGAAGTACTTCAGAGTTCATGACTACTTTGAAAACTTGAAATCCCAAATAGTTATATTTAACTTGAATGGAAAGGCCTTTATCTCGTGGGAGGACCTTAGAAATGTAAAGGGAATATGTGAGAAGGATTTGTATTTGTTATAAAAGTAGGATCACGAAGAATTAAAATTAAAAAATTGTGGAAATAAAACAAAAAATATACACGATACAATATAGAAATAGATATGCGTGGTTCACCAAGTGTGGGCTATGTCCACCAAAGAAATTTCCAAGTCCTTTTTTTTTTATTATCTAGAAAAATGAAGGGATACAACCTACAACTCAACTAATGTAACTTCATATTCTTTCTCTTGCAGTCTCCTCTCCCAGAATAAAACATTCACGATAATCGATAGATGGAATACAATTCCCTCATAAAATAGGGTTTCCTTCTAGGGAAAAAAAACCTAAAAATAAATTCTATGGTCATATATGGGACCTTATAATGAACAATCCATATTGACTACGGAATTACAATATTTTACAAGGAAAATTTTCCCAATATTTCTCTTCAGGGGCGTTGTCCCCGAATGCCCTACCAGGGGGGGC
>ML782955.1:1135523-1156625 GCA_009831015.1 Picea engelmannii | reverse complement strand
CACACATCTAAACGGATGAGGCACCAACGCTTTCATTAAAGGCTGAGATTGAATTCTGGACCCCCCCCACCGTTCTGCCTTTAACGGTGGGGGGGGGGGGTCCGGAATGAAGCGGTTCTCGGTGGGCCCTGTCCCAACATGTCACCCATCCGTCATATTTGACCTCCTCCGCTCCAAACCACTTACTGCTTACCACCTTTCCAACTTACTACCATACCGCTCCTGCATCATGACATCAGCCTCCATTATCCTGCCATCTCACCCGTCCATGAATGATCAAACTTAGGATGAACACAAATAACAATAAAGTTGATTGATAGGTTAGATTAATTAATAAAGAAATAGTTAATAATTAATTAATTATTAATTAAGTTAAAAATCTAGGTTAGTAACTAGTTAGTATTTAGGTTGATTAACACAAATTAATAAAATAAAATAACAAAAAGTAATAAAACAATTATAATAAACATATTATAATAAATAATATAATATAAAAAATTAAAATAACATAATATAAAACAAAACATAAACAAAATAATAAAACATATCATAATAAAACAATATATATATAAAATAATATAAAACAATAATAAAACAAATACAAAAAAACAAACTACAAAAACGTAAGCAAACATGTATTAAATTATATTAAAAACAAAAAAAAACATAAAATGAAACTATCCTAAGTCTACCCCACGCACATCATTCATACATCAAAGACCATCTAAATCCACGCATCTTATAAAACCTCACGCCCCCCATCCATTTCACATTTAATAAAATCAACGGACAACAAAAATTCCGGACCCCCCCTCACTATCCGAAATTTAACGAGAGGGGGGGGGTCCGGAATAATGGTTTTGAAAAACCACCCCCCTTCCACGTGGTGGCTTCCTATTCCTGTGGAACCCCCCCCCAAAAAAAACCGCTTACCACCTCAGGGGGGGTCCGGAATACTACCCAACGCGAAAAAAACCACTTTTTCATATTTTTGCCATTTTTTGCCTGTTCCACCATGTGTTCGTCCGAGGAAGTTTCTGGGAAAACGAAAGTAGATTTTAAAAATATGAAAAAGGTTTTTTCTCAAAACAGGCTGAAGAACAAAAACCTCTCTCAGTTTGTGAAATGGAGCTATGAGACGAGAGAATCGAAGCTGTATTTCAGCCTCTTATTTCGCATTTTCGGTTTATCTGTTACAGTCCCGATCTTGCAGGAGATGTTACGGCCATCTAGGGACGAATTTGGCAAAACCGAAGGAATTTTCTATCCAAAACATGCCCATATACAATAACCTCCTTCCGTTTTCTCCAAGGTGTCATATTTGAAGAGAAAACCACGTCTATTCGGACCCCTTTTTCACAGAAAACCGGTCCGTCTTTTATGGCAGACAAAACCCAAATTCCACCAGAATGAATGAAGCAGATCCACGATTCGAGGCAGCAGTTGAGGAAGATTAGGGAGAATATGGCAGCTTGACCATGGGGATTTTAAATTCTCCAGACAAATGGCAAAGTCTTCCCGCATTTCAGGAAGAGGTTTAAACACAATTTCCCCTAGCTGGCAGCTAATCTCCAACAATCTCAAGCATTCAACTGACTCTGCATTTATCTTTTGATGTTGTTAGAGTGAATTTGCCAGCAAAAATTAACAAACCTCCAGTGTTCCATATGTCATAGAATTGTTGTAACTGCTTTTCTATTTTTAGAAAGCAGAGTTATGAGCCCAAGTCCAGGAGAAGGCTGAATGATTTTTCTTATTTATACAGATGTAAAAGACAAACAGAGGGTTCGACCTATGAGGTTCCTTGTTGGACATTGGGCTGTGTTTTGCCAGAGAACTCTTTCTGTAATATTTATATGAATGATTAGCAATAGACATGTTGTTTATAGGATTCCTGTGCGGAGGTGTTGGTGGCATTTCCCTTCTCTGTTGAGTGTTTTCCTATTATCATTTCGTTGTTTTCAATTTCTCATTATCATAAGAAGAGTAACAGAGAAGAATTTATTAGCAAATAATCTGCATCTGATCTTGTGATAATCTTTATGTTTCTCCTCTAAAAAGCTAGTTTATGAATTCTTAACTGCTCATTTGCTTGCTTTTTCATCCCCTAATTCTTCCTAAAATCCACACTATCAAAACTTTATTCGATCCAACACTTCCACTACCTTTCCCTGTTTAAGAGTTATGTCTAATATCTGAGAATGAATTAGATATTTAAGCGCAGAACCCATTTTCCCAATGGCCCTCCTTGCTGTTCCAAAACAACCATTTAAAAACCCCAACCCCACACTTGCATAACTAGCCTAATATCTATTAAAACAAAGATATATCAGACAGAGAGATCCCTATCTGAGTCTTGGAGGGATAGATCCAAGACTCGAAGTTGTTTTGATGTTGCCTCTGTGACTGCCTTATAACCTTGGGCAAATTACAGAGTGCTAACAGAATGGCGACTCCACTGGGAATTTCCCCAGTAGTACATTTCAAAACTCCAGATCTGATCACTGATGGTGGACAGTGACCAGACACAAGAAGGCTGAGATCATTCACCTGGCGACTCCAATAAGCTCCAGACAGTGCCAAACTTGAAGATTCCACTGGAGGAAGAACTTGAAGCATGGCCAAGAAGCCTAGAAAGACCAGGTACTCAAGCTGAAATTGCATTCAAGACATCTTTGATTTCATCTTCAATTACTTTCTCTCTTATCATGATCCTGGTCTAGAGTATATTGTTGAAATTCAGGATGACCATTTTCAACCTGAAGAGCCTCCAGAGATTAAACCCCAAATTGTAGATTATGAACACGCTCATACACTTGTGCACATCCCAGATGCACCTTTAGAAACCCTAGTGAGACATAAGCTTCCTGCTTTATCTCCTACTCTTGCTAAACCTCTGGATGTTTGTAAGCCTCTTTCTTCATCCCCTGTGCTTGCAAAAGTCCCAAACTGATACCAACCTCTAGATTTTCCTCCCATTCTCCATGACCTCCCTGTCAATTACATAAAAAATCTTCCCAGGTTTGATGGAGAGAATGCCAATATTACTACTGAAAATAATATTCAAAACCTTGAGGATTTCCTTGACCTTTATGAGGTTGAAGATGAAGATGTCTGTATCAGGATGTTTGCCCTATCCTTGGGAGGTAAAGTTAAAGATTGGTTTAAGAACCTTCCAGCTGCTAACATTAGAAATTTTAATCAATTTATGCAAGTTTTCCTAGATAGATGGGTGGACATGAGAAATGTTTTCCTCCTCCTAGAAGAATATGACCACTTGAAAAGAAATCCAGGGGAGACAATACATCAGTTTTCAGCTAGATTCAATAAGGTGTATCATGTAATACCTATTTATATAAGGCCACCCCCAGGATCAACTCACTTGCATTACCCATATGCCTTCGATCCTGAGATGACATTCCAGTTAAGAGAAAGGAACACTACAAGCCTTGAAGAAATGCAGAGCAATTGCAGTTGATGTGGAGACCAACTTGTTGATCAGGAGGTCAATGTTAAAGGACAAAGAAATGGAGCAGCTGAAGTCATCAGAAGCTAAACTGGATATTTTGGCAAGTGCCATGGAAGAGATGATGCAGAAGATCAATAGGAAAGATGAGCTTGCTGTTGAAAAACAACATGGTCCATTGATTCCAGAGAAAGAAAGTGTCACAGTTCCCAAACATTTTGCTACTCACCCTTGGTACCATGGTTTGGCTAATGATTCTTTCATGTATTCCATTCACCATACAGTCGAAGATGATTTTCAAAATCAGAGAGCGGTGGAATATTCTCCTAGCATGATATGCATGTTCAATGGAACTTCATCCATGGATGATTTACCCAAGTGTGACCAGTATGATGATGATCATGAGGCTGAAATGAAGGTGGACTGTTTAGAGAAACCGGCAGCATGTCATTGGAAAAAAGAAGATCATTTACAGTTCAGGTATGACAATCAGCCCTTGCACAACAGTCATGACAGCGATGAGGAAGAGACAGAAAATTTCAGAGTAAGGGAAAAATCTTTTCCCTTATGTTTCTCTTCTTTTCAATTTTTGAGAAGAAATTGTAGACGAGTTGGCATTGGTAAAGAGGGAGGATGTTCTGATCAACTAGGGGAAGATGCTAGTGCTGATGTGGAGGCTATTCTAAACCCAAAATTGCAGCACTTTACCTACTATGATTTTCGAATTCCAAATGAAAGCTTAAATCTTGAGACAAACTGTGAGTTAATCCAAAATAACTCTGTACCATTGTGCTTTAATTCATTTCAAATTTTGAAGGAGACTCTTGGACAAGAGTTGAAGGATAAATACATAAAAGGTCAGAAAATATCATTTGAATCAATGCAATAGTCTTGTTAGTCTTTTCAGGATCCAATCGCTGATCGGTTGGATGGCCTGTGGGGTCAAAATCATCCCCCATCATCCAGCTATGGGATAAAATGCTGCTATGATATGGATATGTTAGGACAGTTAGATACAGGGGTGTGTTCAGCAGAAGTCACATTACAAATCCCATCAGAGCAATCGCAGCCATGTCAGGAAATGCACGAGGATGAAGATAACATAGATACAGTGCCAGAGCTGCCATCCAATAATCAAGGAACATGTCATTTCTACCTTGATCCTGTAGCTACCTATATGGAGAATTTTCTCACTATAGAGCCTCAATCTTTTTCTGACATTACTTTTGTTTTTCAAGATTGTCGAGGTCTCTATGATAAAGATCAATCATGTTTTCGGCAGTGGCCTTTTCACTTTGCAGTTTTGAGTCGATGGGCAAAAGGTCAAGTTGTGTTTTTCACTGTGCTAACAAGAAATCAAACAGTCATCTGGTCTCAACAACTACTTGATTGGCTGCACTGGCATTATTGTATCATTTAGAATGATGAAATGGTCAGTAGCATAGGGTAGGTAGGACAATGTGAATAATCTCAGCATTCTGAGCATCTCTTTTTCAGCAGTGTTTAGCTTAATTTGGTTTCAGTTGCAAGATCAAAACAGGTACAGGTTGCAGAATAAGATTTTGGGATCAGCCCAATGGATAAAGTACTGGTCTGCATGTTCATAGGTCTGTGGTTCTTGACACCTCCTAAAAGAAGCTACCATCCCCAGGTGGAGCCACTGTTATAACCCTATGATTCATAGGATCATCTGTTGACTGGAATTTTTTCACTCTGGGTGTATAGGTTTTCAAATAATATTTCATCTCTGCAAATTATTTTCAAAGGAAGCAGCGCACAAAACCCACCAAAATCGCTAAGGCCTAAGTTTTTGCTGCATTTGTGCATGGAGAATAAAGAACCTGCTTAGATCGACGGTTGATCTAGCGATGCATAGATCAATGACTGACAGTGGATTCCGTACCCCCTCGATTGTTCTACCTTTAACGACGGGGGGGTCCGAAATCGGAGATAACGAAGGCACACATCTAAACGGCTGAGGCACCAACGCTTTCATCAAAGGCTGAGATTGAATTTCAGACCCCCCCGACCGTTCTGCCTTTAACGGTGGGGGAGGGGGTCCGGAATGAAGCGGTTTTCTCGATGGGCCCTGTCCCAACATGTCAACCATCCATTGCATTTGACCTCCTCCACTCCAAACCACTTACTGCTTACCACCTTTCCAACTTACTACCATACCACTCCTGCATCGTGACATCAGCCTCCATTATCCGGCCATCTCACCCGTCCATGAATGATCAGACTTAGGATGAACAAAAATAACAATAAAGTTGATTGATAAGTTAGATTAATTAATAAAGAACTAGTTAATAATTAATTAATTATTAATTAAGTTAAAAATCTAGGTTAGTAACTAGTTAGTATTTAGGTTAATTAACACAAATTAATAAAATAAAATAACAAAAAGTAATAAAACAATTATAATAAATAATATAATATAAAATATAATAAAAAACATTCAAATAACATAATATAAAACAAAACATAAACAAAATAATAAAACTTATCATAATAAAACAAAATATATAAAAAATAATATAAAACAATAATAAAACAAATACAAAAAAATAAATTACAAAAACGTAAGCAAACATGTATTAAATTATATTAAAAACAAAAAAACATAAAATGAAACTATCCTAATTCTACCCCATGCACGTCATTCATACATCAAAGCCCATCCAAATCCACACATCTTATAAAACCTCACGCCCCCCATCCATTTCACATTTAATAAAATCAACGGACAATAAAAATTTTGGACCCCCCCTCACTATCCGAAATTTAACGAGAGTGGGGGGTCCGGAATAATGGTTTTGCAAAACCACCCCCCTTCCATGTGGTGGCTTCCTATTCTTGCGCACGCACCCCTCCCAAAACCTCTTACCACCTCAGGGGGGGTCCGGAATACCACCCAACGCGAAAAAAACCACTTTTTCATATTTTTGCCATTTTTTGCCTGTTCCACCATGTGTTCATCCGAGGCACTTTATGGGCAAATGAAAATGGATTTTAAAAATACGAGAAACATTTTTTTCTAAGCACGGGCTGAAGAACAAAAACCTCTCTCAGTTTTTGCAACGAAGCTACGAGAAGAGAGAATCGAAGCTGTCTTTCAACCTCTTTTTTCACATTTTCAGTTTATCTGTTACAATCCTGATCTTGCAAGAGCTGTTACGACCATCTGGGGACAAATTTGGAGAAAACGAAAGACATTTTTTTCCATCACATGCCCTTCTACAATAACCTCCTTCAGGTTTTGCCCAGGTGTCATCATTGAAGAGAAAACCACGTTTGTTCGGACCCGTTTTCGCAGAAAACCAGTTCGTCTTTTATGGCAGACAAGACCCAAATTCCGCCAGAATGAATGAAGCAGATCCACGATTCGAGGCATCAATTGAAGAATATTAGGGAGAAGATGGCAACTTGACCATGGGGAATTTAAATTCTCTAGACAAATGGCAAAGTCTTCCTGCATTTCAGGCAGAGGTTTAAACACAATTTCCCCTAGCTGGAAGCAAATCTCCAACAACCTCAAGCATTCGACTGACTTTGAATTTATCTTTTGATGCTGTTAGAGTGAATTCGCCAGCAAAACTTAACAAACCTCCAGTGTTCCATATGTCATAGAATTGTTGTAACTGCTTTTCTATTTTTAGAAAGAAAAGTTATGAGCCCAAGTCTAGGAGAAGGCTGAATGATTTTTCTTATTTATACAGATGTAAAAGACAAACAGAGGGTTCGACCTGTGAGGTTCCTTGCTGGACAGTGGGCTATGTTTGGCCAAAGAACTCTTTCTGTAATCTTTATATGAATGATCAGTAATAGACATGCTGTTTACAGGATTCCTGTGTGGAGGTGTTGGTGGCGTTTCCCTTCTCTGTTGAGTGTTTTCCTGTTATCATTTCGTTGTTTTCAATTTCTCATTATCATAAGAAGAGTAACAAAGAATAATTTATTAGCAAATACTTTGCATCTAATCTTGTGATAATCTTTATGTTTCTCCTCTAAGAAGCTAGTTTATGAATTCTTAACTGCTCATTTGCTCGCTTTTTCATCCCCTAATTCTTCCTAAAATCCACACCATCAAAACTTAATTCGATCCAGCACTTCCACTAACTTGCCCTGTTTAAGAGTTATGTCTAAGATCTGAGAATGAATCAAATATTTAAGCACGGATCCCATTTGCCCAATGGCCCTCCTTGCTGTTCCAAAACAACCATTTAAAAACCCCAACCCCACACTTGCATAACTAGCCTAATATCTATTAAAACAAAGCTATATCAGATAGAGAGATCCCTCTCTGAGTCTTGGAGGGCTAGATCCAAGACTCGAAGTGGTTTTGATATTGCCTCTGTGACTGCCTTACAGCCTTGGGCAAATTACAGAGTGCTAACACACCCAATGGTAGGAATAGATCCTGTTGGGGTCCTATAATTATAGGTAACCCGATTCTTCAGTTTCTATTTGGAATCACCCCCGTGATGAAGACATATGGCTTGTTGGACTCAATTGATTTTGTTTTCCCCTCCATTTGTTTCGCTCGATCCTTCATCACCCTACCCGATCCTTTGTCACCTTGCTTCACCCTTCAATCCCTCATCATTCACTTTTGCTCCCCTTAGCCATCTTCACCCCTACATTTGCAATAAACCACCTTAGGATAAAAACATTAGGTTGGTATTTAGATTAGACTTGTTAATAATAAATTAATTATTAATTAATTACTTAATAATTAATAACTAAGTTAGTTTTGTTAAATTTAATAATTAGGTTAGTTTATTAAGTTAAAACATTAACTAAGAAAATAAACTATTAAACATATAAATTAAAAAACACAAAACATAAATTTAATAAAACAAATATAAACTAATTCAAATTAATAAAACATATAAATTAATTAATAAACAATAAACAAAACATATAAAATAATAAAAATACAAGTTAATATACATATTAAAAAATACATAACAAAGAAACCAAACGGAAAAGAAAAAGAAAACAAAAATAAAAAAGAAAAACATTAAAACAAAATTAAAAACAAAAATGAAAATAAAAAAACTTAAAACAGAAAAGGTAATAAATAAAACAATTACGTAATAAATAAAACAAAAAAGTTAAAATGTAATAAATAAAACAAAGAAGTCAAAATGTAATAAAGAAAAACATAATGCACACCTTACGCACATATCCCAAGGTAAAAAAAAAACAACGCTCACTAATTAAATCAGAGCCCCTCGTGCTTTTCGAGCTTTAACGAGGGGGGGGGGTGTCTGATATAAGTAGTATTGGAGGGACACTTGTCACCTCCAGGTGAAATCGGACCGCCCCCTCCCAATACCACTTACCACCTTAGGGGGGTCTGACATACCACTTACCTTTCCAAAACCGCCCTCTCCCAATTTCACAAAACCGTTGTGTTTATAATTTTGACCAGTTGTCTTCCGAAGCGGATTTCGGGAAAATGGAAAAGGATTTTAAAACACCGAGAGAGGTTTTTGTTTAGCACGGTTTGAATAAAAAAAATATCTTTCATATTTTTCACAGGTGCCACTAGTTAGGATAATCAAAGCTATCTTTAAGCCTCATTTTTCGGATTTTCAGTTCTTTCTGTTTCAGTCTTGATTTTGCGGGAGCTGTTTCCGCAAGATGGAGGTGAATTTGGTGAAACCAAAGGAGTTTTTTGTCCAACACATGACCATATACAATAACCTCCTTCATTATTTTCCTAGGTGTCAACATTGAAGTGAAACATATGTTTGATCGTACCCCTATTTTCAGTGGATTCAACCCAGTTTTTAGTTCAGATCTTTTTGGGATTGACTTGCTATTTTCGGCTAGGAGGATCAAATTCGATATCCTGAGCCTAAGGATTGTGTTTTATTTATATTAATGTTTGTAATAGAAAACAGGTTGTACTTGTGTGAAAGAAGCTCCCTGGGCCCTGTAAACTTTGGGTGTGGGGAAATCCCAACAGAGGTAAGAAAGACCATCTTCATTTCTTTATTAATTTAACATAGCAAGCCTACTTATAAATTGAGATTCATCATAGTGCTTATGCTCAACAATGTCTCTTATTATTTTATTTGTATCTTACAACTTATTTCTAATATTAGAATGATTGGAATTCATCCTTTGGTGCTCCTTTTATCATAGAATATGTCCATCATGTATTTTTTATGTCCTGTTACAAAATCCATCCATAGCTAGATGCTCAATTTCAGCCATTAGATTTGTATGTTGATTCTTCTGCAACTGCATGTAGAGATTCACCCAAGTTAGGTGCCTCTTATGTAGTTGAAAATTGTTATGTGTCTATGGTTTTCCTTCCAGGATTAATCCTTGGTCAGATGCCCTGTTTGGTGGCCTACCTCTTGTTTTCTTTCTTCTAAAGATGTCATAAGAGATTCATCCTTTGTCAGATGCCCCTTATTACAGTGAACTCTTTTCTTTTTCAGACTACCTTTACATCACTTTATACCTGCTAAACAAGGTTCCTATTTTCCCTTAGTGTTTGAGGGAGGTTGTCAGCCCATGTTGAACTGTAAAGCATTGAATTTCATGACTTGTCTCCATTCTTTCCCAATGGTCCTTTATTATGTCTCAACAAAACCAATTCAAAATCCATAAACAAACCTATGTTCTGCATAACTAGCCTAACATCTTATTTCAAACAAATCTATATCAAACAGAGAGATCCCTCTCTGATTCTTGGAGGGCTAGATCCAAGAATCGAAGTGGTTTTGATGTTGCCTCCATGACTGCCTCCACACCTTGGGGAAAATTAAAGAGTTCTAACAGAATGGCGACCATATTGGGGAACTTTCTCCAATAGTGCACTTCATGTTCCAAATCTAATCACAGATGGTGGAGAGTGACTAGACACAAGAAAGGTTGAAATCTTTCACCTGGCGACTCCAAATCAGCTCCAAACAGTGCCAACTCAAAGACTCCACTGGAGGAAGAACCTGAAGCATGACCAAGCAGCCTAGAAAGATCAGGTACTCAAGCTCAAATTGTATTCATGATATTATTGGTTTCATCTGCAATTACTTTCTCTCTTATCATGATCCTGCTCCAGAGTATATTGTTGAAATTCTGGATGATCATTTTCAACCTGAAGAATCTCAAAGGATTGAGCCCATTCCCATAGATCTGGTACACACTCAAATACCTATAGGAAGCCTTGATAGACATAAGATTCCTGCTTTATTTCATACAAATGTAAAAATATCTGATACATATGTAAAAATTCTAGATTCACAGGTTAAAATTCCATCTTGTTATAAGCCCCTTGATTTACCTTCTATAGCTGCAAAGATCCTAGATAGAAACAAGCCTCTAGATTTGCCTCCTATTCTCCATGACTTCCCTACCAATTACAACAATAAGCTTCCCAGATTTGATGGAGAGAATGCCAATATCACTGCTGAAAAATACATCCAGAGGTTTGAATATTTCCTTGACCTTTATGAGGTTGAATATGACGATGTCTATATCAGGATGTTTGCCTTATATTTGCAAGGTAAAGTTAAAAATTGGTTTAAAAAACTTCCAGATGCAAGCATCAGAAATTTTCATCAGTTCATGCAAGTTTTCTTAGATCGATGGGTGATCATGAGAAATGTTTTTCTCATCCTGGAAGAATATGACCATTTGAAAAGGAAGCCAGGGAAGACAGTACCTTAGTTTTTAGAAATATTCAATAAGGTATATCATGCAATTCCTGCTAATATAAGGCCACCCCTAGGGTCAACTCACTTGCATTACCAAGATGCCTTTGATCCTGAGATGGTACTCCAACTAAGAGAAAGGAACATTGCCACCCTTGAAAAAATGCAAAAGGTTGCAGTTGATGTGGAAGCTAACTTGCTGAACTAAAAGGAAAAATTAAGGGCAGAAGAGAAAGATAGAATATAAGATAAATGAATGACATCTTTAGAAGTGAAACTAGATGTTCTGGCAAACACTGTAAGAGAGACGATGTAGAAAATTAGCAGAAAAGGTGAGCTTGTTGTTTCAATACCTTATGTTCCATTAGTGCCATAATGGATAGGGATCAATATCCCCAAATACTTTGCAGCCCAGCCTCAGTATTCTGAACCACCAAAGGATTATTTCATGTATTTAATTCACAATACAGTCGAAGATGAAGTTCAAAATATGAAGATGGAGGAAGATTCTCTTGATATGATATGCATGTTCAATGGATTTTCATCCATGGATGATTCACCCAAGCTTGATTGGTACAATGATGATTATACCACATTAGATTTTTCAAAGAAATTAGCCACATATGATTTGGAGGAAGAAGATCATTTGCAATCCCAACAGGACAATCAATCTATACATGGAAATTATGACAGCAATGATCAAAATGCAGAAAATTTTCAAGAAAGTGAAAACTGCATGCCCTTATGTTTTTCTTCGCTACTAAGAAAACATTACAAGAAGATTGCACATAGAAAGGAAGAGGAATGTTCTAATGCATCAGTTGAGGAAAATGGGGGAGATACAGAAGATGATCCAGAAGTGCAGCCCTTGAGCCTTTTTGAAGGTCAAACCTCAGATGAAATCGTGAAGCCTGAAACAGGTGATGAGTTGATCCATCTTGATTCATTGCCTCTGTGTTTTAATACATTTCAAATTTTGAGAGGGAATCTTGGTCAGATTCTACTTGAAAGTCACAGTGTAAGCCATGAAGTACCAGTAGAGCCAATGCCACCATTATCTAAAGCATTTTATGACCCTATAGCTGATATTCTGGATAATGTGTGTTTTCAAAGTCAATTTTCACTTACCCCTAGTGATTTCAAAAATTGTTATGATATGGATATGATCAGACAGTCAGCTACAGGGGTGTGTTTAGCAAAAACATCATTTCAGAACCCATAAGAAAAGTTGCAGCCATGTCAAAAAGTGCATGAGGATGCAAATAGCACAACTACAACATCAAATCATGAATTTGAGTTGGTTAAATTTGAATATCTAGTAATAGGTCAAGTTTATCTTGATCTAGTAACTATTTATATGGATAAGTTTTTCATCACATAGCCACTATACATTCCCATTATTTTTTTTATCCATCATATTCATCAAGCTCCTTGTGATGAAGATCAGGATGGAAAGCAGTTCTTGATGCCTATGCAAGTTCTATTTCTGATATTGATTGAAAACATTAAAAGAGCGGAGTTATTAGAGAAGTTGCTTGAATGGTTGCACTGGCATTATTGTAGCATTTAGAACAACGAAATTGTCAGTAGTGTAGGGTAAGTAGCAGTTTTGAATAAGCTCAGTCATTTGAGCATCTTTTTCAGTATCTTATATTTTCCAGTAGAGTTTGCAGTTGATACTATCTAGTTTGGTGTTCAGTCAAATCTGAGCCAGTTCGAAGATTGTAGTTGCAGTGACTCCATGGCCCAATGAATAAAGCATTGGTCTGCATGTTCAGAATTTAGTGGTTCTTGACACCTCCCGAAAGAGTTTTCATCCCTAGGTAGAGCCTATGTTGGGGTACTATAATTATAGGTAACCCGATTCTTCAATTTCTATTTGGCATCACCCCCGTGATGAAGACATCTGGCTTGCTAGACTCGATTAATTTTGTTTTCCCCTCCATCTGGTTCACCCGATCCTTCATCACCCTACCCAATTCATTGTCACCTTGTTGTGCCCTTCATTCCCTCATCCTTCACTTCTCCTCCCCTTCACCATCTTCGTCCCTACATTTGCAATAAACCACCTTAGGATTAAAACATTAGGTTAGTAGTTAGATTAGACTTGTTAATAATTAATTAATTAATTAATTAATAATTAATAACTAAGTTAGTTTGGGTAAAGTTATTAATTAGGTTAGTTTATTAAGTTAAAACATTAACTAATAAATTAAACTATTAAACATATAAATTAAAAAACACAAAACATAAATTTAATAAAACAAATACAAACTAATTCAAATTAATAAAACATATAAATTAGTTAACAAACAATAAACAAAACATATAAAATAATAAACATATAAGTTAATATACATATTAAAAAATACATAACAAATAAACCAAACTGAAAATAAAAAGAAAACAAAAATAAAAAAGCAAAACATTAAAACAAAATAAAAAACAAAAACGAAAAGGAAAACACGTAAAACAAAAAAGGTAATAAATAAAACAAAAATGTAATAAATAAAACAAAAATGTAATAAATAAAACAAAAAAGTTAAAATGTAATAAATAAAACAAAAAAGTCAAAACGTAATAAAACAAAACATAATGCGCACCTTATGCACATATCCCAAGGTAAAAAAAAATCAATGCTCACTAATTAAATCAGACCCCCCGTGCTTTTAGAGCTTTAACGAGGGGGGGGTCCGATATAAGTGGAATTGGAGGGACACTTGTTGCCTCCAAGTGAAATAAGATCCCCCCCTCCCAATACCACTTACCGCCTCAGGGGGGGTCCGACATGCCACTTACTTCTCCAAAACCTTCCTACCCCAATTTCACAAAACCGTCGTTTTTCCAGTTTTGACAAGTTGTCTTCCGAAGCAGATTCCGGGCAAATGGAAACGGATTTTAAAAACCCGAGAGAGGTTTTTGTTCAGAATGGACTGAATAAAAAACTTGTATTTAATATTTCTCAAAGGTGTGACCAATTGGGATAATCGAAGCTATCTTTCAACCTCATTTTCCAAATTTTTAGTTCTTTCTGTTTCAGTCTTGATTTTGCGGGAGTTGTTTCGGCGAGATGGAAGAGAATTTGGTGAAACCAAAGGAGGTTATTTTCCAAAACATTCCCATATAAAACAAACTCATTAATTTTTTCCCGAGGTTTCATCATTGAAGAGAAACATATGTCTGAGTGTACCCCTATTTTCAGCGGATTCAACCCAGTTTTCAGTTCATATCATTTTGGGGTTGACTTGTTATTTTCGGCCAAGAGGATCGAATTTGATCTCCTGAGATTAAGGATTGTATTTTATTTATATTCATGTTTGTAATAGAAAAAAGGTTGGACCTGTGTGAAAGAAGCTCCTTGGGCCCTGTAAATTTTGGGTGTGGGGAAATCCTAGCAGAGGTAAGAAAGACCATGTTCATTTCTTTGTTAATTTAACACAACAAGCCTACTTATGACTTGAGATTCATCACAATGCTTTTTCTCAGCAATGTCTCTTCTTTGTTTATTTGTATATTACATCTTATTTCTAAGAGTAGTATGATTGGAATTCATCCTTCGGTTCTCCTTTCATCATAGAATATGCTCGTCATGTATTTTTGATGTCCTGTTACAAAATCCATCCATAGCTAGATTCTCTCTTTCATCCATCAAATTTGTATGTTGATTCTTTTGCAGCTACATGTAGAGATTCACCCAAGTCAAGTGCCTCTTATGTAGTTGAAATTTTTTATGTGTCTATGGTTTTCCTTCGAGGATTCATCCTTGGTCAGATGCCCTGTTTGATGGCCTACCTCTTGTTTTTTTTCTTCTAAATCTGCCATGTGAGATTCATCCTTTGTCAGATTCCCCTTATTATAGTGAACTCTTTTCTTTTTCAGACTACCTTTACATCACTTTATACCTGTTGAACAAGGTTCCTATTTTTCCTTAGTGTTTGAGGGAGGTTTTTAGCCTATGTTGAACTGTAAACCATTGAATTTCATGACCTGACTCCATTTTGCCCAATGGTCCTTTATTATGTCCCAACCAAACCAATTCAAAATCCATAAAAAAACCAATGGTTTTGATGTTGCCTCTGTGACTTCGTAGCCTTGGGAAAATTACAAAGTGCTAACAGATCCTTCTAATATAAATGTTTTTCCATCTACATATTCCATAACTGGTAGTTTTCGAAATTAAATTTCTCGACCCTAAAATTTCCATCTTCCACCATTGCTCCCACTCGAACCAGGAACCCTCTTTTCCTGCGAGTTACCTTTCGCTCTGATACCAATTGTTAGAAAAATGAGATTGTAGAGAAATAAAATAAAACAAATAAGGAGATAAAACATAGAATATACAAAATACAATAGAGACACAGATATTTGTGGATCACCCAGTGTGGGCTACGTCCACCAGAGAAATTTCCAGGTCCTTCCTTTTATTATCCAACAAAATGAAGGGATACAAACTACAACTCAATCATTGTAACTTCCTCTTCTTTCTCTTGTAGTCTCCTCTCTCAAAATACAACATTCACGATAATCCACAACCACAATACAATTCCCTCATAAAAGAGGGTTGTCTTCTAAGGGAAAAAACCCTAAAAATAATGTCTACCATTAGATTTGCAACCTAATAATGAACGATCCATATTGACTATAGAATTATAATATTTTATAAGGAAATGTTTCCCAATATTTCACTTCAGGGGCGCTGCCCCTGAATCTCCCACTAGGGGGGGCTACAAAAAGTTTCACTACCCTAAACCCCTCTGGCAACAGTTGTGAGGGGGAAATCCCCCACACACCCCCCCGTTAGGGAATGGGGTCCAAGAACGGATGAAAAAACCTTTGAATCAGGAAGATAATCAGGTTCCACAACCAACAGTATTGGGGTAAATTTGAGAAATGCTTCAAGAAGAAGTACATGTCTAAATGGTACTATGATGAAAAGACCAAGGAGTTCTTTGAACTCAAACTAGGACAACTCACCATAGTTGAATATATCAACAAGTGTTTGGAGCTATTGAGGTATGTGCCTTATATAAAGGAATAACATGAAAATATGTAGTGATTCCTTAGTGGGTTGCCTCCATCCTTCCATAATAGAATTGTGTTTGATGAACCTAAGACCTTGGAAGATTCCATTCAGAAGACTAGGTACTGCTATGAAAAATTCAACCATAAGGAAAACTATCCCAAGGACTAGAAGAAGAAAGGTAAATTGGGATTCAAGACGAAGGGGGTTAAACCCTCAAAGTTTAAGAATTTTGGGAAGTGTTTTGAGATGATATTTCCCACTAAAAGTGTGAATCAGTGGAATTTCCCATCTTAGAGTGGAAATAAAACTTTTGGATCAACCTCGAGAAGGATTGATAGTACAAAGAGACATTCATTGAAATGTTGAGTATGTGGAGAAGAACATATGTTGAGGGGATACCCTCATAGGAATCTAGACATTAGGAGAGTCTGGAATGTCCAGGAGGCTACCATAGTTGATGATGTGGCCAGAAGCATACCACATATTCATGCATCATTAGATAATAGATAAGAATATCACCAAGCCTCAGTGGTGGAAATGCAAGGTATGATTACCAACCACCTTGTTTATATTCTGATTGACCTTGGTTATAATTTGAGTTATGTTTCTCCTCAAACTGTTGAGAAATGTAAATTAAAGCAAGTGAAACATGTTAAAACATGGTTGTTGTAGTTTTCCACTGGGACAAAGAAGAAGGTAAAAAGGGTCATACCAGCATGCAAATTCATTATGAATGGGTTGTCTACTCAAGCAACCCCAAACATACTTCCCTTAGGATCTTATGACATGTTGATTGGCTTGGACTAGTTGGTTGCCCATAAAGCCAAATTGGACTGTTATAATAAAACATTAGAGTGTGAAGATGAGGAAGGGAAGAGAAGGACCCTACAATGAATTCAAAAGTTTTTCTCAGTGAGACAAATATTATCCCTTCAAATGAACAAGTATTGCAAGAATGGATGTCCTTTGTATGCAATACAAGTACTAAACTCCGTTGAGGACAATAAACCAAGCCTATAGGACCATCATATATTGAGAGGATATAGAGATGTGTTCCCAGAAGAGGTACCAAGTTTACCTCCTAGAAGATAAATTGATTTCTCAATAGAACTTATACCTAAAGCATTGCCAATTTCTAGAGCACCTTATAACATGAGTACCCCAAATCTAGTTGAGCTCAAATTACAGCTAAAGGAGATTTTGGACAAGGGTTATATTTGGCCTAGTGTGTCTCCTTGGGGGGCACCAGCCTTGTTTGTGAAGAAGAAGGAAGACACACTCATGTTGTGCATAGACTATATACAACTCAACAAAATGTCAATTAAGAATAGGTATCCCTTGCTGAGAATTGATGACTTATTTGACCAGTTAAGGGGTGCTACAATTTTCTCCAAGATTGAATTGAGTTCTGGATACCATCACATTCAGATTAAGGATGAATACATCCACAAAAAATAATTTAGGATGAGGTATGGGCATTATGAATTTGAGGTGATTCCCTTTGGGCTTACCAATGCACCATCCACCTTGTGCTTGATGAATAGTGTTCTCATAAAGTTTTTGGAAAATTTTTTGTTAGTTTTCATTGATGATATCCTAATATATTCTAAGAACAAGGAATATCATGAAGAACACCTCAAGTTAGTACTTCAAGTGCTGAGAGAGTGCAAGCTCTGTGCAATTTTAGTAAGTGTGGTTTTTTCCAAAACCAAGTCCAATACTTAGGCCATATCATCGTTGAGGAAGGGGTGGTAGTTGATCCTGAAAATATCAAAGCCATTATGGATTGGCCTACACCCAAATATGTAACTGATATCAAATCCTTTATGGGCCTAGAAAATTGGTTATCCAATCATGTCCCTTCAGAAAAAAGGAGTCAAATTTGTTTAGAGAACCAAGTTTGAAGAGATTTTTCAGCAGATGAAACATTTATTGACCAATGCACTTGTGTTGAATATTGCAGACCCAAACAAGGATTTCCTTATGTGCACAAATACTTGCAAAGAAGGACTCAAAGGATTCCTCATGCAAGAGGGCATGTAATCTGTTATTAATCCAGGAAATTGAATAAACATGAAATGAATTATGTGACCCGTGACTTAGAATTAGCTTCCATAGTGCACGCCTTAAAAATGTGGAGACATTACTTCCAAGGAAAAAAAATTGTACTCATGACAGACCATAGTGGATTGAGGTATTTTTTTGACTAGCCCAAAATAAATTCTATACAAGCTATATGGATGGTTCTCCTTAGTGAATTTGATTTTGAAATCAAACACACCAAAGGAAAAGAAAATAGAGTGGTTGATTCCCTCAGTAGAATCATGAAAGTGATTCACTTGGAAGTTGTAAGCACCTGTGAATAAGACATCAAAGAAAGAGTCAAAAGTGCACAAGAAACATACGAGATTTTCAAAACTGTAAAGACATATCTAGAACAAGAACCCACAAGACTGAATTATGATGGCTATCAACTATTGAATGGTGGATTTTTGACCTACAAACGTCAGTTGTATATATCAAATTGTAACGACTTGAAGAGGTTCATCATGGATGAACTACATAAAAGACCGTATATTGGTCATCCTGGTTACCCAAAAATGATAACAACCACCAAGAATTTGTTTTACTGGCCAAGAATGAAAAAGGACATAGAAGAGTATTTAGCTAAATGTTTGGAATGTCAGCATGTTAAAGTGGCACATAAGAACTGAAAAGGGTTGTTGCATCCCATGCCTATTGCAAAGTTGAAATGGGAAACCTACGTATTCTAGAGTGGAAATGGGAAACCATCTCCATGGATTTCATCATGGGATTACCTAAATCATCCAAACAAAATGATGCCATTATGGTAGTTATGGATAAGTTGAGCAAGGTTTCTCACTTTATCCTAGTAAATTCCACTTGAAAGGAAAATAAATATTACCAATATTTTCATGAAAGAAATATTTAGGCTACATGGGATGCCTAGGGAAATCATATCAGAAAGAGATACAAAATTTACTTCAAATGTTTGGAAGTCTCTGTTTGCTAGTTTTGGAACTAAATTTTTATTTAGTAAAACCTATCACCCTCAAAATGATGGGAAAATAGAGAGGGTAAACTGAAATACATGTTAAGGATGCATGTGATGCATCATCCCCCAAAATGGGAAGAATACCTATCACTAGTAGAATTTTCCTACAACAATGGTTATCAAGAATCCTTGAAAATGAGTCCTTTTGAGGCTTTCTATGGTAGAAAATGCAATATTCCAATCAGCTAGGACAACCCAGTGAACAGAATTACACTTGGGTCAAACATGCTAAAGGAGTTGGAACAAAAAGTAGTGAAAATAAATAAAAATCTAAAAGTGGCCCACGACAGGAAGAGGAGCTATGAAAACAACAAATGAACTCATAAAGAGTTCAAAGTAGAGGATCATGTGTATCTCAAAATTAGACCCAGAAGAATTTCCTTGAGAATGGGAAGATGTGCCAAGTTGACACCTCAGTTTTGTGGACCTTTTGATATTTTGAACAGAGTGGGACATGCAACTTATATATTATCTTTTCTTCCCACAGTGAAAACACATAATGTTTTCCATGTTTCATTGTTAAAGAGATATATACATGATTTTGCTCAAAAAAATTACTGGTGCGTCATATAGGTGGAACCAGAGGGAGAATTCCTGCCAGAACCTCAGTGTATCGTAGACATAAAAGAGATCCCTCTTAGGAACAAAACCATTGCACAGGTCAAGGTGAAGTGGAAACACTTTGGTCCCAATGAAGCTACATGTGAACTGGAGGATGCCATGAAACATGCATACCCTTTTTTGTTCATTGTTGTATATAGATTTTTTGCGGTAGATAGAATAATGAGGGTGGTGTTCCTTTAAGGGGGAGGGGATTGTAACACCCTTGTTTCCCCCAATTTGTAAATAGAATTATTATCATGACAAAAACTATAGACAAACATGTTATGTGATCATTGAAAGATAAGGTACCTTTGATAAATTATGTAATGTGAATATTGGTTAATAATGCATCGGGGAGATGTTGAACTATTTTTGAAGGGATGGATTTCACAGGTTATGTTGTCATGAGAGGAATGTTTCAAGAGGGGAACTATTACTAGTTGAAATGACCATGTTAGGCAGTACCCTATCAATTTAAAAGAAAATGCAGACCCTAAATTTTCCTCATCCCAAAAAATTGATTACCAGTCAAGATGGTAGTTGGGTAGTCTACTTCGAGAATCAATGAAGGATGGGAAGAAGTACCCATCAAGAAGCTTCTGACACAACCCACGAAGTCTTGGGGAAGAATACATGAAAATAAAGGTATAAGAGGGGGAGGAAAAATAGACAAACACATGGTTGGGGAGAGCCTGAGCATGAAAGAGGAGAGAAGGAGAACTCTATGGTGCAAGGAAAAGGGGAATAGAAGTGTAGAAGTAATATATTATCCCTGGAAAACTTGCTGAAAAACCAATTATCCTCTCATGGCATCGTATCCTGGCTTAGGGGTAGTTGGTTGTAGAAATGCATAGTGCAGCCTTGCCTATGGTTGGGTGGAGAGTGGCACACCCTTCAGTAGTCACCAACATCTCCCAAATTTGTAGATAAGTAACTCTTATACATGTTGTGTTTTGAAAGTAAATACATAGGTTTGCATGGTCTATATGGTAATATTTTTATTTGGAAAAGAGATGCAAGTATTTTGTCTGTAGAATTATTGGGTAATGAATGTGTATATTCATTTTAGTATTTAAATAACTCAAAACCCTGCTATATCTCTAGTGGAAATATGAACCCAAATATTGGTGTGACTATATATTCTATGGTTATATATATATATATATACCATATAGGCAAAGCTGATATATATATATATATATATATATATATATATATATATATATATATATATATATATATATATATATATATATATATA